>OW203767.1:27115233-27135400 GCA_934045905.1 Leuctra nigra | reverse complement strand
TTTATTTTATGTCAATAATATCCCAAGTGTTAAAAGGAAACGAACATCTGTTTCGGATCCACTAATCACTAATAAACTCCTGTAAATAATTAGTTCCCATCAGAATGTTCAACTGGGAGTGAGCTTCATGCACAAAATGAGTTAAAAGGCATCAAATAGCGCTGCTGCATCTGGAGCTCACAGCATCCAGTCGTCTTGTTGCTCTCGCGTCACCCATCAAAATCAGTCACGCGATTAGCTTGGTTAGGAGCAGCTCTTTTTAGAGAAACTTCAACCAAGTACCTATAAACTAGACTTTTGTTCGTAATAAGGAAGTGAGTGACATTTGTGCACTATCAGCAGAAACCTAATAATCGACATTGCAGCTTTTCTATATTATAAGAAAAATAAAAAGTGAAGTAGGGGGTGAATAAGTTTTTCCATCTTGTGGTAACAACCCGTATTGACATTTCATTAATAATTTTCCGGGTATGATCGAATAAATGATGCAGGAATACGATGATTCGTTGGAGAGAAGCTTTGGAATATACCACTTTTTTCGAAAGTCTTTTTAGGACTATCCCAGTATTCCTCTAAAAATGATTAATAAACCAAATTTATTATAGGAATTGTGTAGATTATGTCAAGAGCCATATAGGAGAGTACGCTTCCCTTGATTTTAAAACATAACGACGAAAATAAATTTCCATTACGCATAAAAACAATGCATTATAAAACTTTTTTTTCACCACTCCGTTGATGAAAAGCTCGCGAATGTTCATCCACTAGTGGAGCTATTCGTCGACGTAGGTATGCGACGCCGGCGTCGGGACGCCCTCCACTCATTTCCACGTCGCTTCTCGACAGACAGGCGCTAATCTCGACGGCGATCGCTTCAATTGAGCGCTCTTGAATGCAGGTGACGACGCCCTGATGACGTTCGGCGCCGCGGCGGCGTCGGGGGGCGTCGGATTACCCGAGGATTTAGGAGCTCTCACCAGATATACTTCTCACACGGGTTTTATATATTCATCATTCGTGTTTTATGAGGGACTTAGACTTTATATCAAGTTAGAAGACGGATGTTGGGGATAAAAGAAGGTTGTGACTCAAAGTATCTATATTGCTACGATCTTGAAATACACTCCCACTATTGAAACGTTCGAGATTTACTCTTTTTTTGCTCAGTTTTCATTCATAAACGTTCCGGTGTGCGTTTTCATAAAGTTCCGTTCCACTTCGCGATTTTCGAGAAAGCCAAACTTTGTCGATTTATTCCCTAATCCCGAGTATAGGGCAGGGATCGAGTGGTTCCCGAGGGATCGCGTGATAATGAGGAGTTACTGGATGGGTGGGGAGTTTATCTTGTAGAGATTGGTGCAGCAATTGCGGCTGGAGAGAGGGGATAACCTCCGCGGCAAATTGGTGTCGCTGAAACTATGACATCCTAACCTGCCCTATAAACAGTTCGTTACTGGAATTATAATCCGGATTGTGGGGATGTTTGAGTTGATTTTATTGAGTCGTATTATCAGTGGTTTTGAGCTCGATTGGACTTGGCTACATTGTTGGTGCCATGTGGTGGGGTAGCTTGGAGGTACGCGAAGTTGTTACATACACAATGAGCTGCGAAACAGAAGTTAACTTGACTTTGGGTTTGACCGTGCGCTTTGTTATAAGTTTGAACGTTGTATTACAGCTGTTTTGAAGTTAACATCAACCTCCTCACGCCTGGGATATACAGAATATGTTTTAATGTAAAAAGTAAAAACTACATATTTATGTTAATTAGAGTTGTGTCAAAACATTTGTTTGAAAAACAAAAATGTGGTGGGCTCGGTTATAGCGAGATATGAGGGGGCATAACTTTTCATTAGCAGAGTAATTAACGGCTAATTGTGCAAACAATTAATCATTACCAAGTTTTATAAAAGCAATGGGTATGCCTACTTGAAAAAAATAGCCATGCATGTGGATATAATTTATTATGTGTTTTATAAATTTTTATTGTGACTTGTGAGGTAATAAAAAATTCGTCAAATTTATATTTTTCTTGGAATCCTGATCAACAAAATTAAAACTAATTTTTAGCGTGCGCAAAATGACCTAGTTGTCTACGCGCCATTAAACCATCCAATGTACTAACTTCGAGTGCAGCCGACTATTTTCTTGTATCTAATAAGCTATGTCTCCTTGCCCACAGATACTGCGTCCGCTTCGAGGTGGTGAAAGCGTCCAAAGCGTGCCGCAAGGAACCGAACTACACTGCGCTGCGTGAAGGCGAACAGGTCTGCGTGCGCTGCGAGTCTCAAGCGCTGCGCAAGAGCTTGGGCTACCGCTGCCCAGGCCACGGCGTCGAGGAGCGAGTCACGCGGTGGGCTGCGCTCGCTGCGCCCCACTGCCACGGCAAGTGGCTGCGTCTGGAGCCCGAGATAGAAGATGTCAAACCCACGCACGCGGCGTGTCCCACCTGCGATAAGGGGCCCGATTACATCTTCGTTTGAGCGCGTTTGTTTTCATACTCCCGACTATTTTGATAACATGAAGTATTTTATGAACACTAATGATATATTATTTTGATATATTGTTAATTGACATAACAATGTAGGATAATACTCGATTTTTTTTTTTAATACTCAAAGCACAATTTCATATTTTCGTTCTTCTTCAAATACCTGCTTTTGTGCATGCTAATTGAAGAAATGTTGTGAAATCATTTGTTTGACAGACCCTGAAGTTGAATTAATAATTATATCTATCTGTTTCTTCATAAAATGTAAAAATAAACGTTACATAGATATAAAAGATATTTAATATTACGAGCATGTTACCTGTAAAATCTACAGGTTTCCACAATTGACGCGACGTGGTTGCTTATTAAAGTGAATAGCATGTTTCAAATGATGATTAAATAGTGAACATTTGCTTTTAATTAGGTATATAAAGTGTTTGAGTAGTTTATTCAATACAAGTAAGAATGTTAACACTATGTATTAGGAACAAATAACTTAAGATGACTGTCTATGTACTCAGTATTTTTTAAACATCTGCTTTATTTGTGGAGTGGGAATCGTAGAAATCATATTAATTTTTTTAATTTTTTTTTTATATAATTTGTGTAATTGTATATTAATATTGTCTTGATGAAACGTTGCTGATATGCAACGTTGCTGATTCTATGAAAATAATCTAACTTAACGAATCATATTTATAGCATATCATTTTATACTCGTGTAACTGTAGCAGAGATTGCATCAGTGTATCAGAACAGCACTGTGACGTTGTTGACAACCTAGAATGCCAATAAATAAAGTAATTTTGTCGATTTATATTACATTGTTTTTGATGATTTGTTGTGATTCTGCATGGGTTTAAATATAAAACCTAGTTCCAGTTCTTTAAACAATTCCCTCCAAACATTTTTGATAATTATTATTAACTTGAAATATATATTTTGTGTTATATTCAAATTTTGGAACCAAGCAATAATTTGTTTATAAATTTAAAGTCCATAACGATCAACGAATAATAATTAAATTTTATCATTGATCACAAAATCATTCGTAGTTAATTAAATTGTCCTTCAAATGGGTATTTCAATAATTTTCAGTTTCAAAATATTGAAATATTATTAGTCTATATTTAGAAGAAAACATTATTCAATACCCTACCCAAACACCCTAAAAGGCACAAGGAGAAAATGTTCTGTATTCAAAAATAATCCGGCCTCACCGAACAACTTTTTGTCGCCCCTCTGATTTGACAAAAGTCCGTCCTCGTCGAAATGTCTGCTCTGATCTGAAGATGTGGACTTGCTTCATGGAACTTCTCCAGCAACAAATAAATAAATAAAAGTGAGAAACTTAAGCGTACTTTTTCAATCAAAGTTTGAGTTTTCTTCAAAGCAACGATCTGGTAAATGACGGTAAGTGATCATTAAGTACTTAAGTTTCAAGTTTCATTTGGTACAGATTCACTTCGAGTCAAGAGCAGAGCCAGAAGTTTAAAATATCAAATAATATTTCATTAGATATTTTGACATTGCTCCACCGTTTCATTGGATAAGTCGTTTAATTTTCATAACATTTGAGATCGATATTAGAAGCTTCTGATTGTGAGAATATATCTGAGCGATTTTGTTTAAAAAGATTTTGTCTCGTAGAAGACGATTTGATTTTCTTTGATTTTGATTTTCTTTGATGCTTAGAAATCAAAGAAACATTAGTTCGGATTACAAATAGACTCTTCTTTGCAGTGATTTCATATAAATTTAATTTGATCGTTTCAATGAAAATTATTCGTGTTAATTCGGAAAATCATTCGTTCATGTCAAACCATTCTTTGGCTTTGGGGGACTACGCAGTTTATTTTTATTTGTATAAATGAAAAATGTCGTTGAGATTACATTTGGTGGCATTGGCAGGCTCGCAGCCGCATGAAATTGGTCCAGCCTTGAGGTTTTCATCCAGCGTGCGGTATCCTAGGATTTGAGTTATGAAACCGCACATTCCATTGGCTTGGTCCAACTACTAATCTATAAACTATATCTAATGATATATGTGCCTCTGGCAACGACAGCGTATTACATGGCTCTTCTACACCCACGACAAAATCGACGATACATGTCACAGCGAAAATCAGTTTCTTCCTCATCGAAAAGCTTTTGCTTACATAAGCCAACGTTTCAATTATGTACACTCTCTGGTTCCATAATTATTAATCACTTGCATTTTGATAAAGTTGCGTATAGAGCCCTAGCTAAGCTGGCTTCCTCTGAAATTGAAGGGATCTGCCGCTTCCGCTTTAGCCGAAGCACCTTCTATCCTCATTAATTAAAAACGTCCTGCCTTGATTATCGCCAGGCTCTTGCTACAGAGCGCGCTGCGGTCGGCTGTGGTTTTGGGACCAATCCTACCACGAGGTTCATCAACCATTCACCTTGATTTAGTGAAAACCCTACGGCTGCTCTTTGCCAAGATTTTGTATGACGTCGTATTAATTGCATTAACCAATAAGACTATTTGAGAAAGTGACATTGGATTTAGTTTTCCTTAGTCAAAGACGACGTTAATTATTTGAATATTTATGCCAGTGTTAATTGCTTTTGTGTGAAACAGCTTCGTCTAAAACGGAACCCGTTTGGGGAAAGAGCTCTTTGAGTTATTCTTAGTACCGGATATAGTTCGTTGCGTGAGGCACTTCCGGTTCTTAAAGAGGCGGGAAGTTTGTAAGAGCTAAGTTCTACATTACCAGGCCGTTGGTTTTGAGCTGCGAAAGAGAGGTCTGGAAGCGGAAGATTCCCTCATTTGTAACGCCGCACCAGAAGCAACGGGACTTAACTTTCAGGATAGTTCGATAGAATATTGATTGAGTTGCATCTGTCGGAAGGTTTATTAAAGACTGAAGTAAAAAGTAGCTTCCGAAGGCGGTGAAAAGTTCGATTTCCCTCTTTTTTAATCTCGCGCCGAAAAGAAATAACATCCGCTCTCAAGGAAAAAGAAATAATAAGAAACTCCGCGAAAACTTTATCCTCGTTTTTTTCCTTACGAATAATAAAACATAAAAATTTAAAACGAGGTAAATGGAATGACAGGCGAGCTGTATATGTGGTATTATCATTCCCCTATTCTCAACTGAAGTCCTGCACCGTTCATTGAAGTTTGTATTCTTTCATTTGAATTTCTCTGTTTAGTGAGAAAAGAAAGACGAGTAAAAAGTGTAATGTTTCGTAGATGACAAAATAACGAGTTGAAATGAGGCAAGCGAAGTGTTTTTGGAAACTGCTGGCGGGAAAGTGGAAAGACGGGAGGGCGGAACAATTTAAGATGCATTTTTAATGTGAACTCAGCCGGTGATATAAAGTGGGGAAACTTCCACAAGGATGCCGTGAAGCATGGACGGGAACAATTCAGCCGGATTTGAATACGAAAGACACGGAGAAAATCCTTTACTTGTTCTTTTATTTATGTATCGCTAAACACATACAGAGACACGCAAAGAGCGCCATTAATATTATACGACGTAAATGTAAGTCAACTTTTTGCTACGGAATTGGATAACATTCTCTTAAAATGTCATTTTTAATTTTTTTGAGAGAGACGGGGAAATAATAATGCCGCAATATCCCCTTTGTGATTACATACAGATTATTTTTCCGTTTGCCAGAACGAAATATGAATACTGTAATCAATCGCTTTTATAAGTTTACACTTTACTTTAATAGTGACTGCATCATCTATCTAAAATGCTTTGGGGTTTATCGCTTTGCCTAAGATAGGGAATGTACCATATATGACACAGCATGGTGTCATATTAACTCTGTTGGGCACACTAAAACTCTACCAAATTACCTATGAGAACTGCAAAGTATGTATTTTCAAAATAAGAAAAAACATAAGCAATTAAGCAGTTTGAGCGTGATATTTGTTGTAAAAGTTTTAGCGTGTACAACTGAGGATGTGATCTATTGATCACAATGACTACTACTCCCTATTTTAGACTCAAAGGAAAGTTTACACTCGATTTCTCTGCCATCCCTCATTTATATAACAAGTATTACATGTTCTGCTTGAGTTTAATAAGTTATAACTTTACGTATTTGCTTTTTTATATATTAAATTATACTTGTTTGAAGACATTATAGTTGAAGTTGATGAGTTATCTCGGAGTTAGGAGCGATAACGGCTGGGAGACCTGAAACGAAACGTCGTCATGATTATTCAAATCCTTCTCCACCGCAGCCTCCTGGTCCAGACGGGAGTTTGATCTCCGCACACATCTCATTAATCCGCCAGTTCAACGCCATTATAACCTCGAGTACTCTTTGATCCGACCAAGATGGTGGACCAACTTCTAAAGCTCTCAGTCATGTGCAAGTCAGACACAGATTCTTTGACTGAACTTTGTGAATGATGAAAACATGCGTCGCTGATTGGACGGAATGTGACATGTCTCGGATATTAAAATGCAAATTATTTTCCATCATTAAAATAGTTATGGTTCATTCAAATCGACACATTCTTTCTTTTTGTGAAAAAGAGTTTTCTACCAACCATTCAAAGTTTATTTTTCTTGAAAAGGATGATGATGGCGTATTCTGATTAGTTTAATTGAAAGGTGCGCTTAAATATCATATCTCTGCAAAGCTTCTTCAATGTGACTTATGAATAATGTGAATAATAATGTGACAACAAATCTATTAAATCAAGTTAAATTCGGTCATAAATGGAGATATTCGAGAAAATAATGAACACGACTGGCCTCTGGTGGATTCTTTGGTACATGCAGTAAGTAATTCTTTCTCGATGAAACAAAAATGTGTAAAATATTTCAAAATAAGCCCAAATTGTCAACAACTTTTGAAGTTCATGAACGATTTCTCTGATAATAGGCAAAATATCCTAACATGGTAGTCCCAATAACCATGCAAAATTTCATCTTGATGGAAAACAGTTTATTTTCACTTTTTAACCAATCGGAGGATTTTGCCCAAAATCTATATCATGAAAGCTGGTGTGCATTCAAAATTTCAGATCGTTTATTTGATCGGTAAGTTCAAAAACACACAAGAAACGAACGAGAGGCGACTCACCCCTTCCTGTACTGATTGGTGGGTGCTGCCGGCGCCGCTGGAGCTGGTCCTCCATACGCCGTCGCATGACTGGCAGCAATCGCCCCCCGTCCCGTGCTGAAGCTGTTGGCGATCGCCGTCAACCCCGGGCCCCCCTGCAGCGCCTCCTCCTCCTCGCCGGCGCGCCCGCTGCGGCGAACTCCCGTCCGACTCCCGAACACGATGGGGAAGAAGTTGGAGTACGTCGAGCCGCCTCCGTTGCGACGGCTGGGGGTGTAGTCGCTCTCGTCCTCCTCGTCGTCCTCCTCGGCGGGACGGCGTTTAGGAGGCTTCGGCGCTTTGGGCTTCGACGGCGCGGGAGCTCGCTCGGCTTTCGGCGTCCTTTCGGCAGGCGCCTTCTGCCAATCGATAATGTCAAACAAGTTTTATTGGTTTTCAAATCACTCACTGAAACGTGTTAAATTGAAATTAGAGCAAGTAAAAATAAGAAACTAAAGATGTGGTAAAAACGGCTTCCATTCCGCTGACACACAAAGTTTGATTTGAATACTTTGGTGGGAAATTTGAAATCATTCCTAAAAGATTCATCACAGAAAAATGCTCTCTGATGCATGTGTCAAAAGCAGAATTTAATAAGATTGTGGTTGTCGGGGGAGGGGGGGGGGGGCAATTTCCTGCCCCCCCCCCCCCCGCTCCCACTGGAAGTACGAAAAAAATTAAAAATGTAAATTAAAACTTAAATTAAGAAAATATCATTAGTTATATTGAACAACCAAACAAAATTTCAAGCCTAATTTAAAACAATACCCGGCCATTATAGCTTATTCAGCAAGTAGGTTTCTAAATTTTTAAAATCCCAAATTCGATTTTAGAGTCATGTAATCACGTTCATTTAGTAAATGTTAAAGAACTGAGAGTCGCGAATGTGTAAAAGGTTAGTGCCTCCTCACCGTGACCGCCTCCTCGGGTGCTCGCTCATCCTCCGGCGCCTCCTGTTCGACGGGAGTGTCTTCAGGAGTCGGCACCTCCACCTCCTCCGCGGGCGGCTCGGCGTCGGGGTTCTCGTTGACGAGGGAGGTGCGGGAGTTGTAGAAGCGCGAGGCGTACGCCGTCATGCCTCCATGTGGCGCGTAGCCACCGCCTCCTGGTTGACGCAGTAGGAAGCCGTGGACCATCATGGCGTGCGCTGCAAGATTCATGGACCTCATTACTGCATTCATACTACTAAGGCAAGGTTCGTTTACTCCTGTAACATTAACATATGGCTGAAGTGAAGCCTAAACAGACCTAAGTTTCTACTAAATTCGTTTCTCAGATGGCGCAGCCCATCTATTTATCTCCATAGTGAACTACTTGCAGTGTATATGCATATGCAGTGTAAGTTCATATTTTTACCACCAGTAGCTGATATAAGCGCTAGTCCATCCGAGTGACGAATATTGCTGGGTACCTGGAAAAGCTTCACTTTCATTGGTCAAGTGAGAGAACCGTGTCTTACTAGTGTGAACTAAGCTATGATCCATGAATCTTGTGCGCTGGATCATCAGTCATTAGTCATCGAACACTTCCACTAGACATTACACTAGAAAGTAGCTCCATTTTGTTCAGAACATCTCAGCTTGTTTCATCTTAATCTGTACTCATGACCGCAAATAACTCCATTTTTGCACTTTTTCATGTTTTGATTAATATTGTTGTCCCAACTACACTTGTTCTATATGCACTACCTATATATAGCGAAAATTATCTTCAATTCGGTCTAAATCTCTAAAAACAATTGGTTCATGTCCAAATGTTCACTTTTTATCAGAATGCAATTGTACTAATTCCAAAAATCATTTTCCCACACAAAAATCACCGGAAGTAACCGTGTCTAAAGCCAATCATAGGCCAGCTTCCATCACTCACAGCATACCTGGATGGTGGAGAATTAGTGTTTGTTCACAATTTCAGATCGATTGGTTTATATGTGTAACCTGGGCAATGCCTACAAAAACACTGCAAACAAACAATGAACATACTGATAAATCTTGATTTGCTTGATCTTTGATCAAGAATTCGCTCAGTCATAAGCAATCTTAAAAATTTTAGACAAAATAAGGATTGAATAAAATAAACTGAAGTCCATAAAGTAACAACGCTATTTCAAACCAGCAGAATTTCGTTATAATTTTTCAAATATAAATATCGAAATTGTGTTCAAGATTTGAGGTCATATAAGTGACTAATGAATGTACTGACCTGTGGAAAAATATCTTTCGTATTTTGTGGATGTGCCGTTATTTTTTGTATGTAATACATTTTATCATCACTTCCTTGGATATAGAAAGATCTGTAATAGTCTCTAAGTTTATTTGCAATTATTGGCATTAATTTGTGTGGCTCGATTTGATATTAAACTTTTTACGAGTGTCTTCGTGCAAATATCAATTGAAAAGATACGCAAACAGTCAAGTTATCTTTTCACTTATATTCATCCATTCTAAATCGCGTAACCAAAGCTAACTTTCATGTGTTTCCTTATTCCGCAAAAGCAAAGTCGTGTTTCCTGAATTAAAACTAGATTTCTGTAAAATACTAAAGCAAAGCAACACCACAGTTTTTGCTACTAACATAGATCCGTATTCATTGCACCATTAACGTCTGAAGAGAATTCTTTAGCGTAGATTCAAGTTTTCCAGCAGAACTTTATGACTCCATGTTAGCTTGAGAGCGCGGTTTGATTTCAAACAAATGGACGCTAAAACTCAACACATGGAAACGCGATGAGGTTCTTGACATATTTCACTGCTCTTCATCGCTCCAGACTCCGGAGATTCGCGCTGACCCGATTTCCACAGACACCATCGTACATTCGAGACACGTCATCCAGGAATTAAAATTTATAGCTCTTTTATCCTGATTCTTCGTGCATAGGGGACCAACAATTTCACACAAGAACTCACAGAGGTCGCTTTACTTGCCATTTTCTGTAGGGATGAAATATAAGTTATAAGCACTTCATAATCTGTCTGACATTTTGACTTGGTTGCTTTTTAGTTTGGAGATAGCTACACATTTAAAACGAATAGGTAATAAATAAACTTTATCACTGCGTTTTATGAATTTGGATTATGACTCGTTTCTAAAGAACTTTGGGAACTGATTACAATAGCACTAAGTTTTTTTCATTTTCAAACGTTTATAAGAAAAGCAAACACTTTATTTTCCTAAAACAATGCCATTGCAATATTTAGAAGTTCCTATTACTAATAAGGGAACAAATTTAAAAAATTTAATTTATTTTCAAATTTTGTAATTTACAACTTATTTTGAAGCAATGAATAATCAAAATGGTACACAATTAGGTTTGTAGAATTTCTGTTCCAAGAGAAGAGGAAAAAACTACATAAAAAGGCTCCGTTATTAAAGAGTATTTTATAATCAGTAATTTAACAAATGGAAAACTTTCCCACAACACATATGCTTGAAAGTAATGAGGGGTCTGGGGTGACTGGGGTGACGAGGGTTCGTCTTGGGAAAATGTTGAATTTCCCAAATGGTTAACTCTAAATTAAGTTCAGAAACTAACATTTAAAATGCAAAATATTGCTTTTCTCTTAGTTTTCCTTACATTTCGAAAGAATGTGCATCACGGCTACAGATTATTTCAAATACATGAAAACAAAAGTCTCCAAAAAGTTGAATTGAAAAACATTCGAAAATCCATACCACATTGTCCCGAGGTATGAAAACTGCATCAGACAGTTTGGAAATTGTAAATAAGTAAAACAAATTACTTTAGAATAAAGTTGAAAATAGAATGTTTTTGAACTTACCGGGTGCAGGGAGCGATGTCACAAGCCAAGCAGAGCTGGCAAAGCAGATCATCGTCACGCATAGCAACGTTTTCAAAGCCATCTTGATCACAAACAATCTGTAACAGAAATAAACAAACGATTTTTAAATAAGTTATGACACATTGATGGCTCTGGAATAAACAGGAAGCGTCCAATTTGCTACAGGACTGTGATAAAAATAAACACGTGCCAATATTATGACTGCTTTTTGGCAAATAAAAAGGATGATGAACTCTAATTTTGATCTTCACACATTGTAAGGTCAATGCCCTTGCTATGATATCATAGATTCAGATTCATTTATCTTCATTAAATTTTGAAAGTATGATTTTTTATTGGAAGTGTAATATAAAAATGTTTAGCTGCAATGTAATAACTTTCAATAAATACACCCTTGAAATGTATACTAGGAAAACGCTTTGTGTATTCGTTGATAAGCGTTGATTAATTTGCATTCAAATTAATTATGTTGTGGGAGAGTTGCTGATCTATGGACAGCTTTGAACATACTGTATAGAGACAAAGATTTGCAAGTGACCAAGGTGCGGTCTACATTAATGATTATTGATAGAACAATTATTTGGGTTGACAATAAGTATAAAAAATCAATAAATATTGAAGTTATTTGACAAATTTTAATGACTTTTTTTTAAAAAATAATATGATAATTTAACATTTGAACTTGATCGGGGTTCATTTTCACATTTGAAGAATAAAATAATGTTGCTATAAAACTTATATAATGTTCAACACGGCATTAGTGTGTGTTCAAAATTTCTGATCGATTGTCAATCAGTATGTCCTGGGCAGTACAGGCAGAAAAGAAAAAAGAAAAAGTGCTGTGAGAGTACAATTGTAACTCTCAATACGCTCGCCTATTTTTCAAATTCATTGAAACAACAAATTATTCAAATTGCACCATCACCAAAAACTGTCAATTGAGTTGACTGTAGTCCAAATGCCTCTCCATTAAATTCAACAATTGTGCAATGTTGCACATTTGTTTTCAGCACGCTAAATGACCTTTAATTGTTATGCACATGCATAATTGGCTCATTGGGCTTTTGTATAATGCATATTATTGTAATGTATTGATATTCAGTAGACCCGGGATCGAGCCAAGCAGCGGCTATTATGATAATCGTATGTGTATGATTCACACGATTGCTATACATTACACAATATCCAACCTCCACCATACCTCTTCCAGCACCATCCCCATATTAGTTATTTTTGTCATAAAATAATAAAAAATATGTATATTACCAATTACCATTTATCGGAATTACCATTTATACGAAATTGCATTAACTCACTCATTTTCTTGTTTAAAAAT
The DNA here is from genome assembly GCA_934045905.1 of Leuctra nigra. Lineage (NCBI taxonomy): Eukaryota > Metazoa > Arthropoda > Insecta > Plecoptera > Leuctridae > Leuctra > Leuctra nigra. Next base: position 27,122,676 of record OW203767.1, on the reverse strand, counting down.
TCTGATCGCGGTTCTGATGGTCCAAATTCCACATTGGTAACAACTTATTAATTTTTTAAAATAATTTTGTTATTTTAATTTATTAAATTAATTTAATTTTTGGCAACAGCTACAGACTATCATAACTCTAATTTTAAAAATGTTGCACAATTGCTTTTTAATACCAACTTTAAAACAAAATTTAAAACTTTTCTCTCTAAATAGCTGTGATCAATGGCCGTTACCATAGTAACCAACAAGTTATTTTGTTTATATTATCAGGTACTGCTAAAAATTTTGGTAACAACTTGTCCGAAGTTGTTTAAATATGTGTAAAATATACATTATTAGATTTAGGGCTAGTCTTTCAATACCTTGCTAACTTATAAACAGTCAATTGACTATTAGCCATTCAACAACCAATGATAATCCTGGAATGGCCGTTTAAAACTTAACTAAGTACTGGTTAAGCACGCCATTGAAAAACCAGCCAAAGAGTATTCATATTTACCTACATGCCAATTTTAAATAATATTAATCTGCTAAGTATTTACTTGCCAAACCATTCGCAAGACATTAACTGAAATGAATGAAGCCAGTACAAATGTTTCTGTAAGTTGTTTGGTCCCAAGAGTATCGAACTATCTAGGATGACCAGAAGCAATCCTTCACTGAAGCTGCTAACAAAGTTCTCTCACCTGTACTCTGCAGTGATGTCGAATGGATCTCGATGGATTGTTGATTCATCCATCTTCACGGTCCGTTATATACTCGATGTGAAGGCTCGCACCTGACGGATCCAGCGTGTTGGCGTCGTCCCAACGCCTGGACGTGCCTGGTGACACGGCACGGCATCCTTGACTCCATTGACAGCGTCGTGTCTGCACAGATGGACGCAGACATGCGAAGGATACAGGAAGTCGCGAGCACGCGTGCCAGATCATATCGCCACAGACATTTCATTCAAGACTTTGGTCGACTTGAATTAGGGACAGTTTGTCAATACTCGGCTGAAACAAGGGAGAGAACACTATCCATTTTTAAAGTAGTGAGTTTGACCTTGAAGAGTTTTTTAATCGTTTTTTATCAATATCTTTTACCAATGTAATTGTTAACAAAATAAGGCTCTGTACGAGTATTCCGAACAGTTCAATGAAAATAATTCTATATAGCTTGTAATGGTTTATTAGATTTGCTTTGTCCTACAGACGTTAAGAAAATTAGTAAAATTATGGCACTAAACATCTGTTGGACAAAATAAAACTAATAACTTATTCCAAACTATGGAATTATTTTCATTGAACTGTTCTGAATACTCGTAAGAATCCCTATTTTGTTAACAATTACATTGGTAAAAGATATTGATAAAAATCGATTAAAAAACTCTTCAAGGTCACGCTCACTACTCAGCGTGATTTTTATGAGCTTTCAGAATATACCATCGCTTTTTAGAAAATATTGGCACAAAGTTTTGAAAAACGTAATTGAAATGTCGATTTGTATGGAAGATAGAAACTATAGTGTCAACATAAAACTTCGCATATCTCAGTTTCATCCGAATGTGACTTATAGCGTTCTTTCCCTGAACCCTTCAAGTGTTAAGTTTAGACGGTCATTTAAGGAATGTCATTGGCTGTTGGCATGGTAATAAAGTACTAATCAACTCTGTAAAATTTAGCAGAGTATTGAAAACGGCCTTTGGAAGGTAGTAGTACAACCTCAAAGTGAAATGGTCGAAAAATCTGAAAAATGCTCCAAATATTCTGCAATATTTGTGTATTTGCAGAGAGTTATGTTCTCTGTATTTACAAGGATTGATATTCTTGTTGTGTAAATGACAAAATGAAACAACGGCACAGATGTCTCCGAAAGAGGTAAGCAAAATTATTCTCAATAGCAATAACTCTATTTTCTTCAAAACCCTGTAGAAATCAATCAGGAATGTCAAATACAAATTAAACATATTTTCGGGAATGCCTCTCAACATTTTGCATGCTCAAGAACCTGCTGAGGTACATTTTAAAACATGTTATTAATTACATTCTAATTTCAAAAAATAGCAGACTATTTTGTAAAAGATTATTTCATCCGGCATATTTCCGAATCCAATTGCGATATTCCAGGCTCAAGAACTTCATTAAAAAGTGTACCTTTGCTTTAGTTTGACGACGTTGTGTTTGCTTGAACTTTTATGAAATTATCTCCGACTTCGATGATTTTTATCTGTCTTACAGCTTGGGTTATCCTAAAACGATCTTCCTCAATCCAATTTCAAGCGCTCCTCGAGTTAAAAGTAAGTGTGATCGAAATTTTAGTGTTATGTCAAGACAATCTATAAGACGTTATGGTAATTGCACTTCTTGACTTGATTTCACTCAGTTTAAATATTCAGAAAATAAAGGAGAGTTGCAATTTTATCAACTTTTCATAATATATGAATGTCTTGAAATCAGCTATTCCAGAGATATCAATTCCAGATTCCTATGATACATTTTAAACATGTTTTTATAAACTCTAAAATAATGAAATTAGTTAGGTTTCGAGTATTTCGATTAGTTTTTGATTTTATAAATTTAAACACCGGTTATAAATACTACTCTTATGGTCAAACTTGATCTAAAGTACAAATTCCAAAGTTTAACTTTGAAACTAAGTTAAATTAGTCCATGTAAAACAAAGCAATTCAAATGGGAAAATTTAAATCATAATTCAATTGGACTTAATAGTTTTATTTATAATGACATTATATTGGATTGAATTGATTTGTCCCACTGGTACAATATGTGTATGAGCTTTACACACATTGTAAAAAACAAATGACTAGAGAAACTTAAGTCCAGTTCTTTTCAATGCTGTGCTAACTTTAAAACAGTCACTTAGGACTGAATTACCATGGAAACAACCAATGGCATTCATCAAATGACTGTGCTAACGTATTAAAAAACAGAACTGGACCTTAATTAAAAATCTTCACTGAAGTAGAGTCTGATAATATTGTTAAATACTGATATTGTTGGTAGTTGCTTCTTTTTTAAAAAATTAATCATACTAAATCAGGACGCAAAATGTTATAACGATCTGCCGTCATTGTTATTTCTTTTTCTCCCCTTGTATTCATGTCCTAGTTATCTCTTATCAAATTGAGGCTAATTATCCTGGATTTCGTCTTATTATAATTACATTCTAATTACAGTACACAATCCATCCTATCGCTAGCATTCACTTGTCGCTCTGGAATCCCTAGAGCTCTGCTTCTGCATGTATTACAGCTCCAACATATTGTCAGTTGCATTGCTCTAATGCCATTACAAGGATAATGTTGCAGATGTTGCTTTAGGAACCAATTATCACTGAGTATTGTTCGAAATAGAGAAACGACTGGGTTGAGTTTCGAACAGGATGATGGAGTAACTGAGTGAGTAGTGGCTTATTTTGTTTGTAGATGGCGCTCTTCTGAAAAAAAAGACTTATCGGGAATCGATGAAAACTGTTACCTAACTTTTATATGCTGCTAGAGATCCCAATGTTGTTAGGAAAACGTGCTAAATGTGGTATCCATTATATAACTATAAGAGAGGGATGGAACATATTGATGTTGTGGTTTTGGGGGTAAAACATAAAACTGAAACGTTTTTATGTTTTTTAAAGTATTATCAAAGTTGAGTTATGACGGCAGCACTAAATATTGGAAAAATAGGAGGAACAGACATGCAGATACTTCAAAATGATTGAAACAGTTGAAACTTAATCTTTTTCCGAGAATGATTCTAATTTATTTGAATAGTTCTATATATTGTAAACTTATACGTGCGAAAACAAATGCGCAGTAAAAGATGCTTGAAGGGTACAGAGGAAGAACGCAATACGAGTCCATTTTTTGATCAAAATAAGTTTAATGTGTCACCTTGCAGTGATTTTTATGAGCCTTCATTCCCCTCGGTTTTTTTAAAATATTGCTACAAAGCTTTGAAAAAAATCATTAAAATGTTGATCTGTATGGAAGATCGATGTGGTTTCATCGTTTCAACATAAAACTTCGTTTACTATACGTAACTATTATAATATGAATCCAGAAAATGGGAATAATGTCCGAGGTATAAATGACAGTGAAATAACGCAGATTCAGAAGTATTTGCAGTCGGCTCATTGAATATTTATGTAGAGATGGCAAAGCTATTTGTGAAGTGCGGACACATTGTACATTTTTGTAAAAATAATACCAATATTCATTCTCTTTTGCCAGTAAGTTTCGTCTTGAAAGCACGAATATCTCTAATTTGTAATTCAAATCTCACATCAGTTCATTCTGTAAATGTCTCGTCGACTCATCGGGTAGTTGAACCCGGGTCTTCTCGATGACTCTTCTTCTAATCCCAGTCTCTCTATTTCCACGTCTCCATGCTTTACGTCCTCCTCGTGTCTATAGATCGACTCCGTTGCCACGTGTCAACTCGTCTCAATAAAACATCTCCGTGTCTCGATGTCTTAATTCGACGGCCATATTCCAGACATGAAACAGGATTTTGTTCATGTTTTATCACTTGGGAAGGCTGTGACTCGCGTAGAGGTGCTGGGAGAATGTTAATGTCAACAGATGCACTGACGAGGGCGAAGTCACGTAAACTAAACACACGTTTTAGTACTAATTAGCTAATGGCGGACGACGCAGCGCGTGAAATATACAAGCAGTGTCAATCTAAAGTAACATTTAAGATTGTGTGGATTATTTTGTACGGATGGGGGATTTATTTTGTAGGACGAACAATATTCCGTCGTGTGCTTGATGATTGAGAAGGGGCCCAATGTGCTTTGAATTGTATTTATTCAAATCTCAGGACCCTTATTATTTAATAATATTTTTTATATTCAGCCTAGTCGGGCTTTTTAAATTAATTAGACCGGTTTCTTGGTACGATTTCGCACCGTCCAAAGCGTGAAAAATCACAATAAGGTAAGTCTAGATCTCATTCGTTACTTTGAGCATCAAAATTTGTATTAAACATGTTTTTAAAGATTCATGACTATCATTATTAAAGTATTGGGATATTTCGTCATTTTTGTAAAATTATTTTATATATTGTCTACAGTTTCGATTTTTATATTAATTAAATTAAAATTATCTTAAATTATTTTAAATTAAACTTTATCTGAGGAAGATTTTAATATAAAAATCGAAACTGTAGACAAAATATAAAATAATTTTACAAAACCAATACTTTCAATAACTTTAATATTTGTATTTTTTTAAATATATTACAACTCAATTTATTTTGCACAACTCATCAACCAAATTGAACTCTGCATTGATACAAACGCATTTAAAAAAATTGATACATTCTGCGATTTTTATTATCAAATCACAAATCTGCTTTCAACTCGGGGCCCTATTCTATAACTAATTCCCTATTCTGCTTGAATCCTATTCACGGTAATATAGACTATAACATTGCACCGAATCCGATTCCAGCTGATCCAGGAGTTATAATGGTATAGATTTGGGCGACTCGATTTTCATCGATTTAGGCACATTCTAGGGGGATAGATGAGCAGCTAGCAGATGCCCTAGAGGTCTTGGTAAATAATAACGACGGAGCTCCGTGCGCAATCAAAAGATAATAAAGTTGGTCTCTAAAGTTTATTGAGACATTAATTGTGACACTTATTCAAATCCTGACTAATACGATATCTTCTGTTATAGACACTAAACATTTTATGAATGCGAACGATTTTCATTAGGGATAAAGTCAAGATTAGACTGTATAATAGCAATGTAATCGGCTTGGTTTAACCTAATTGCATTTTATTTCATGGATTAATTGTCCTTGCTTCGGTGAATTGGTAATACCGAATCTGGGATTTAATAGATTTGTGTCTTTTAATTGACAATTCATATTACTGTTATATGTTTGTATATTACAGCCAAGTTTGGATGATGAGTACAAGATACTGAGTCAGAGAGTTCGTTTACACTAAAGTATAGAGCTCGAAGGATAATATTACTTTCGTTCTTATTTTGACGGTATGCAGAAAGAGTTATAGATGTTCTTTAGGTAACTGATCCTTTATATTAGCCACAGTTACACGAAATACATAATAATACATAGATCTGCTGTCCCACCAGCACAGAGGTTAGTCTGTGAGTGACAAAGATGGAATGAGGGGGAGACAGATGCTGGAGAGAAAGATGAAGATTGAAGAAACATGTCGCTCTGATTAAAATGCCCGTAAATTAATCTAAGATTCTAATTCAATTCTGTAAACATCTTACACGACATTTTTGTTGAAAAGGTTTCAATAAAATTAAAAAAAAAATATATATATATATATAAGCATAAAAGCAGGTGTTCGATTTACCAATGGTGACATAGAAACAATTAGCATCGCAAAGTGAAAGGAGCGATCGAGTAGTCATAAGATGAAACCTGACACTATCTCCGTATATTTACGCATGAATATTGAATTGTTATATCGAACAATGACACATTTCAGACGTTAAAGCTGAGTACGAAAAACAAGGAGTGCCAAACGGCATGGCTCTCGTACACAAAATTAACTCAAATCTTTGGATTTAGCTTTGAAGACAAAGACGCTTCTTGTATGATAATTAAAATATAACTCTTGTTAAATTACAAATGTTGGCATAGCTAAAACCTACAGGTTCAATCTAAATTAGGTACTATTGTTGAAATGTTTAATAACAATACTTCACTTTTAATAATTTACGTTACGATTTCTCATGAATCTTGAATCGAGAGTTGTTCTCATTTGAATGTAAATTTCTTAGAATTTCGAGTAAATGTTGAATCCTGGCGCACGTTGAGAAGTGGAATTCCAGCTCGGGGAAGTGCGAATTCCAGCATTCCGAGCGTTCAAATTACACTAAAACATTTCGACAACGCAGCGGTAGAAGATATATCATTTCGAGATAGTTTACCTCCTGAAAAATAAAACAACTCACTGTTGAAAGACAATGACTAAGTCAATAACTCATCTTAAAACATCGCGGATTCCTTACTTGAGGAGGATTGAAGGTGGGGAGAGGCTCATGGGCTGTACTAATAGGAACACGCTCTGTGTAACGCGTTGATGAGCGAGCCTGCGTATTGCATGCGAATTAATATGCGTTTCTAACTTAAATATCTATATAATAGACCTTGGGAAGAGAGGAATTCGAGAAAACAAGGAACACGACTGACCTCTGGTGGATTCTTTGGTACTAGAGATAGGGTGTATAATGGAGGATATAAGGGGGATATTTATATAAATAAATTATATCTAGTGTAGCGGTCGCTCCACCCAGCCAAGTCGTACTGTACACTCACAGTCACTCAACATACCGTAATTGCCTAATAAACTGAGGAGCAGACCAAACACTTTTACTGTAAGCAACAACATAGCATTTTCGGCCTACTGGATCTCAAAAATGGGAAATATCACATTGTTGCGAAATATTTTAATTTGGTG
>OW203767.1:27059130-27115033 GCA_934045905.1 Leuctra nigra | reverse complement strand
GCAGGGCGTTTTGTTTAATCTAAACAATTTAAGAGATTCTGGGACGCTAAATTTAATTTGCATGGTAAATGGGAGGTAACACTGCTCGATTGGGGGGGGGGGGGGAGAGATCCCCCCCCCCCCCTTCTACACGCCAGTAAGTATCATATTTTGAAAGGTTTCGTAGGTTTTTGTCTAAATAGAAATTTAATTCTTAATTATGAAATTAAATTCATTATAATATCTTAATTTTGTATGATTATTTGGGGGGGGGGGGGGGGCGGGGTAGACTGCTCAAGTGTGGGGGGTATTCCCCCAGCCCCCTCCCCCATCCTACGCGCCTTTATGTAAATTATATTGGAAAACGGTTTATCGATAATAAGAAAAATAAGCGTTGATGAAAGCCTTTCATCCAATACGCATTATTAACAATAATTATAATTCAATTACCGTGCGATATATGATATTCATGTTATGGAAAAGATACGGAAATTATTCAGCCCCAATTTGAGCTCAAAAAATTTAAAATCGGGTCAACGGGAGCCAAGATATTGCCTTACCTATAATTACAATGGATGCCATCTTTAGTGGGCCGCCATCTTGAAACCGCAGGCACGAATCAAATAAATCATGTTTAAAAAAGTTAAAGGGGGGGGTGTCTTATTGAGATATTTGCTGAAGTATAACTTTTAATCACAAAATGAACAATTATATTGCTTAGCAACCGCACAATTAACCGGTTGGAATGAGAGTAAATATCGGCTTAGCGAAACGACAGAGTTCGGGAAATTGCAAAAACTGAGCTGTGGATTTCAAGTCAGGAAAAATGTCCAGTGAGGAATTTGTTGGCAATAGATCGGACTAATTAATCATGCAAAATATTTGGAAATTATAGTTATATCTCGGACGCAGCAGCAATCGAAAGTGCCTCATGTTGGATTTTTGTGTCCATATTGGCACATGTTTTAGCGAAAAGACTGCGTCATTATAAAAAATTGACACAAATTATTTTTTTCTATTTTAAGATAGTTGATCTGAACATTTTTATTTTTGGATTGTGAAAATCGGACTGAAATTGAAAAAGTTATGGTCGATTTCAAATTTTCAAATTTTGACCCCCCTTTTGGGTGTCTAGAGTGTTTTGGGCATGTTCCGATGGTTTTATTTTTACTTATTTGAATGGTGGTTTGCTTGGACTGTTTGTAACAACATATTAAAAAATTAGCCTGTTATACGATCGATGAAGCAAAATGGCCTACTTGGTCCTGATAATCTTCGACTTTAAAGTACCCCATAAAAAACACTCCGTGTAAAAATACCAGCCAAGTCTCTTCAACTTAAAAAAAAAATGAAATCTAAAAATTCTGCACTGAAAAGTAGTGATATCAAAAAATTAGCCAAGTCAAAACTTTATTTGAAAATCAAAAAATACTTGGCGCATCGTGTACATAAATAGCTTGGAAGTATAAGCCAATTATAAATTTTACATGAAATATACATATACATAGTATACCTATAATGCCCTAAAAAAAACGATGCGCCAAGTATTTTTTGATTTTCAAATAAAGTTTTGACTTGGCTAATTTTTTGATATCACTACTTTTCAGTGCAGAATTTTTAGATTTCATTTTTTTTTTAAGTTGAAGAGACTTGGCTGGTATTTTTACACGGAGTGTTTTTTATGGGGATATCACTAGTTTTTTTAGTTTATTTACACAACTTTTAACACATATCGGAGCAACAATGACTAATTCCTTTAAAAAAAATAGGCCATTTCCGAATTGGTTACTACGAAAAAATGTGTTTGGGGCTAAATATAAGGTTGTTTTGATATTCCATGAAGAATTGCGAAAGCATTGTTCCAATAGGTCCAGCCGTTTTCGAGATATGGCATCACTTCCGGTTTTCATAATGGCGGCTAAAATTACAGCCACGTAGAATTTATTTCTATAAATGTTATGTATCATTATAAGCCTTCTGAATTTGTAGTTATTGTAGTAAGAGGTGATTCAAGTCTGATTCTTCATTTTTATGACGTCATTTCCGGTTTCGGTAATAGTAAATGTATATTTTGACTATTGATATTCCATAAAGATGACCGTCTGAATCATTTGGCGATAGTTTTATTCCGATCGGTGTAGTCGTTTTCGAGATATGACGTCACTTCCGGTTTCAAAATGGCGCCTTCCGGTTGGTTTTATAAAAAGGCACCTCGGACGCCAAAAGTGCACATGTGGTAAAAATTTCAAGTCGATCGGTTAAGCCGTTTAGGCTGTGGCGGTGATAGCGGTGTTTCGTGATATCATCAGATGAAGATAGGTTTTAAAAGGGGTGTAATTTCACTGTTTTCACGGCCCTCTAGCCCACAAATGGCATTACCTATTGTTCCCAAATTTAGTATATGTTGTCAGGTGGGCCATAGCTCGAAATTAAGTTATTTCGCAACAATGTGAGATTTCCCAATTTTGAGATCCAGTAGGCCGAAAATGCCATGTTGTTGCTTACAGTAAAAGTGTTTGGTCTGCTCCTCAGTTTATTAGGCATTTACGGTATGTTGAGTGAGTGTGAGTGTATAGTACGACTTGGCTGGGTGGAGCGACCGCTCCACTAGATAAATCCAAGTTTTATATTTTCACATTAAAAAATTCTCAAAACTAACTTCGAATGAGCTAATTTTATGACCTTTTGAGAATATTTTGAAGTTCACTAAAGACAACTGAACTGAATTTAGATTAGATTTAGATTAGTTTGGTTTAATGGCGCGTCAACGACGAGGTTATATTGCGCACATTAATTGTTATATATAACTTTGTTGAACATAATTGGAGGGCAAGGGGAAGGGTCGACCTAACGGGCCCGATCCGGGGGAGTCCAGCACTGGTGGGATGGCCAGGCCGGAATGGGGACGGACCGGGGGGTGTTAGGATTCGGGCCGGCTGAACCCGATTTCAGGGGGATTACCATCTCGAGGGGGGAGGCCGGCCCGAGGGGACCGCAAATTCAAGGGAGGACATGGTTAGGCCGACCCTGGCTGCTCTTGGTCTGGGCCTCACCACTGATCTGTCCGGCATGGGTAACCCTTACACATGAGCATATGCTCGCCGGCGTAGCTGCAATGGATCATTGGCCAACACAAACCCCACCACCGCGATAAGGTGACAGCCGTCGGGGGGAAACTGAACTGAAAAACTGAACATTTGGGTTTACATGAATTTGTAACAAGTTATTATAACTTTATATGTTGTAAAAATGAATCATTTTCACGTCTGATGTTTTTGAAAATGCCAGCTACTACTATGACAGCCATCTATATTACAGTTCTTTAATGTATCATAATATAACAACAAAGTCAACTATAATATGCGTGACAAATGTTTGCCTGCAGTCTCGAGCCGCTGAAAGGGTACCAAGGCGAGGACATTGAGATCGTGCTGCCCGGCTCATTGACTGTCCACGACATCGACTGGCTGGCCATGTGGTGTGTCCAGTACAGACACAACTTCGGGCACGTTCTGATACCCAAGGACCTCGACGTGCCTCCTTCTTTGGGGCAGACGAAGATCACGGTAGGTCCAGCGTAGCGTATGTAGCAGCAACAGAAAGCAGAGCTTGCAGAAGCTTGGTGGAGACAGTGGAGTGAAGATTCATAATATCAATACTGCACTTATGAAGTTATAAAATAGAGAATTGAGATTTGAAAAAAAATTGAAGCAATACGATGTGCATTATTGGTTGTACCAAAGGAAAGACACACGAAATAAATTGTTCATACCAAAAAGATTTCAATTGAAAAAAGTTTCTCCCCCCATATGTAGGTATCTCTTTCTACATATTTTTTTATTTTTTTATTTATTTCATAAGCCTTTTTTCCACATTACAATAAAAATTATACAAAATTTACGAATGTATAAAAGTTATCAAGTAAAGCATAAACATATTAGTTTAACTTAAGAAGTCAGCTGAAAGAACATAACTAATTGAAAAGCACGTGCATAAAAAGCTAAAACATGCAGTTCAAGAAATCGTCAGTAGAATCATATTTTTATTTTAACTGAATTCGAATTAATAGCCAAATAATTGAGATCATATTATCCATAAGAGAAGAGCATGATATCCGTACAAAACGTTCTAATTTAAGTGAACCTTTGACATAGAAACTCATACGTAGGTGTTACCCCAAAAAATTGAACCTTTTTGAGTGCGTTCTATACTATTCCATTTCTCACGTGGTAGATAAAGATGAGGTTGATTTACATGTATTATTGCCTCCATGTCTGCCATCTTGGGATTTCAACAGCCACCATGGTGGTACAATCCGGTAAGCAAGAGTTGACTCTTTTCACAAATTCAAATATTCTTGAAATTGAGACAGGGATCATTTCTTCCACAAATTCTGCTGAATTTATTACTTCAAACGTTATTGTGAGTTTGGTAGAAACAATGATGATAGATTTACTTATCAGTATCAAATTATTAAAAACTTCTATATTCAAAGATAATTTCTGAAAGAGTAGCTATTTAAAATGTTCGTGAAAATATTTGAATATATTTCCAGTATAGCACTTTTATCAAAAACTTCATTACTGTTACTATTTCAAATATCAAGGATTGGACCGTCTGTTTCAAATCAGTTTATTCAGTGTAGTCTACCTTATAAGAAAGATATTTATGCATTTACTTGATTACATTTAAAGGAAAATTACTGATTTTTAAATGAACTTTTTTGATATCAACATTCCTTTTAAATTCTGAAAAAAAAAGATTTTGATCATTGAAATTTTAATTATTTTTCTATGAAAAGAACATTCATGAAGGTTGTTTTAGAAATCTCCTCGTGGCTGCACGGTGCATGCTATTGACTGCATCTGACCGAGTGCATGTTGCAGACGAGCACGAGCACGCCCGACGGGATGGACAAGTCGACCAACTGCCGGCAGTTGCTCGGCGACCGCATGCAAGTCCAGTGGGAGATGAGCGAGGACGAGCAGTGGGTGGACATCCAGCTGTCCGCCCGCATTCGCGAGGACCAATACATGGCGTTCGGCATCAGCGGCGAGGCGGGCAGGTCCTCCATGGTCGGCGGAGATGTCGTCGTCGCGTTCAAGGACAGCGACACAGGCAACTTCCGGGCGGTGGATTACTACATGTCGGCCACCGCACAGGTTAACTCTCAGCACAATATCAAGCAAGGTTCTAGTGGGGAGATCTTTCTAATTATTTTTTTTCAATGAACAACTAGAGGAAAAATCATAAATACAGACACCAGGTAATTCATTAACTTCTGTAGACCCTCATTTACAATGGCAAATTTCAAACTGTATGCTAACGCTCGGTTTCTATATATTCAATCCCTTGTTACAAAACAGAAGATTCTTAAAATTACGTTAAATTTCCAGTTTATTAAAAACTATGAACCCTTTAGAAACTGAAAAAAACTATTTTTGGAGAATGTTTTGTATAAGCTTCAAATTTGGAAGATAAAGATCTTTAAAGGAGAGACATTATTAAAAAAATAATGTACTTTATTTTTAAAGATTTCTTGATTTGTCTGATTATTTATTTTAAAGATTGGCCAGAATTGGTTGGTGGTACAGGGAGTGATTTTATGAGAATTACAATTCTCTATTTGCAGTGTGACGGGAAGAACGGAGTCTGCCCTGACGAACGGATCGGCGGCAAGAACGACGTCGAGTTCCTCTCTGGCCAGCGCAACAACGGAGTGACGACGATCAAGTATCGCCGCCCGCTGCAGTCTAACGAGCCAATCAATGATCGCGGGATACCTATGAAGGGTGACGTGAACGTAATAGCGGCCATTGGGCCACTCAACAGTCGCAAGGAGGCCAACGCGCATGCGATACCGGACAAAACCATGGGTATATTTCACTCTGCAGTGTTTCAGTTCATTTCATGAAGAGTAGGGTCGAAAACAAATTTTTGTTAATCATTCTCTTTTTAATCAAAATTTTCCACATTTCAATCAAAACAATATATAAGTTTGTATTTACCATACTTTACTTTTAACCTATTCTGATTCCCGAAACGTATGATTTATTATTTTGTTTTACTTTGTTTCCTCTTTTTTAAGTTGCTACCTACTTTCAGTGCTTGGTTTTTCATAAAAGTAAAGGAAAAAAAACAAAATAAAGTGTATTTTTAAATTTTTTTAGTTGTGTTTGTGTATATTTTAAGATCATTTCATTTTTGCTTGCACCTTTGTCAGATATTTTTGCATTCATATACTTTCTAGCCATACAAAATAACAAACTAGATGCAAAACTAAATGTTCACAAATACGACTGTTTCCACAGCTTTCCTCATCTCCATTTGAGAACCTAACAGCAACTCTCAAGTTTCAGACGACATTCGCATCGACTTCAGCAGCATGAAAGACCACTCGTGCACGGAGTCTCTGTTCAACCTGCCGACGGAGAAAGAGGTGGAGCCGTGGCCCCCCGCGGTCATCCACCAGGAGACGGAGTTCACGGCCCGCATCGGACCCACCGGCGGCAAGCGGGGCTACACGCCCATCACGGGGCATCCGTCTTGGGGCATCGCGTGGTACATCAACGAAAAGCTCATTCCGGAGATATACGTCGAGAGAGGGAAGACGTACACGTTCATGGTAGAAGGAGGTACGTTATGAAAGACGATGTGTATTTGCTAGAGTTATGGTTTCTTTGATTCCAGCTGACTTATAGATAGAGAGAGACAAATTTTATCACTTTGAGATATTAATTTTTCTCTTGTTGAGATTATAAATGGCCTAAGCAATGTGTACTAGTTTAGATAAATTAATTTGAATTTATAACAAATATAATACAAGAACCTATTTTTAAATAATAAAAACAATTGTATTATCCAACAAAATCACCATAAAAATGTCTAATTCTAACAAAAAGTATTACCAAAATAATAAATATCTCCAGAACCGAAGCTATTTTTAGAGATTTTTTTTGTTTTTGTATTTTTTTTTTTATGAATAACATTTGGAATACACTCCATAAGCATTATCCTCCATACGAAGCGGAAGAGACAACTAAATGAGTTGGCCCTTTTATTCACGTAAATACTAGAACTGCTGTAAATTTGAATAGATGAAAAGATAAATAGTGAATAGATAATTCCTCAAATACGTGCATGCAGTACCACTACCAGCTTGCTACAGTACACAATATACTTTATGATACAGTCAGAAGAGTTTCAACATTAGTTGAAAGTTGTGACTCTCGACTTGCCAGTCGTAACGCTTTACTGGTGAAGACACAGAAATAGAATTCCATAAAAAAGATTTCATAATTATGTATCTCGTTTCAGTACTAATAATGCAACAGGTGTTGTTGTTAACGCAACTTGTTTACCTCGCAGGTAAAGATCCGACGCAGCCGGCTCGCTACCATCCGTTCTACATCACGGACAGCAGTGAAGGTGGCTTCGGCCAGAAGTCTCTGGAGGAGCAGAAGAAGCAGCGCATCTACGCCGGCGTCAGCTACGACGGTGAGAACTACCCGCTGCCGACGGCGGCCGGACGCTACTGCGAGTATACGCACAGAACCGTAGACAAGTCCACGGAGACCAAGACGTTCGAGGTGTATCTCACAACGTTACATTTGGTGTGCGAAGAAGGACAGCCAGAGTATCTCAACTGGACTGTGCCCATGGAGAGCCCGGATCTGCTTTACTATCAGGTACGCTCGCATAATCAACTTGTAGTTCTTATTCACTGTAATAATTTGATCTACCTAATACAAGTAATAAGTGCAGACGATGTTTCTTCGGTTGACGCTCCTAGTGTTGATGTTGGCCCCCAAAAGGGCCGTTTAACAAGTAATAAGTCCTCTTGAGAAATTGCATGAATTTGCCAGTGTATAGTCGAGTTTCTTCAGTAAATTTGGAAAGTTGTTTAAAATTAAAGTAGACTTGTAGATTATCGGTAGTATACCGATATATATAGATGTACTTGACTAAATAGGTATAACAACGCGAGTTTTACTTAGATTTTAGAACAGAATCTTCAACGTTCAAAAATTCTAGTTTTGTTAACACAAGCAAGAGGGTCCTTGGAATAAAATTGATTTTCGTAAGTTTGTAAGATTTTGTCTGTACTCTGTTGAAATATAAGAGAGTTGAGTTTATTGATTTCATAAAAAAGCTCTGAAGATTAAATGATTCAAAAAATACACAAAATTGGTTTCCTGGTTAGTGGTACCTAATGTAGAAAACCATTACAGACTACAGAATACTGTTACTCAATAAATCTGTATGAACAGAAAAAAGTACCAACAGAGCTGCAAAACTCCCTCACATAATGCGCTTTGAATGGTGCTTTAACGATTCAATGTTTGCCGTTCCAGTGCTACACGCACAACAACCTGGGTTGGAAGATCCACGTTGTCGACAGCGGATACAAATACAACGCTTCACCAAGATCCGACGGCTCCAGGCTCGGTGCCAGCTTCACGCTGCTCCTACTGGCGGTCGCATCGCTTCTCAGGTGAAGTTAGAGGTCTAGGAAGTGTCGTTGTGGGGATCACGTCCCTAAATCATTCGCTCGGAGGGCAAGTTTGCTTGGTCCAAATTATGCCATTCAAAGTACCGATATACAATAATGGAATGAACATTCCACAAGAATCTTGCAAAGATTTCGAAAAAAATTTCACACTCCGAAAAAACTACAATTTACTGTTGTCCGATGTAAGCGGAATAAAACATTCAGCAATTTCAAATTGTGAAATATATGTTGCCAAAGATTAAATTATGACGATTGATATCCAATTGCTATGATTTTGGAGAACTGCAGTTGCTTTAGGTATCAGTAATGCTGATTATTCCATGTATCGATATGATATGGAGACCCACTACAAATATCACATGTTTATCATATCAGGAGTAAATAATGATCTGCATATCTCCCCTCATTTACAAAGTGAACATAAATAGTAAATACCATATCAACTGCTTCTAAAAAAACACGAGAAATATCAGATATTGGAACAAAATATCAAATTAAAAAGATGATTAGAAAATCTTTAAATTAATTTGCAAAAATAAAAGACAAAAATGTACCTACTTAATTACCTATGGAGGTAAAGTCTGTTTGAAAACATGACAATAAAAAACCTCGATATCAAATATCGATTATTGAAATCTTTTTATAAAAACTTAGACAAGAATTGATTCTTGCGATTCAATTGAAAGGTAGCGAATTGATGAATACCTACGACAATAATTTACAACCTATAGGAACTAGGAGGTAGCGTGAGAAGACGACAATAATAATATCATGTCAAATTATCTTTAATTATTAGTAACTTAATGCCTGGCGAATTCGCAGCAACCGGTACAATAACTCAAAACCAATTGTAATTTATTATAAGACGACAATAATTTTGTCTAATCGGGCGCGTCTGTCCATAGAAAAAACTATTCAAGACATCGCTCTAAAGTATATCTATTGTTATGTGGAGGTGATAAAGTATAAGTACTTATTGGTGTAGTTTGTAAATGTGGTTATACTTAAGTAGGTGTTAAGTTCACATGTTTTTGTATAATAATAATAATAATAATATATCGTAAGTAAATGTCAAGTTTGGATATAATATTATTTTAATTGAATACAGCACAAGATTGAATGGAGTTGTTTTGTCGGAACTGAACTGTGTTTCGGTTTCTAGTTCGAAGACAATTTTAGTTGCAGTGTTCAAGGAGCCAGAAAACCACATTACGTTTTGCAGTTCGTTTTAAATGTTTGTAAATACTAAATAAATAGTAATATTCCAAAATCTATATACTTCTATTTCTAAATGGTAGACGGGTGCAAACGTTGTTGTAAAAGTTTTCAGCTTTGTTTCCAAACAGGTCAATAGAAAATATCATACTAAGTCGACAATTTTACGCAAATGTTTTCTTATTAACATTACTGTCAAGCTGGGTTCCCATACTTCGCATCGAATTCGCTTCCGGTTCGCTTCGCTTTCGCAAAATGACTACATTTTAACATAGAAATCGTCCATGTTTACATTCCCATGTTCGCGTGTTTCGGTTTCGTTTCGGTTTGGTCAAAGTTAAAATTGGCTCAACTTTAACGAAACCGAAACACGCTAACATGCGAATGTAAACATGGACGATTTCCTTTGTTAAAAGGTAGCCATTTTGCGAAAGCGAAGCGAACCGGAAGTGAATTCGATGCGAAGTATGGGAACCCAGCTTTATAGACCACATATATTTGAATTCTTGCAGGGTTATTTTAAGCTCTATTATAAGTAGACATTCGACAAGAATGGAATTAAATTTTAACAGTACCTATTACATTTCAAATTATTTACAAAATATAAAAACTTCATAGGTAGGTACACTTGGCACAACTAAAATTGATTGTTCAATAAATATGATTGACTGAAAAATGTTAGATCTCACCATCAGAAGTCAGTCCAAGCAATCTCTTTGTCTCACTCTAGTAGGTGACCTCACATTTCAATGATAATAAAAAGCATCGATTGGTATTGAATTGAAACTTGACCAGCATTCATTCAAATTTGTTCACTGATCAATTTTTGTTGTGCCGAGTGTACATTGTTTTGTTACAAATTGTTTACAAGATCGAAATTATATTTTATCACCTTTGTTAAAAATTACTTAAAAGTACTGAGTGCCTTCAGACTTCACAAAAGTATGAAACAATAATAATTATGTATATGAAATTTATGTACTATGCTATGATTATGAGTAACTGACACAATTTAGATGTGCGTAAACTTATCTCGGTGTTATTGCGACAGCTTGCGTACGCATTAAGCAACGAAGAGTACTTTCGAGGTGACGGTGAAGGATCCCAAACTTTACCTTCTGATTGTATTTATAAAATTAGGCATGTAATAGCAGCAAAGTTAGACAAAATAAAGGTAGTAATCTTTTCATTTAGCTACAAAAGAACTGAAAAATTTGCAATACAGGGTCATATCACATCATTAGTTTATTTAAAATGAGGGCATATCGCACCAAAAATCAAATTTCATGCAGATTACAGGTAATATAGATTACTTTTGAAATGACACAAAATCTTTCTGTGCACTTCCTCTGGGCCCGGGATGTATCAAGACAAAAGGCCCACAAAAGAGTGAAAGGTCATGTAAAAAGAAACAATGAGAAAAAGAAAAAAGGTACAGAAAATTGTTGAAATACTATTAGTAAAATGTGAAAAATGCCCATTTAAACCAAAAGGCAAAGCCATCCTGCATTTGTGTAATGTTAGCTAGAGTTACGCTTTTAAATCAAAATACCACCCATGTGAACAGTTTCACAGTAATCTCGGCATTCAAAATAATAAATATACCTACTGATGTACAAGTAAATCTGACTGATCTGAGAAAATGCACAATAGTTACGAGAAAGTCAGAACTGTTCGGTATGAAACTGGTCAGTCGAAAGACTGGTGTTGCGTTGTCTTTAACTTTGCAGCTAGAACTCGAAGTGTCAGCGACAAATCAGTCAGAAAGTATAGTTTAAGTGCGGGACCCTTCCTCTAGGATTAAAGGTGGCAACCAATGATTATCCGAATCGATGCATATCTATGAAATCATAGAGTTTCTGCAGCACATCCACATCTCTGTGCAATATGACAATGGGGGTGGTTACTAAACAAAATATTATAATTGGTTGTTGCCATATAGAAATAGGTCGAGATAATGCATCATAATACTGATTCAACATCATAGAGGGGTTGAGAAAGAATCGTAACTTTAAAAACAAGTCAAAAACACAAATTTTATCGTCATAAGATGAAATTCAGTGTTAATATGACAATAAAAAGCAACTACACAGTTGTAACAAAATAGGTAACGTAATCTTGTGATAGCAACCGAGTGATAAAATAATTTGTGAACAGTGTTACCAACACTTCATGACAATAACGATGTGAAAATATTGGATTATTAAATGCAATTAATTAGGAATATTTGACAATAAATCTATTTGCTCCAAAGGGAAATTAGACAATATGAACAAATTACGCCAATAATGTTTGAGTGATTTAGTTTTAAGAGATTGACAGAGTTGCAGTGGCCTTCCCCATTGTTCACCTCTATGCAAACATACTTAGTCTTAAGGAAATTAATTAATATCATCTGTCAATAGGTATAGTAAGTCCTCTCATTATCGTAATGTTCTAACTGGTTATGACAATAAATACTGTGAGTGATACAAGCGACAATAATGTCTTGCCCACTTGGGGGGCACTAATTACATTTAATATAATAATTAATATTAAAAATATACTATAATGTGGATTATAAATCATTATTATTAAATGTTAACTTGTTTTGATTTTTAGTAGTTCCAAACTGGGCAATCTTTCCATGTATTAGATGTTGGGAGTGTTAAAATGTGTAGAAGACAATAAAGAAATGATTTACGTGTATATATTTACTGTGTTTTATTAAATAGGGATTCCATCAGCCAACCGTTAAAGATCTGTGTTAGCATCCAATCCGGAAATTCCCGAATATAATTTCCGAAGCTCAGGAAAACTATTTATATTTTATAGTATTAAACTATTTAGTATTTTATTGCTCAAAGTAGTTACTAAAACCACAAGAAAATTTATGAATATGTGCTGTAATGAAATATGCCGATTGTATTTGGTTGTAGACACCACCAAGGTAGCAATTCCGATTTAACATTAACTGAACTCGCTCGCTACCATTGCCATAAAAGTGGCGTACCCATGCGCACTTGAATCTATCCTATTTCCTAAAGATGTTAATTTTTTACACTTGGAGTCGTGACTGCAACTTAATTTTTAAGTGTTGAAATATCAAAGCCATAAAATCACAACAAATTCTGAGTCTCCACATTTTTCATATTATCTTGGATAGTTATTTCATGAACTTACTTCTCCAATAATATTGATTCCTTTTCAAATTTGAGTCAAATGTAAGCAAAATATATACCCAATCAAGTTTTGATTGAAAACTAAGTAGGTATTATATTTACGTCCAGTTTTCAATAGTCTGCTGAAACCAGAAATTAAGTTAACACAGTAATTCTAGGAATGTAATTGGTTGTTGCCATGGCAATACAGTCCTAATCAACTGTTTAAAAGTTAGCAGAGTATTGAAAGAAAAGACTGGCCCTAAGAATATTTCCATGATTTGAAGTCAAGCTCTTCAGTGAGGAATCCCATTAAACTAGGATGAAATGGGAACAGTAATGTACCTACTTGATGCCTATACTCAAGACTGAAAATATTCACCAAGCAGAATTGTGTCAGCGCACGATGTATTCAGCGCAATTAACATTGAAAAACAAAAGATTTTACTTGTTTTAGAATTGAATTGTCGAACAATTTCGCATCCGGTTTCAACTCGAGAATAGGCATCAAGGATCGACGGTCAAATCCAGAGCAAATGAAGACAATGTGGTATTTCTTCAGATACGTGTATAATATATATTGTTTGTACATTGGTGAAGAAAGTCAATACATTTACAAAATAAGCCACAGACAGGCAGAGATACCACAGAAAACGGCTTCAAGTTGTACCGAGCGAGCATCAACTTTTATACATCATGAAGTAACTGTACCAATATAATCTAATCATTCGATGTGTATACAGTATCCATATACTGATCTTGAAATCAAATAACCTCCATGCTAGTCAACTTTAGAGTTTACATAGATATGGACTGCGGTAGCTGCTCTATTATATATTCTAATACAGCAACAATTCACCTGGTGTGCTACAAGAATCTTCAGTCTGATAGAGACAACGAGGTTACAGAGTAGGTTTAATAAGTTTAAAGAGGTTGGACTTTTAAACATACTCTGTAACCTCGTCGTCTCCATCAGCCTGAAAATGCATGCAGACCAGAAGGCGAAACGTCGCTATAATTAGAGCAGGAAGATACAACTGTCAATATTAATGTCAATACAAATAGGTAGTTCAAATAATTAACAAGTTGTGAACTTTAGAATTCTCTTAAGATTGTTATAAAAAGATGAATTAAAATTATTAAGAAATAAAGTAAGTAAAAGTGGACTAACTTCCCTACGAGGGGCGTTGTCGTTTTGTGTCGAATATCTCGAGCATCCGGCCCCTAGTCATCTCCTTGGACTCCTGCAGGCCGAGCTCGTAGACCACGTCGTGGATCTCGCGGATCTTGGCTATCAGCGTGGCTCTCGTCATGTTGCTGTACTCTGCAAGGTAATGCAAGGAGTCAGTGACAGGTCATTAATCATTAGGTAGCAGAAGCACGCATCCTCAGCAAACAAGATGAGAAGATGACAATGTAGGTATTATAATAATCCATCTGCTGGTTCCATCTCAATGGGTCAAGGAGTGGGTATCCCCACCAACACTAGGGCCGCACCGCAGGACTCCTGGAAACCGGCTGGTCTTGCCCGACGTCCCCTCTTCATCTTCTTCCTCCACTTCCACTGTCCAACAAACTGCCTCCATCTTGTTCTGTCCTCCCACTGTCTCTCAGCCTCCAACTCACTCCACCTTCCTCCTCTCTCCAGCACATCCTCCTTGATAACTCCAATCCACCTCTCTCTTGGTCTTCCTACTCTACGTGGTCCCGAAGTAGCCGACTCAAACACCAGCCCTGTTCCCATCCTCTTCATGTGGCCAAACCACTGAAGCCTCTCTCTGCCCAGTTTAAACCCCCAATCTCTCTACCCCCAGCTTACTTCTTATATCTTACTTCGAACTTGGTCCATTCTTGTGACTCCCTTCACACTCCTCAAGATCCTCAAGAACTGGCAAGCAAGACTGAGTGGTCACCCACCCAAGTCCGAGTGCACTCGATGTTGCTACCTCGGTGATCAGAAGAGAACCAATACCAAAACCCAATACACAACCCATCCAGCACAAACCTTACTCATCAGAATAAATTTGATTAAAAACCTAATATAAAATATAAATTACATTTTCATTAAAACGTAGTATAGATTTGATTGTGAGTTTCCTTTGAAGAAGTGGTCCGTGCCAAAAGAGCGAAAGATGGTAACTTCGCTTGCTCAATCGTGAGGCCTTGATTTAGTGCATGTAAGCTTTAAGTGTGCAGTGAAAAGATCAAATTGAAAGTGATATTTGTTTACAGTTTCTGAGTTGCAGTCTCCGAGTTGATGCAATGTCAAAAAGCGTTCTGTTTGTAAGTAGTACCTACCTACCTTCTAATAAAATAGTAAACATGTACCTACTGTACAGTATGTTCAAATCTTCTTTATTGTCGCCAGTTTTTCGCTATAGCACATTGGTTTTCCATTATCTAGGATACAATAGGCATTCATTCATTGTATGAGAGTTAAGCTCATCACTTTCTTTTCAAACTACCTGACCGTTTAATGACTCCCCAACCCCTTCGCCTTACAAAGTTGCCAATGTTTATTTCGAGACGCGTCAAACCTGTCACTAAATCATGTCTAAGCCTCATAGTTGGATTTTTCAAAGAATCCGAATGTGCTTTAGCGAAAAACTGGCGACTGTACAATGATTATGGTGGTGAAGATGGCAACGAAAATGATGTACCTACTATGCTAGAACCAACACAACAAAATGAAAATCAGTTAAAACTAGGTGGCACATTCAAGTTATACCCCTTCTACACGCTCACTTTAATATAGTATGTTAAACATACATTTAAATGACGTCTCTCTCACGTCTACACACTCACTTTATCTATTGACGCACTATCTGGTGACGATTCTGTAATTATTACCTTAATTTGTTGATTCAGTGCAGTGTTATTCTAATGACAGTGAGGAGATTTCACATGAATGGTCCAGTGAAGTTATTTCCAAAATATGTTCCAGCTGTCAGTTCAAGTTGAAAACAAAATCACTCTTGGATGACATAGCCTCACTTTTAACACTCAGAAGCACTTATTTATTATTTTAAAATTGTTTTGAGCCTTTGTGTTAGGTTAAAAAGTATTATTAAATAGCACGCAACACACTTAAAAATTCAATGAAACATTTTAACTTGAATATGTATACAATTTTACTATTAAATCTAGAACTGAAGAAGAACAAAAGCGAATCGTTTTTAACAATAATCTCGCGAGATCTCGCGTTAAACATAGGTTAAACATAGGTCCGTCGCGAACTTGAAGTGCGGTGTCATTTAAGGGAAGCTTGATCATCTACACGGTGTACTTAAAGTGAGAGGCTACTAAAGTCCTATGTTAAAGTGAGCGTGTAGAAAGGGTATTAGAGGATTCACTTTGGGAAGTAGGTTGGCAAAGTGTGAATTCAGGTGGAAGGTCTGGATGGTGCTGCTTAGTTACACCCTAACGGCGTTGTAAGCGTAAATTGAACAGCCTGTATCACCTCATGAATATGATAATGGTGGAAACTAGAGAGCCTAGATGGTGTCTAGGCTCTCTAGTGGAAACTAGTGTGAAACTCTCATGTACCTACGTGTTAACCCCGGGGATATTTTAAGCTGGGTCCACATAGACCGTTTTTCTGTTTTGCGTTTTCCGTTTTAACTAATTGAATATCTCAGTTTTTAGTAGGAATGTCCACATAGTGTTTTGCGTTTTGAACAAAACGTTTCTAAGCACCTTGATCCCCGCCTTGTTTAAACTTTGTCTACGAGATGTCAGGAGGCCGTGGAAAACAAAAAATGTTCATTCAACATTATTTATACCTGTCAGTTAAGTACAGTTTGTGAGTATTTATTGAGCTAATATTCTTCCCAGGTAAGTAATTTTAAAATAATGTAGGTAATAGTGTCAGATCGGCCATGTTATTTGATCATGTGACGTAGTCACGCGTGATTTGATTCGATGAAGTTATACGGCGCGGCGAGGATAAAATCCGCACGCGGCGGGTTTGTGATTGCTCAAGAGAAAAAAGCGGAAAACGCAAGACAAAAAACGGTCTATGTGAGTGAACCCAGCTTTAGTGTTCTTTTATTCGTCCGGCCATCGCTAACCCTGAACTCAACCCTGGTGAGTAACCAGAACTGGAAACGGTGCTTTCTGCGCAACTCAGAGTGTCAATTGTGAAACAACCAACATCAACCCAAACAGTTGCGTGTGTTAAGGTCCATTCACATGAGTGATTGCATGAAAGTGATTGGTATATTCTACCATAAGTTTCATTGGATGTGCAAGATTTCCAGATCAGATGACCAAGTGTCAATCACACGACCTTGCCTGCTTCAGAAGGCGTAGGAACGAGATTTTGTCTTTTGTTTTTGTTCAAATGTTCGAGTAATTACGTCTTTGAGAAATTTGTACGAAATAAAACTCTAGTGTACCAAGTTTTGTTGAAATCTGAAGGGGTCGTGTAAATTCTTCAGTTAATGAGTTGAGGTGGAATGACTCGTATGTGGTTTAAATGTGTTCCCAGGTATATCTGATATTCGTGATGCTCATCTTCTTCAGCTCGCAGGCAAAAGGAATCAAGTGCTTCTCCTGTGCATCTAATAATAAAAAACCAGGTTTAATTAAAGGTTTAATAGTGGACCCTAAATGCACCGATAGCCCTCGAGACGTTCCTAATGGCTTCGTAGAATGCAATACTGACCACGTATGTAGGTCAGAGTATTCTATGGGAAGTTGGGATCTAACAATTAGACAATGCTATGAACTAATATCTTGGTATGACTATGAACTGCCAAAAGGAACGAGCCATCAATGCTATTATGAAAACAATATAGAACAAGTATTTTGCAATTGCAACATAGAGGGATGCAATGGGCACGATCTCAAGCTACAAATTGCTCAAGAGAGAGGTGAACCAAAGGAAGAACAGACTGGCACAACAGAATCTGTAGGAAAAAAATCTGGAACAATTTTAAACCTAACAACTCGATCTGCAAAAACTTCATCTGGAACAACCAGATCTGGAATAACTGACACTGAAAGCAACGACGACCGCAACTATCCCAGCATTCTTCTACCATTGTTGTGTCTCTTTTGTATGGTATTGTTTCAGTTAATTAATTAGATACTGGCCGATTCATCTGCCAATTGGCCCGTACTGCCTACTTGACATTCGACCTGTACGCTTGTTTTTGCTTGAAATTGAAAGAAATTGTTTTCCTGTTTGTATTCGGCAATAAATTCCTTGAATTTGTGTTCTCTCCATTTCTTCTAAACTTATGGCATCTTTGCCTTGTTTTAAGGTGGGTTACATGAATCAGTAGAAAGATTGAAAGATCCAACTTTCCCTTCCGATCAGCGCATTAAGGGGTGTAAGATCACACAGCTCCCTTTAACCCAGACATTTAATGCCAGCATTGGAAGGGACGGTGCAGCAAATGAAATGGCTCATAGTCATCTGTACCTACCTCGAACGACCGGCCCCCAGGCAGGAGCCCGCCTTGGATTGAAGACATCCTCAGACATCCTTAAGTAGGGTTTCCATGACCGGAATTATTTTCGTCATACGAAACGATTTTAAATCGTGTCGTGAAAGAACACAACATAGCACGAAAATATTCCTGGTGGCGAAAACCAGAACTGCGTAACAGCTGATCATTTCTGTCAGATCATGTGCTGTCATCGTCCTACCGTTTGTTAAATTACTAAGTGACTTTATTTGTAACTTGTAATGGACAATTTAAGGTAAAGAGTTGCAAGGAGAAATAGATTAGTTGCTTGCTTCTTTTGTTGAAATCCTGATGAAGGCGCTGATTCCGTCACGAAAATCATCCGACGACACGAAAATAGTTGAGCTTTGCTGAACTTATTTCGTTAGGGACGATTATTTCGCTACGATTTTTTCTGTCTTGTGATTGGTTGATGTCCGCCATTTTACGAAAATCGTTCCATGTCACGAAAATAATTCCGGTCATGGAAACCCTACTTTACACATCCTCCGACATTGTCAATTAGTAAACTTGAAAACCTCACATAATCTTGTAGAGACACAATATTTTGTCTTAAGCTGGGTTCCCATTAGGGATGGAGCGAACTTGGATTTTGATATCGACTATCGATATCATTTATATATCGATATATATCGATATCGCGAAATATTGAAATATCGATATATTGAAGTATCGATATATTGAAATATCGAAATATCGATATATTGAAATATTGAAATATCGAAATATCGATATATTGAAATATCGATATATTGAAATATTGATATATCGAAATATCGAAATATTGATATGGAAGTATTATATTACGATGTAGGTATGGAATTATTGATATAGGATCGCATAAATTCCTTAAATTGCTCCTAAAACTTCTAGGAATTTCAAAAGAAAATGTAAATAGAAATAACACAGCTATTCCAAGATATAGGGTCACTGGCCAGATAAGAAAGAAATGTGAATAATCTGAGAAATTGTCCATAAATCTGGTAAACGCTGCACTGCAAACATGAATTATTTTGTCATAGTAGGTATAAACTTCAATTAAGAACATAATTGTATCGTCCGGTAAGGCTTCAATATATCGATATTTCAATATTTCAATATTACAATATATCGATATATCGATATTTCGATATATCGATAATCAATATATTCAGGTATCGATATTTCGATATTTTTTTGATATCGATATATATCGATATATCGATATTTTCTCCATCCCTAGTTCCCATACTTCGCATGGAATTCGCTTCCGGTTCGCTTCGCTTTCGCAAAATGGCTACCTTTTAACAAAGGAAATCGTCTATGTTTACATTCGCATGTTCAAGTGTTTCGGTTTCGTTTCGGTTTCGTCAAAGTTAAAATTGGCTCAACTTTAACGAAACCGAAACACGCGAACATGCGAATGTAAACATAGACGATTTCCTTTGTTAAAAGGTAGCCATTTTGTGAAAGCGAAGGGAACCGGAAGCGAATTCGATGCGAAGTATGGGAACCCAGCTTTAAGGTTACTTACTACGTAATTGGACAAGTTCACTTTCATCCAGATCCTTGTTCCAGAGTTCCTCCAGTTCTTGTATAGTCGACTTGTTGCGTTGAGGTGCCCGTTGTGCCATAGGCTTGTAATAGTCGGTTACACCTGGAACTGCACACAATGTTGTTAATACCTAGGTACCCAGAGCAATTTACCAAGAGTCTGACAGATCAATGAGGAAACAACAAAGTCAATATTGGAAGAATGATCTGAAACCAGCCTCAATAATCATTATTTTATAAAATCAGAACAAATTCCACTCTTTAAAGTGGAGTTGATCTTGAGCTAGGGACCCTGCCGATATTTCCTGTCTTAACTACAAAGATGAAGGTTAGTTTTTAACATACTTAGCTCTGGCCAAAGTTCAGGGGACGACCTGTCCAACTTTTCAAGTGTGGTTAGGGAACACTCGATAGATTGAACTGCAGTTGGCGCCGGTGAATCAACTGAAATGTAATAGATGGGATGTTAAACTGACGCCCATATTGTAAGCAAGATATTGCAGGAGTTGATCTCGGAAATAAGCTACATTAAAGAATGAATTATCAATTAAAATCTTACCTTCTTCAAGTGACGTTGGTTTAGGCGCGGAAGCCATTTTCCAAAGCAAGAACTAGAACAAAATACGACGCCACTGCCATCGACAACGAAAACGACGCCAAGCAAGGCGGCGGTGGATTGTGTTCTGCACATGCGCGAGATCTGCTGCTCTCTTCTCATTGGTCTACTTGAACTTGGCGACATTTTACACGCATGCGCAGCATATTTTAATTTCACTGTCGCCAATAGTAGAGAAATATCGCTGGATAGAAAGAGACCAACGAAACGTACAAAATAGGGATTTCAGTATTTGCACAGATGCATACCCTGTTTATTGTCAACACTTGCTGCTTACGTCATGTGGTCCATGCATGGCTGTCAGAAAATGGGAGGGGTCTGTTCGCCCGTCTACCTTTCTTGGCTTCTTTCCTAAAATCCTAATTTTATAAATAGATAGAAACATTCGACTTTTGGCTTCCGTTGAAGAAACATCGAATATTCTTTACACGGCGACCACGTGCGACGAGTAGTGAGGTGGAGGTATAGTTTTAGCTAGTATATATATATCAATCTGCTTAAACTGTAAGTAAATATCTATATTAGTTTAATTAAATTGTTTAGGATGAATAAGGATTCAGGTGGGGGATCGGATCCCCCAGCTAATTTGTTAAATAGCCTATCTGTGGAAAGTACTCAGGAGGCGGTTAACTCCATTTGCAACTCAGATGTGATCATGGAGGATGAGTCATTGGAGATGAATGTGAGTCAGGAGGTTGAAGTATATACAGAGACAAGAAATAAAAGACCTTTGAATGAAGAGGACTGGGACAATGAGGAGCAGAGTAAACTTAAGAATAGACCCATCGATGGTAACTCAGGTACTAAAAGTACAGATAATTCTATGTCGAGGACGAATAGAGGATCAGATAGTGAAGTGGGAGAGCCCAAAGATCATCCTAGTAGCGTTTCTCAGGGACCTGAACCTAATTCCACCCAATCTAAAGATAAGGCTAAGCCGAGGGAGTACATTAAATATTTGTACCAAAGCAGGGATATGGGACCTTTCAATGTATATGTAGAACGTTGTGACAGTGATGGTAAATTAGACCCCCTGGTGGTGGGAAAATTTATACATTCAAACAGACTAATATGCAAAAGCATTAAGGCTTTGGGAAAGAACAGGGTGTTGGTGGAGTTTGGTGCCTTTATTTTGGCTAATAATTTCACTGAAAACAAGAAACTGTCTTGTGTGGGCTTAAAAGCCTACATACCCGGCCACTATACTCATAGGAAATGCTTACTAAAAAATATTGACACATCAATTTCAGAAGAGGAGATCGTGAACAATATTAAGATGGACTGTAGGATCACGGAGGTAAAGAGAATCAAGAAAAGGGTGGTTAATCAAGGAGTGGTCTCTATGGTGGGCACGAGAAGTGTAGTTATTACAGTTGAAGGTCAAAGAACTCCAGACAGAGCTTTTCTATACTACAATTCGATTGAGGTATTACCATACGTTTATGGAGTGATTTCATGTTTTAATTGCTCTCGTTTTGGTCATTCAGGACGCCAGTGTCGGTCTAAACCTAGATGCTTTAAATGTGGGAATGAGCATCAGGGTTTCGTTTGTGATGCTCATCCTAGTTATCATCACTGTGTAAATTGTAAAGGAGGGCATAGAGCCAATGATAGAGTATGTCCGGAATGGGGCAGACAAAAGCTCATTAAGGAAACTATGGCATTCAGAAATGTCACTTTTCATGAAGCATCCTTGCTTCATAGTGGTCCAAGGTTAAATGATTCTAGAATCTCCTATGCTCAGGCTGCCAGCAATCAATATCCTGGTCCACAATCTAATCCACCCAGAACTCCTAGTAAATCTATCATTAGTAGGAATAGAGACAATGATTATCAGTGGGTTACATCATCTGAAGAGGAAGAGGACCAGGGTAATCAACATGTTGATAGGTCTCAAAGCTCACATCATCAAAGAGGAATACAAAGGAAAAGGATCCCAAGGAATGTCTTCCCCATGGAAGCACCGTGGGTAGGATCGTATGGTCCTCAGTCTCCGATTAACCTTAGCGGGATGAACAGGGTCACAATTCCCCCTGGCAGGAATGCTGAGTGTCCTAGGGTAGACTCGACGGTTAGTACAGATAACGAACAAATTCGCCATCATGTAACCATGTATATTAAACAGCTCCTTCAGAATGTTTCTGCTTCCTTTCCCATTACTAGTAATCAAATTCAATCCGTGTTAGAGGTTCTGCAACTCTCCCAACAGGGTGGGGGATTGCAGGTGAGGGGTCAATGAACATGGCAGATAGGCATACATCAGATCAACTAAACATAATTCAGTGGAATGGGAGAAGTGTGTTTCACAATAAACTTGACCTTCAACTTGAATTAATAAATAATAATATACAAATAGCGATACTATCTGAAACTTGGTTTAAACAGGGATCTCTTATAAGATTCCCTGGATATCATCTCCATAGAGCTGATCGTGCGGACGGTAAAGGAGGTGTTGCCATTTTAACTCAGATAAGTATACCAGTACAAATTCGAAATATCAACATAACCTGTAGGGATCTGGAAAGTATAGTGATTCGGATCAATCATAAAGGTAGAGCACTTGATATTGCATCTATTTATTGCAAACCGAATAATCACATTTCTCTCACTCAGTGGCAAAACATTGTTAATCAGCTTTCCCCGCAGTTTATTTTGGCTGGAGATTTTAATGCACACCATAGGATATGGGGATGTTCCAATGAGGACAGAGCAGGAAACATTATTGCTGACCTTATTGAAAATCTGGACCTTATAATACTCAATGATCAATCGTCGACTTTAATTAATTATCCCAACAGAGCCAGATCGGCGGTAGATATTACTATCGTCTCCCCAGATCTAGCTTTGGATGCTTCTTGGAGGGTGGGTTTAGACTCCATGGGGAGTGATCACCTTCCAATTTTTTTCTCATTAGGCCACAATAATCAAAATTTATACATAAAAGGGACATCGGGGAAAAGAATTATGGATAAGGCCAATTGGGATTTATACAAGGTAACTATTGAAAATGAAATGATAAATACCAACTGGGATAGCGACAAGGATATTACGAAATGGTATGAAAATATAACAGTAAACATGAATAAAGCCGCGGAAGTCAGTATCCCGACAATCAGACACGAACCAAATCCGTATAAAAGAAAAAAGTCATATCCTCCTACCCCTTGGTGGGACGAGGAATGTTCATTGATGATAGCCCGGCGGAGACTGTGTTTGACTAATTACAGAAAAAACATGAATATGGATAATTTCATTAAATTTAAACATTCACAAGCGGCAGCTAAATTTATATTAAAAGAGAAAAAGAAAGCCAGTTGGCGTTCGTTTTGTTCAAAGATAAATAGAGAAACTCAGAGCAGTATGGTGTGGAACATGATCAGAAGATTTAGAGGCGCATTTAACCCTCGTCCACACAGAGCTCTAGGAGATTCATTATGGGTTGAAGAGTTTACAAGACGTTTAGCCCCAGACATGGCCTTACATAACCCTTCTTTTGATGCTTTGAGTCTTTCCCATGGTAGGACCGGACGGATATCCCAAGATATTCTTGATGCCAATATTTCTATCTGGGAACTTGAAATTATTACTAAAAACCTCAAGGACACTTCACCTGGTCTTGATAAAATCACGTATTCTATGATTAAACATATGGGCAAAGAGAGTAAAAACATATTAGTTCGATTCTTTAATGAAGTATATGACCAAGGGATTACTCCCACTCCACTGTTACAACACAAGTTAGTGCCTATACTTAAACCCGGTAAAGCCGAGGGGAATGCCAGTTCATATAGACCCATAGCCTTGATCCCCTGTATTAGTAAAATATTTGAAAGGATTATCAAAAGAAGAATGGAATGGTATTGCGAAAAAGAAAAATTATTTCATAACACTCAATTTGGATTTAGAAAGGGCAGATCAACTTTGGATTACCTAACTATTTTGAACACTGACATTCAGTTGTCCTATTCGAGAGGTCACTTCTTGGCTGCAGTGGCTTTAGATATAAAAGGAGCATATGACTCAGTAGTCATCCCTATTCTTGTAAAACAACTTTTGAAATTGGGATTTTCCAATAAATTATGTAAATGGTTATTTTTTTACTTATCCAATAGATGGGTAACTACTCACTATCAGGGGGTGGAATATGGCCCTAGATCAGTTTGCATTGGATTGCCACAGGGATCTTCACTTAGCCCCCTATTGTATTCTTTGTACACATCTGATATAGGAAGAAATATTAGACACAATAGAATTCTGCAATATGCTGATGATATTACCTTTTATTGTTCGGATGATAACCTTAATACCTGTATCGAGAACTTGGAAGCAGGATTAGCGGATCTTAACTTGCAACTGAGAGATCTTGGACTCCAGTTAGCTCCGGAAAAAACTAATTATATTATATTTACTAAAAGGAAAATACCTATTAATAGTTTTATTAACTTAAATGGACATCGAATTTTAGCCAAACCTAACATCAAAATCTTAGGAGTAGTGCTTGACTCTAAGTCTACATGGGTCCCTAATATCATTAAAATTAGGGATCAGTGTAGACTTTTACTCAATATTCCTAGGGCGCTTTGTAGAACTTGGTGGGGAGGGGACCCCCTTACACTCATTAACCTATATAAGACCTTAATCAGATCAAAGCTGGAATATGGGTCTCAATTATATGATTCGGCTGCTAGATCAAATCTTATTAAATTAGATAGAATACAATATCATGCCTTACGAATATCGTTAGGATGTATGAATTCTACTCCTACGCGTGCCATGGAGGTGGAAGCTTCACTCCCTCCTCTGGCTACCAGAAGAGCCTGGCTAGGATGTAAATATTTTCTAAAAATTTTATCTAATAGTGCGCACCCTCTTAATGCCAAACTAAAATTATTAAATAAGATACATTTTTCTCGACATTCCAAAATTAATTTGAACAATTATAGTTTCAGGAAAATCTTTGATAAATACCAATATTTAGAAAACAAAATAGTCAGAATAAGAGAATCCTCAATTATCAGAAACAAACTTAGAATAAACAATGATATATGGGATATTGCCTGTATAAATACCAATATGAAAGCTATTCTAGAATCTGGTAAGGGAGCGCAAATCAACTTCAGGGAATATATTAAAAATGAATGGTCGAATTTTGCCTGCTTTTACACGGATGGTTCCAAAAATGTAGATCTAAAATTTACAGGAGCTGGAGTTTGGGTACCTGCCATAAATATATTTCAAAATTGGAGACTTCCTTCTGATGCCTCAATTTTTACAGCTGAAGCGTTTGCTATTATACAAGCATTGGAGATTCGCCGGAATCTTCGAGTCCCTCCTAAGTATTCTTTGATTATATCAGATTCTATGAGTGTTTTGTTGTCTATCAATAACTTTTATTGTGGAACCAACAATCACCCATTTATTAATAAAATTATAGATCTAATAGAAGATATTCAGGATCAAAATTTTATGGTGAGATTCCTATGGATTCCTAGCCACATAGGAGTAGAAGGAAATGAAACAGCAGATATCACGGCTAAAAATGCAATTGGTAAGGAAGTAACTGAGATAGGGCTCCCACAACAAGACTTTCTACCTAATTTAAAAAATCAACTTTTAGAGGAATGGAGAGAAGATTGGAAAATTTATACTAAAACTCATATTTCACAATATAATCAAATAAATCCAGATATCAGTAATATTCCTTGGTTCAAGGGTGAGAGAATACCCAGAAACCAAATAACTACATTAATTAGGATTCGTACGGGGCACTGCTCAGCCAGATATCACTTAAACAGGGTGAAAATAGTAGATGATCCATTATGTGACCTATGCAGGTCGGGGGAGTTGCAGTCCCTTGAACACATCCTACTCGAATGTCCGGCTCTAACCTATCAGATAAATACATTATTCATTAAAAAACTATATCAAATCAAAGAAATTAATAAACCTTTCAATATATTAAACCTGTTGGCGACAGGACCAAAAAAGAAAATTGCAAATATCATTTGGGAATTTCTCAATGCATGTCAGATTAAGTTGTGAGCAATCAGAGACCTGATAATATTTATGTAATCAATAAGAAAAGATTGCAGGAAGTAGGGTATTATAGATGGAATAGCTGTTAAAGATTGTGTGTACATGTGCTTTAGGGATCCCAGGCTCGCGGGTAGCTACCTGTTCCGTTGTCTATTTCTTGTTGTTTATTAGGCCTTGTAGGCCGAGGCACTAGCTCCCAAAGTGTCCATGTGATTCCTTATTGGGTAGTGTATAGTTAGAGTCGCCGTGGACAAGGCTCAAGGAAAGAGGAGGAGTCTCAAGAAGAAAAGTGATTAGTAAAGTTTGAAGTTTGAACTGGTTGTGTGCCCACAAGAGGCGAAACCAAGAAGGAAGGAAATAGAAGAAGGAAGAAGAAGTAAATAGATAGAAAGTATGAAGATATTGCGAGACGCGGCGAGAAGCTTCTAGATGAAACACGTGTTCAGACGAAATTAGAGGCTTACTTTATTATCAACTAGTTATAACTAAGTTAATATAGGTAGACTCGTGGAATCAGTAATCACTGGATTCATCAACCTGTCCTCAATATGACTGTGCCACCTGAAGAATCAAATCCGTCCCAAGTATGCAAAGAACAAGGAAACGCGGCATTCAACGATGGTAATTGGGACAAAGCCTATAAGTGCTACACCGAAGCCATCAGATTAACTAACGGTGAGAGTGCAGAGAAAGCAGTGTTCTTCAAGAACCGAGCCGCTGTGAATCTGAAGCGTAACAATGCCACCGAGGCTATGGAGGATTGCACAGCTGCATTGGATATTGTCCCTAACGATCCGAAAGCTCTTTATCGCCGGTGTCAGGCACTAGAGTTGCTGGAACGTTTCGAAGAAGCTTATCGCGATGCCAGACAAGTCCACACAGTAGACCCGACAAACAAAGCAATCCAACCAGTCTTGGAAAGACTCCACCGTATTGTCCAAGAGCGACTCAAACAGAATGCGCAGATGAGCAACAAGATCGAGCAGATGTTCTCGCTGGCATTTGATGTTGCCGCAGACTTTGAGAAGCGAGAGACAGCGGTCAACAATATTCTGGTGTTAGCTCGAGAATCTTCCGGAGCCGATATGATGGTCAACGAGGGTTTAATTAGCAAGATCGGCAAACTGGTGAAGGTTGAGAAGAACAAGACGCTGTTCGTGGGGTGCGTACGGATAGTCGGGGAGCTGTGCAAGAACAGCGTGGCGCGCACGAAGAGAGTTCTGCAGGAGCTGGGCGTGCCGTGGTTCCTGGACGTGTTGAACAGCGCGGACCAGGAGCGCGTGAACGCCGCGCAGTACGACATGCAGACGGTGCTCAACACGCTCAGCGGCATGACCAACAAGGACGACGGCAAGCCGAGCAAGGAGCTGTGCGAGCAACACCACGGCGAGATCGACACGCTGCTGACGTGCATCGTGTACAGCACGACGAGTCGCAGCATCACGGGGCTGGCGAGAGACGCGCTGGTCGACTTGCTCACGCGGAATGTTCACTACACCAACTTGTCCTGGGCGGAGAGGCTGGTGGAGATCAGAGGACTGCAGCGACTCATGGAGGTGAGTTTTACTAAAAAGGCACTGTTGTCATTTATTATTTTCCACTTGGAGGTCTATTCTCGAGTTTATTGAAAGTTTCGCGATGCGGAAATAGCCACTGCACGATTCAGCTAATTTATTATTGATGAAACAAATGATTTCACTTGATTTTGCTTGATTTTGCATCTAGCATAGATTTCTACCTAGTCGAACATTTTTACACATTTTCAGGTTTGAGTTCAAAGTTCAGTTTATGTACATAATTTGTTTTAAAAACACTAGCTTAACAATACAAAGTAGACTTCAAAAGTAGAAATTGTGATCAGAACAGAGCAAGTTTACAGACACGGTAATATTCTCAAGACCCAGGCTCAATTCCCATGACCTTTATTCCAGACTGAAGTTTTCATGGTTTCCCTCATATCGTTGCTAGGAAGGTTCTCTACTAATGGGCCATGACTCCCTCCTTCCAACCATCCATCCAGTGTATGAATGTAATGTCACGATCGTTGTTCAGGTGGCTGGCGAAGTGCCCGAGCTCCGCAACGAGAGCGCGATGGAAGTAACACCGTCGACTCGAACCATCGTGGCCGTGTGCCTGGCTCGGATCTACGACAACATGTACTACGACCAGCTGCGTGAGCGCTACTACGCCGGCGTGGACGAGTACGTGAAGGACCGGCTGATCACGCCCGACGACGAGAGCAAGGTGCGCGTGGTGGTCGCCTTGACGACTCTGCTGCTTGGTCCGGTCGACGTCGGCAACACCATCATCTCGCGGCCCGGCATCATGGAGATGATCCTCGTCATGGCCGGCACAGATGACTTGCTGCAACAGAAGGTGGGGCACTTGACTCAAACATAGTCAAGTTACTTCATCGTTAATTTGTAGAAAGAAGAATAAAACAAAACATGTAAAACATCGACATTTGAATCGCACAGACCTGAGGCCTGATTCTACAATTTTCGTTTGCTTGCAGATTTGCTTGTGTCGTTTTGCAGTGATTGAATTAGGCCTCTAGCACAGGGGATTTCGATTATAAAACTGAAATTGTGGGATGTGGTTTTTTAAGTGGAATTAAACTTGATCAGGGTTTTACATACAGGTATTTTATCTTTGATCGCATTATCTTTGGAAGAAGGACCCAATTTCCAAAAAGAATCGTATAATTTTGATTTTCAATAATAATAATTTTGAAAATGGTAGGCTACTTACTTACCTTGGTACCAAAACACTTCAATACACCAAAATCCATATTTCTGTGTGATCTCAATAAACTTTCAGGCAGATACTTTTCAGTTTCACGTTACTTCCAAGTTTCACTATGACATGTAATACTAGAAAGCTACATAGGTAGTAATTAATTTTATCTCAATACAACATCTGTTCTCTGCACTGCAGGTGTCTTGTGAATGCATCGTTGCCGCCGCTTCGAAGAAAGACAAGGCGCAGTCCATCATCAACCAGGGAGTCCACATCTTGAAGAAGCTGTACGCGTCCAAGGACGACGGTATTCGTGTGCGAGCGTTGGTCGGCCTGTGCAAGCTGGGGTCCAGCGGCGGCACAGATGCCAGCATCCGGCCCTTCGCAGAGGGAGCCACCAGCAAGCTGGCCGAGGCATGTCGGAGGTTCCTCGTCAATCCAGCCAAAGACGCCGACATGCGGCGCTGGGCTGTCGAGGGTGAGTGACCAGTGTGCTTAGAAATCAATCCAGTTTGACTGTTATCACGACCTTTATGTTTCAAATGCAATTCAAGATTGTCTTCAGATGAATCTCTTCTTTTTGAGTTCAGAATCGTGTCATTATCTCAGAATTTGTTAAAATTGCAATGATCTTCCACATGCCCATCCCAAAATATATAGGCATTTTAAAATATGTTCAGTTGCTCCTGCCCGCAATCACAATTTATGGAATCGTAAATTGTCATTATTTAAAAACTCCATCTTCATATTTTCTTTGACCTGGCAACACTACTCTGTACACTCATACCAATAAAAATTGGTTGTACTTGTACTACTCAAAAAGAAAAGGATTGGCAGCTGGTAAGCTGCCCAGCCAATCCTTCAAACCCAGCCAATCCTTTTCTATTCGAGCAGGTACCGATTTTTATTGGTTTGAGTGTAGGTACACTCCCCCAAATAATAAATGGTACTCCGTTTTGCGGCTATGTCCTTTCACCGTAATCGATTTTAATAGGTACCCTGTAGAGTGAGAGAGCGCGATAGTTGATGTGCGAGTGAGAAGAAAGATTGACGAGAGGTTGTCGGGCATCTCACTCACTAGTAGTCTTGTCTCGCTTGCACTTGGTACTAACTGGGGTGGTTCATGCCGAGTTGTTTTCTGGTGGAGTGGGGTGAGGTGAACTAAAATAGATAACGATGTCAATAACTGCTACCTGCAGAAGATCCTCGATTGATTCAATGCTCGAACTGTCCTCGCCGTGGTTTACCGTGAATGAATTACACTGATATTTCCAAAATGTTCGAATGTAGTATTTTCAAGGGTTTAATTTTATAGCTATTTGCATAATCATATTGTAATCGTTGAATGAACCTTTCTATTAGAATAATAATATTATATTAAATTAAATTCTTGACAATGTCTGCAAACTGACTTGTCAGTTATGCATCAATTCATAAACGACACAAAAATCATGTAAAATAGCAATGTTTAGAATTGTATATCACATTCAGACACAAAACAATATCCACAAATTAGACTGACACATTTTCTTTTGAAATATGGGTATATATCTACAGAGCAAAAGAAATTGTATACAGAAATTTGCACCTGCATTATCAAAATAGCTAAATTTTAGCTTCAAAATGCATTCACAATAATGTGATATTACTTTGGTAATAATTGCATTTGTTGGTTAATTGATATTACCTATGTTGAAAGTATTCTTGTATCTTGGAGAGCAGTTAACATCGTTACTCGCATCTTGTATTTCAGTTACATTTTAAGGGTATGTTGCGCATCATTGACGGCATTGGCGTATAGTTTGAAAACAAAATTTGGTTAAAATTGGTTAAAATATTAGAAAATCATTTTCATCGGTAAAATGTCCAGATCACATTGAATTTTTGCAGCCATTGAAACCTTAATATCATTACCTACATGTCACAAAATATCCGTGGAATTGTCTGATTGATTAATTAAAATTATCCGTACTTACAAGTTGAAATTTGGCAAGGCCAATAATATTTAATTACGTTTCTAAATTTTTCAGTCAATTCTTATGATTTTTAGCAAATTTGAGCTATTTTGGGACGCTTAACTTTATCTATTTATATAGTACTGATTCCCTGAAGACAATGGCAATAATTGTAATTATACGTTTCTCACATAATATTTAGTCAATTCTTCTGATTTTAACAATTTATAACCCATTTTGGGACGCTAAACTTGATAATTTATAATGGATGGGGTCAGCTGCTTGAGTGGGGGGATCAATCCCCACCTGCTTATGTTAGCATTTCAATTGTGATTCATAATCAGATTTAATGAAGCATTATCTTGTTGAATTGGAAGTGGTGACGGTTTGTTCCGATGAATGTGCTGGTGGCCCTGGTAAGGGCCACCAGCGACGTTTCGAAGGAGTTACTTCCTTCATCTTCTGGCGGCCCTTATCAGGGCCACCAGCACATTCATCGGAACAAACCGTCACCACTGCCAATTTATTACACGATGGTTCCGAAAACGTCCACGACATCATTATCTTGTTATTTGATATTCTGTTTTTCGTCAGTTATCAAGGGCTAGGTTTCGAAAGCAGAAAATTTGAGCAAGTATTTTTATTTATTTTTTTTGGCACGGACGTCTGTTTCTTTTGCTTGTTACTGAGGTATCACCCACTGTAATTGCATTCGATTGAGCTGATATTTTGCAAACATGTTGCATCAACCATGTAGGTTTGCAGACCTACATTTTTCGAAATTCGTTTATTGGGTCAAATTGAAATTAATGTCTTCTGATTGGTTGATCAGATCAATTTGAAATTGTGTTAGTAAGACAAAAATTTTCTTAATCGTTACAAAGTTTCCGCCATATCTATTGGTTACAATTTAAAAAAATATTTTCTATAGGTCGAGAATAAAAAGAAACGTTGAATTGGTAATTAAGACCAACATTATATCCTATTTTACACATTCTATAAATAGTCTGAAAACTCCAAGATTCAGTGGAAATTCTGACACACAAATATTTAAATTTGCTATTTTTTAATTTTATCATCGCTTGTCTGAATTTTGATTAAATATGTTGCCTCACATAAGGGCTAATTGCAGCGAATACAACACATCGATTCAACCTTCAAAAATGTCTTACTTTCTTTTTTATGTGTGTCGAAATAATGTCCGCACTCGGGGAAAAACATTAATTTTGTGCATTGCCATTTAGAGAAAATGAACAAACAGATCATTATATGAAGATCATATGAATATACATTAACAAGTGCGTAGTCTATAACGCATTGATGAGCAAACCAATTCGTTTTCCACGTGAATTGATTTGCGATTGCATGTTTCTAAGATACAAACCTTGGAATGAGCCGAAACGAAAGGCGTCAGAGAACCAGTAATGAAATATCCTGACAATTCCTTCAAGAAATTTGACAAATATTCCAAACCCTCATAAAATGTCCGTTTAATGTCAATAACTCTTGAAATTAACGAAAGATTAGAATGATAATATTACAGGGGACCGCTTCTAGATGACATTAGCGTGTTCAGATTTTCAGATCGATTGGTTGAACGGTTTGTTCTAGTCACTGCCGACAAAAATACAATAAAAACACACATAAAAAAAACAGAAAGTATCCCCAATTTATAAGTGACACAAGAAGCATGTAAAAAATACATAATTGAAATTATATGTCACATTAAAACACAAAAAAATATAGCACAGTGGTGACGCTCGCTATTCTCGCACAATAAATTCAATTGCAAGGTAAAACCGCACAACCAATCGATCTGAAATTTTGCACACTTACTAAAGTAATCTGTGCGGTCCCTGGGATCGATATTGAACGGTATCCTGTAATTGGTTCAAATTTTAAAATAATTATCTTTCGATTGGTTATTCCGATCGATTTGAAATTTGGCAAAGTCATTGCAACCAACATTGTCCCCAATCTTACACAAATTCAGTAAAATCCTCCCATCGGTTAAAATTTAAAACAATCTTTCCTGTGATTTTTTAAAATTAAACTAGTACAAATTTATCGATAAACTTAAAACTTCGCATGTTCATTGGTAACAAATACCTAAAATGTTGGTACAACATTTTAGGTATTTGTTTGCCATTTTGAAGACTAATCTGTCGTTATTTCAAAAGTTATTGTCATTATAAGGACATTTTATTCTATAATCTTGAAATATTCCAAAAGTGTATACTACATTTTCATCCTTGCCTTCTTAATGCTGCAGAAAGCATATAGAAAAAAAGCAAAGCATATAGAGCAGCTGTTACTTGCAAGCGCATATCAAATCGGATGCAGTACGATGGCTCGCTCATCAACGCGTTACACTGAGCGTTTTCCTAGTTTTTAAAACTTCGGTTGAATCATATAAAATGACAACTCGACTTTTCGATTGACAATCTTCTCACCTTACCCAAGAAATAAATAACATTGATCAATATAATAAATGATGATATCATTATTGGAAGGACATTTACGGCTTATGGCAGATTGGAATGAGTCTATATATTCCATTTAATTTAATATTTTGATAATTTGTTTTAATTTATGTAATTAAGAGCATTGTTATAAGTTATTCGTATCAAAATCGCTTCATTGTCACTCAGTTTTGAGGGTGGGAGGCAAAGGGGGTTTGACGCCCCTTTTATCACTACTTGAAGTGTTCTAAGAAGAATGCAAAAACATTTTTTGATATAAGATTTGTTTGGAATTGACCTGTTGACTTAGTTTCTAATTTAGTACCATTATTATTTTGATGTTATTTCATTTGTAAGAATGTGTACTTGACTGGTCATTTGACAACATTGTGGTGACTACTTATACATGAAGATAAAATCGTAACTTCATTTCTTCTTTCATTACAAAGGTAGGATCATCAAACAGTACGTTTTAATGTGATATTTTCGAATTTGTTATACAAAAGAAATTCTAGATTACCTCTCTGGTTATACCTAGGTCATCCTTGGTTACACCACAGATTTATTGAAACGCCAATGCATGGTAATTTTTTTACCTTTTTTAACTTGATCCTGAATAATACTTGCATTATGAAGAGTATGTTTTGTAAACTAATACTTACAAAATCAAGTAGTTCTTTTGTGTCTATTAAGAATTAGTTGGGAACAATAAATCCACCTTTTGCTAGGACTGTAGAATATC
Organism: Leuctra nigra; assembly: GCA_934045905.1. Lineage (NCBI taxonomy): Eukaryota > Metazoa > Arthropoda > Insecta > Plecoptera > Leuctridae > Leuctra > Leuctra nigra. The sequence continues at coordinate 27,080,630 of OW203767.1, read as the reverse complement.
AGAATGGTTTTTACGCCAGAGTGGCAAAACAATACAATTCCCTCCCTACGAATGTGCGACAAGAGCTAGATTTTCAAATATTTAAAAAACAGGTTAGAATAATTTTAACTGAAGATATGAGGGCTTTGCACTAAGAATTGTTTTATTTATGAATAATTAATTTAATCTTAACTATTTTAATCTTATACATGATGTTTCACTTCCCTTTTATAATTTTGATACCTACCTATCTATTTTATTTGTTAGTATTAACTATTAAGTGATATTATTTGATGTATTAATTAATTATTTGTAGCTGGCAGTAGGGCACACAGTGTTACGGGGTTCACCCTACTCCTGCTGCCAGCAAATGCACAGTGTGTGTTTGAAAAATAATAAATAAATAAATAAAATAAATAGTAAGCTCAGTTGACCAAATGGTTACTTGAAATTAAAATGACTAATAATGAGTTTATTGTAAATAATTATATTGTAGTGTAGAAAATTATTTACTACAAACTCATTAGTCATTTTAATTTCACATTATATATAAATGTCACATTAATCACATTTATCACAGCAATTATTCAGTCATAAATTATTTAATTTTATAAATGAAAGCAGTGTTGGGGAAGGAACTTTTAAAAATAACTAGGACCGCGCTACTTTTTTGGGGAACTCTTGAGTGAACGCGTTCACATTTGTTTACAAGACGTGAACGTCAAACGTTTATTTTAACCGTACGAACCGCAGTTTCTTTCTTTTGTAATTTCGAATTTCTTCTATAAATTTTCTCGATCTTGCTCGACCTGAAAAATTTCAAACTCGCACAGCCCTATATACTAATATCTTTCACACACATCAATTATCTTCTTAATTAATATTATCATCAAATAAAATTGTGAAATAGTGGATAAATATCATTTTAGTGAGTAAAATGGTGAAAACAATTGCGGTTCATGTGGTGCCCTTGAGTGTTTAACCCTTGAATTGTCTTTAACTTTTAAATGTTGTCAAAAGAAGACATTTCAAAAGAAATTATATTCGTTTTTAAGGAACTAGAACTTTTATTACCCAATTCTGAATAAAAGAATTTGTACTTTCAAAATTTCATATATTTGGTCATGAACTGAACTTCAAAATATATCATTTTAAAAAGGAACTTCCTCAACACTGGATGAAAGTGCAAACTATAGAATACATTTTCTTCTACACTATATACACATCTTTTATCAGTAAATGCGCTATCCTATTTAGTGGATATTTTTGGTGTTTGAATGTGATGTTAAATTTCACTCATTGCTATTTAACAGGCTTTTGTGTCGTTTATGAACTATAGCTGACACGACAGTTTGCTGGCAAAGCAATAAATTTATTATTATTTTATATCTGTTTGAAGTCAATTCAAATTGCAAAATATACAGAATACCAATCATTTTATAGAAAATTATGTAACACGTTTTACAGTATCGAAGATTTAATAATGAATAAGTCTATAACTATCAAATAATGAACAATGAAGCAAGATATAAGTACAAATGGTTGATAATAAAATAAAATTAATAATACCGGGAGTATACTTTAAAGGCATCGGAACAAATGATCAATCGCTTATAAATTTGGAATAAAATGGTCTCGCATAATACCTATAATGATTTTATAAAACTGAAATTAAAATGTTTTTTTATAAATGTTTTAACTAAATTGAAACGTTTACAAAAGGAATACAACATTCTGATATTGTGCCCGATCATTAGTCCGATGACCTCTATTTCATCAACCGAGTATTTGGATTTGAAATAGTCGATAGTCGGTATATAAATCGCCTTCTTCTCTCTCCATCTCTTCTGTTGTTTGTTAATATTCTAATAGAAAGGTTCATTCAACGATTACAATATGATTATGCAAATAGCTATAAAATTAAACCCTTGAAAATACTACATTCGAACATTTTGGAAATATCAGTGTAGTAATTCATTCACGGTAAACCACGGCGAGGACAGTTCGAGCATTGAATCAATCGAGGATCTTCTGCAGGTAGCAGTTATTGAAATCGTTATCTATTTTAGTTCACCTCACCCCACTCCACCAGAAAACAACTCGGCATGAACCACCCCAGTTAGTACCAAGTGCAAGCGAGACACGACTACTTGTGAGTGAGATGCCCGACAACCTCTCGTCAATCTTTCTTCTCACTCGCACATCAACTATCGCGCTCTCTCACTCTACAGGGTACCTATTAAAATCGTTTACGGTGAAAGGACATAGCCGCAAAACGGAGTACCATTTATTATTTGGGGGAGTGTACCTATAATTAATTTGATTATAATTAGGATTCCTTAACCTCTAGTTTTCGAGTAATATTTTGCTCAATAAAATTGGAACTAATTTGATCAACATATTCAACAAAATTTTGTTAAAAATGCTTAAACCTAATAATGGACTACCTACCTATCTGTAAACTGTTAAAATCAAACTTACCTAGGTATTTTTTTTTTACTTTTGTGCATCTCAGAGGATTTATTACTACCCTCCTACTTGTGTTAAAATGTACAGAAACATACACCAGGAATATAGCCTTAGTTTAGTAGGTATATTTTTGTATTTGAATTTAAGAAGTAGAGTAGAACCATGAATAGCTTGGAACAGCTGTGCAGTGACACTGTATATATGTCTGCCGTCAGCAATTATTACATCATTGTTCTACTACTAGGTCTCTCCTACTTGACATTGGACGCCGATGTGAAAGAGAAGCTGACGGAAGACCGACCGGCGCTGCGAGCGATGATCGAGCTGGCGCGCTCGGGAGACCAGTCGGCCGTCTACGGCGTTGTGACCACTCTGGTGAATCTCGTCAATGCCTACGAGAAGCAGGAAGTGATGCCCGAGATGATGGAGCTCGCCAAGTTCGCCAAGCATCACATCCCGGAGGACCACGAGCTGGATGACCCGGACTTTGTGTCCAAGCGGTGAGTTCCTTAGGGATAGTGGGGGGAGATAGTTTCAATCATTATTGGAATCTCAAACCATTCACTGTTTTGTTCACCTCTCCCATCTATGTGAGTTTAAGTAAGTAGATGTTTTGACAAATTTCGTTAAAAATATTTTGGTAAAACTACAATTTTTCTGTTTCATTTTGTGAAATACCTACTTCATCTTACATCGAGAAGTGCTCAATGTTGTTCCTCAATTTTTTCTGAATCCTGATTGACTGTGGGATAGTAGGTAATGAAAATGTTTCTACACGTAAGCGTTTATTTGTTTCATGCAATAGGAGAATGCTGTACATACTACATATCATATTGTCTAATCTTGAACTGTTTGGGTGAAAATCATTTTGGCAGTGTTCTTTATTTTCTTCTCTGTTTACATTCTTTTTGGGACTAGGATGTTTCCAAAAGTGGAATTGGCATAAATATAATATTAAATTAAAACTAAAAACAGATTAGTACTACTTTGTAGTGTATCTTTCTTCATATTTGTTTCTATTGTAAAATAACTTGCGTGCATCTAAGTTGCAATGCTTGCTTGCAGGTTGGAGGTATTGGCTCAGGAGGGTGTGACCACTGCACTGGTAGCGCTCTCCAAGACCGAGAGTCCCAACAGCAAGGAACTGATTGCGCGCGTGTTCAACGCGCTGTGTGGCGAGCGCGAGTTGCGCGGCCTCGTCGTACAACACGGAGGAGCCAAGGTGCTGCTTCCGTTAGCGCTCAAGGGAACCGACAAAGGTAAACAGACTTTTATTATGAGATTATGACAGTCCTTGGATATCTACCATGTCATGCCATAAATCTAGGTATTCAATTCTTGAATCCGAAAGTAATTTTTACGAAGTAATCTGAGAATGATTATGTAGTAAGAAGTATTATTTGGTTATCTGTGATGTTTTTAGATTTTTGTACAATTGGTTCTCAACTTCTTACTGATAGAGTGCAGTTTAATTTAATGTTTTCATTTTGGCATCCTTTGGAGACAATTAGGTACGTTGTAGTACGTTGATGATGTCTTATGTATAATGTCACTCATATCTCTTTCATTGACTTTTTTTATTTTAATTTACTTGTTTTTTTTTCCTAATTTGGACAAAAACTAAGGCCCAGTTTTATCTATGGATTGACATGCGTTCTACAGACCACAAGATCTAAGCATTCGAAAGCATCTGATTGTTGCACTTCATGCTGAAGAACTTAGCTCTGAGTGTGTGATCTTGTCCCAGGCAAGAAGCAAGCTGCACAGGCGCTGTCTCGCATCGGCATCACCATCAACCCCGAGGTCTCGTTCCCCGGTCAGCGCTGCCTGGAGGTGATCCGGCCGCTGATCGCAATGCTGCATCCCGACTGCGCGGCGCTCGAGAACTTCGAGGCGCTGCTGGCGCTGTGCAACCTGGCGCAGGTCGGCGAGAGCGTGCGGCAGCGCATCATCAAGGAGGGCGGCATCGCCAAGGTCGAGACGTACATGTTCGAGGAGCACGACATGCTCAAACGTGCTGCCACGCAGGTGAGTCCGACGCTGTCGTTCAGCACTCGTGGGAATGCACATTCACACTGTCTGAGTCCAGTCAAATATTTGACAAAAAAAAAACATACAAAAATACAACATGTTCTGTCATATAAACATGACAAAGAAATGTGTAGTGCTTGTGTCAGTCGTTTGAAAGGGTCAGTTGACATAATAAGTTGTCAAAATGGATGCTGAAATTATGCAAAGAAACTTTCGTAAGGTAATGGAACGGGACACGAACGGTTCTTCAAAAAGTTTTTTTAATTCGTATTAACTTTATGAGGTCGTACAAGAATTCGTAATGTACTCTGTAGTCTGTATGGCATTATTTAGTCAATTAAGCCTAGAAGGTTGCTGATACCTGATTTTTAAAATGCCTGTTAGGGCGAAGACAAAATTAAAAAAAAAAATCTTGAATAAACTGTGCATTTAAAAAATTCAGAAAATCAAAATTCAGAAATTTGTATTCTGATTTTTTTTCTCCTATTATGCTTTATGATTATTGTTATGAACACTCTTAGTTTCTCTGTCCAGCTTCTAAAACTGAAAATATGCAAGCAGTTGTCTCAAGGATGAGCTCTTGCCGCAGGTGATGACGAACCTGATGATGTCGCCGGACGTGGTGACGATGTACGAGGGCGAGAACGACCGCACCAAGCTTCTGGTGGTGCTGTGCGGAGAGGACGATCCGGAGACGAGTCAGGCGGCGGCCGGCGCGCTCGCCATGCTGACCTCCGTCAGTCTCAAGGCCTGCGAGAAGGTCGTCGACAACACCATATGGCTGGAGTCCTTGCACAGGCTACTCGGTGAGTGCGGCTCCGTAGCAGTGTTGCGAGACATGTATTCAAGTGGGGGGGGGGGGGGGGGGGGGGGCAGGGTTGGCAAAAAGCCGGCTTTTTCTTATAAAAGCCAGGCCAGCGGTTAAAACCGGTTTAAACCAACTTTTTCTGGTTTAAACCAGATACATTAAAAAATTGTGTTTCAGCAATTTTTTACCAAAATATTGAGGTATAGGTAGGTATAAAGAACATAATTAATTGTAAATATTATCAATTGAATATCTACAAATTAATTGTTAATTCAGTTATTATTACTTATTAGCAATGTATTTGACTGACGATATTTTGACGTAAGAAAAGTTAGTTTATTTTAATTTAAAAATAAAGATGATCAAGGCAAAACTTGAATTGAGGCAAATTTTTGGCAAAAATACCAAACATTTTGGTCCCAACTCCCAACCATGCAAAGTTTTAAGTTGAGGTCAAACGGTCCCAGTTTAAATTTCAAAAATCACAGGATCCTCTTCCGAAACGATCCCAGTGACCACTTAGATTATATTTGTAGGTATGTGTACAAATTTCAGATCGATTGGTTAAATAGTTTGATCTGGGCACAGCTGACAAAAAGCAAAACAAAAATCATAGAAAGTGTCATAATTGTACTGCATACTGTGGTGATGCTCTCTCAATAACTAGGAAAACGCTCAGTGTAACGCGTTGATGAGCGAGCACGGGTACGTGCAAATTCTCGAACCGGAAATGCGTATACAACGCAAAAAACATATACATCCATATTTAATTGAAATATGATCACTCAATCAATAAAGAAGTATATTATGCTTTTCATCGAACTTGAAAATAGCATCTAAGCAAATCAGATAAATATAGCAAATATAGTAATATATAATAGTAATATACTCAGTATAGTAATATAATATAGTAAATACTAAATATAGCAAATCAGATTCAATTCAAGTGGCACTGGAAAACATTACTTTCGATACTTCATTACTGACAGATATTAAAAATGTCAATAAGTTCATACGTTCTTAACTGATTGGGATGAAATTTTGTAAAATAAGAGACAATGCTGGTCTTAATGATCATGCAAAATATGAGTTTGATCAGAATTATCGAAGACCGTTTTCATTTTTCAGCCTATCAGGAGATATTTATTTAAATTTTAACCAATGAATGGATTTCAAAAAAATTAGGGTCTGCAAACAGAGAAGGTTGGTTTTACATGTGTGCAAAAATTTCAGATCGATCGCTGAAACGGTGCAACCTGTGTATCGGTTAATAGCAGAAAAAAACAAAAAATTAAAAAAACAAAAAAAAAAAACAGAGGTCCATGCTTAACGAGCCAAAAGGAGACGCTCGCTTCGCTCGCTCAATAACAACCAAATTTGTCAAGTCAATAATATCAATCTATAGTTAATAATGTGTCAAATACATAACTCAAATAAAATGAGTTTTAGCCACCTGGCTGAAATTATTTTATTGGCTTAAACCGGGGGGTGGCTAAAACTTGCCAACATAGGCGGGGGGGAGGGGGGGGGGGGGGCGAGCCTTGAGCACATTTAATGCTTTAATCGAGTTAAAATTATTTAAAAATTAACGCGGCTATGCATCCCAGACTTGAATAGCTACGATATAACTTAATTTATAATGTATTTATGTAGGTACACTCAAACCTAGGATTATAACACCCACTAGGATTATAACACCCACAAGTTATAATCCTAGCTCAAACCAATTAAAAACGGTATTTGCACAAAACGGATTGGCTGGATGGTCAGGTTCGTTGACAATCAATCATTGTTATTATCAATGAAATCATAGCTCGCTACTAGAATTAGATGATGCGTTAGCACAGACTTCGTGGGATGATGTTATCAAACCATTATCAGCCAATCCTTTTCTCTCGAATACCATTTAATATTTGCTTGAGTGTACCTATTCCTTAACTAACCTATTATTATGCCAATTATTGGAAATAATGTAGGTAATTATATTTCCCCCCCCCCCCCCCACCCACCACGTCCTAATTCTCCATGCCTTTAAGGAGAATTTTGAAAACTCCCTTTTGAAGATATTCCCCTAAAAATGGAGCCTTTTGTGTACATTCTCTCTTTCTCTTGTGGTACAGCATTATTTCTTTCTTTTGCTCTGCAGTTACAAATTTGATGGAAAATATTAAATAATTTTTGTGTCCTAATCCTGCCTGGCTATTACTATTTTGAAAAATGTATAATTTATTCTGATGGAAATGTTCTTACTTCTTCTAAATCATAGTTGAAAACATGAAACAATGAGCAAATCTATCCATGCCACTGCCCTGTAGTTTGATATTGAATGCTATGTAAACAACACGGATGTGTGGTGTCAGGTGACGAGAGCATCGAGCTGCAGCACCGCGGCGTGGCTATCGTGGAGAACCTGGTGCGCAGCTGCAAGTCCGTCGCCGAGAGCGTCATCCAGACCGACGTCATGGAGATCCTGCTGGCGCTGACCATGCTGCCGGGCTCCGAGAAGGACAAGGTGCGCGTAGTGGCCAACGCGGCGCTCAAGGCAGCGGAGAAGTGGGAGTTGATACGCAAGCCCGGACAGGATGATATACCGGAGCTGGACATGGAGTGACGTAGATGACGAGCAGTATTGCAGGGTTCCCAGTGGCAAGTGTTAGGCTGGGAAATGAGTCAGGAAATACTGAATTATTTCGGCAATATTTTATGAAGTTTTTGCAATGCATTTTCCAATGGGGTTGTTCACTGCCATTTGCTCTCACCCGCAGCGCTAGCGGCATTGGAGGTGTCTCACTCTGATTGGTTGGTCTCTGAATCCAAGATCTCTGAATCAAACTCCCGCCAAGGTTTAAAAACCTTCCATTCCGCTAGATGCATTTTGATTGGCTCTCTCCCGGACGATTAGAACAGCAGCGCCATCTACAATAGTTTTGCGTGAACAACCCCATCGAAGGAATATTTCTATTTCTTTTAATGTTTTACTCCTTTTTTATTTATATTTTTGTCGTAATAAATATGATCTTGGATTGATTCAATAGGAATTTAGAAAGTAGACCTGGAAAATGATGAGAAGCTGATGCAAGGACCTCTTTTTAACTTAGCTTAGGTCCCCCCAACCCGAGTGTTGGTTTTATATGCATAAGTTCACATAACGAAAGAATATTATTTAATTTCAACCTGGACTATTTCTGCCCCCATATAAACACTAACTAGACCTTCTTTTTGTCACAGTGCTTGCTTTTAAAACCGTTACTCAAGAGTATTTTCAAAATGGGAACCCTGTACGTTTTTATTTATTAATAGCAACAATACACTGCATGTTGCTGCTTTTTTTGTGTATTTGACCTATATATTAACAAATAAATTTTGTTACAGATTTTAAATCGAAATAAATGAGCTATTTATATTTACAAATCAAAACACCACTGTAATTATTCATTACTCCTTTCAATATAATCGTCTCCGACCGAGGCAGTGAAATAGTAGAACAGTTATTCATTGATTGATAGCATAGGTAGACCACTATGGTACTATTCCTCTGCACTATGTCTACAATCTAGATCTCATACATAAGTACCTAAGTGGGATATAAAGGATTTGGAGAATGGCACTGCTTTAAATCTGAAATAACATTTGATTGTTCATAATTGTCTTTATTTTCTTATAAAAGTTTGCCTCCCCACAACAAAGGGTAGCAGTAAACTTGAACACTTAGGGCAATTTATAACTGATTAACATGAATATAAAAAATCACAATTGTGCCCAAATTCCACTGACAATAGACTCAAGTAGTCTAATTGACTTGGTGGTAACCTAAAAGAACCTAGTTGCAACGAACAGTCTTATTCATTACATAATACTAGCCTAGCGCATGGAAGTATGCGGTCTCACTTGGCAAAGGAATGATTCTTTTGAATCGATGTGGAAAAATACTCCTCGATAGAGGCTCTATTATTAATATTCTGAAGCTTCAACATATTATTGATAGCTGACTTACCTAATTAAAAAAGATGAGCAAATACAATACGTAGTAGCTGTGCTGCAGAAACATTTTGCAATTGATATTGTAAAAATAATTGTTCATAATATTTTCAATTCTGGACTTTGAAAACTCAAGACTTACTACACAAAACATAACTAACTTGTGCCAATTGCAACAAAACTGATGTTATAAGTTATAAGTGAAAACATAAAATGAATGGAAGTTTCGTTGACACGGATGACTGGAATGTAATAAATTATGTGCTGAGAACGTATGAAGTGGATGGAGCGAAGGAAGTTCAGACGCAATGTCCGAACAGCCTGAGTCTCGAGATTCCGCCGTCGGGGGCGATGGTGACGCGGACGTGGGCGAAGGGGCCGCTGGTGTGGATGTCGTTCTCCGTGTAGAAGTGCTGCTGGTGAGGCGCCAGCTGAAACAATAAACACATTCAACAATCAGACATATAATCCATCACATTGTACTTCCTCACATCTTTCACAAACACCTGGAGAAATATGAAGGGTGCAATATCAGGAGAAAAGACCAAGTTTATATGGTAATACGGTAACTGACATTCTAATTTTTATTATGACTCATCATTATTATTATTGTTGAGATGTGGAAGGGCCGGTGACACTTGATGTCTGAAATACGCTGGCCACACTAATTCCTCTAAGTACACATTCTCGGACACTATTCTGCTAACTTTTTCCATTTTAATATATAATTGAAGGTCTGGAGATCAAACAACATTTGTTATTATGTACTGGATTCAGACATGCAGGGCCCTTAGTAAGAAATCCCCGGTCTAATTTTGGTAGTTAACTTGAAGGCGCATTGAAGTTGAGGTTTATTAAAATTGCACATTTAGTTCCATTAAAATGAGCGTCCATTTTGAAGTAGTGGACAACTGTTCTCACACTGGGCCCTTCTCATTCACTATCATTTAGTAACAAGACAGGATCTATTACCTTCTGTGACGGGAGCAGAGTTCTCCAGGATGACTTGACGGTCAGCATCTCGTCCATGGTGCCCTCGATCCTGACCGAGTCTGGGAAGTTGCCCTTGAAGTGCATCGTGTCCACTTCGATCTGACTGATGGAGCCGACGTGGCCGAGCTTGAAGACCGCCCACTCGTTGCCAGGGACCATCAAGATGCCGTTGTTGTCCGCTGAAGAAACAATGTCCATTAATTCACACATTGAAGTGAACATCATTGAAAATTTCACATTTTGAACTTTCCTGATATAGGTGACAAATGAAAAACAAGATCAAGAAAACGAAAGGAACAGTACCTTATAATATCTGCCCAAAAAAACTTCAAAATTCTGTATAATCAAAACCTTTGTAAGCCCTTCCAAGATAATTTTCCAGCGTAGACGTCAGTCAATTTGTTAATTCACTTTAGATTTTCAAAAATATAAATATAACTTTTTTTTAAATATAAGGTATCTTTTTCTTTTTTCTTTTTTCTATGACTTAGGTAGTACCTATTCAACTAGATTTGAATGTATTTGCATTAATCACTTTTTCAAGTTAAAAAAGTAAATCTACTCACATTTCACTTTCATTTTAATCATGCACTAGGCTTAGGCCTCCACTTTGAATCATTTAAGTCAGTAGTACCAACCTTGCAAGATGGCCGGCCTGTCAAGTCGTCGTGCTGTCTCCCATCCGTCGGCCATGTTGACTCCACGGCCCGGACCAATCAGGTTGCGAGGATGGCCGTAATGAGCGTCGCTGTATCCCACACACACACCCCCGTTACGTACGCTCACCAAGTCAATCAACTGAAAATAAAAGGCAACTTAGTACTTTTCTTTCTTTTAGTTTCATTCATAATTACTGCAATTATGTCTTGATTGACCATTGTATAATTAGAAACTGTGAAATTGTACAGATACTTTTCGGATTGATTTAACAGACGAGTGTGATAAAATCTCAGCAATAATAATTTAAAACTTTTACGAATAAGTCAAGTTTGTTTGTTTCTAGAACTGCAAGATTTGAAAGTACATCTTAAAGTAACTAGTCAAATCAAAATAATGTTTAAAAATTTTCTACAAATATAAAAAGTGCAATGTTTCTATTCAAACTCCATGAGTGCATGATGCAGGTGTGTAATCACCTTGTTGCGGTTGACCCTGCTCCAGTCGGGCTGCGCGTGACCGTAGATGCGCAGGCGCGCGACCCCGCCGTCCGGGTAGATGTTGAGTCGGACGTGTGTCCACGCCTGCTCGCTGGCGACGGCCTGGTAGTTGTAGCGCGTGTCGGAGTAGCCGCCATTCAGCTTCGTCATGCCCACAATCTCCGTCCAATCCTGCAAGCCAGACGATCAGAGTTCACTTTCTGTAGCTATTGTCTCCAATTTTAATAATATTGTTATTGTTAGTATTTACAATCTTACGCTAATTCTTTACAAAATATTTCATAGACATTGAGTGTCTGATAAATATTAAATCCGGATACTGATCTGGATTAATCCATTGTCGACATTCTTTTGCTTAATATTATTATTAGCAAAATCAACATTAATTTTTTTTCCTAATTCAAACCTATTTTATTATCTGGTAAGTGTTCAGATCAAAGATCTAATAATTAGATGTTATTGCTTAAGAATACTTATTAATTAACAATCTATTAAGTCTCGAGAGAGTATAATCTGAACTATTATTAGATAAGGATTACTGATGATGGGTCATAAGTATTGACCTTGGGTAAAGTTTAATTGAAGAACTAGAAACTGGTTCCCACTAGTTATAGATTAGTTAGGTATCTTATGTAAGTTTTTGTTCAACTAAAAAGCACATTTTTAAACAAATTATAATTTTAAAGACTAATTGTAGCAGTATTTTTTAAGACAAAATAAAAATGAATGTCCTTTCAAGGTGAGAGTAGTACAAATACAATAATTAAAATTAGTTTTCTGGGGGCCTTTCGGCACAAAAGGGACATTGTGCAAAGAAGTTTGTGAACTGACCTCAGATCTAAGATGCGCCACTTGCGTGAGGGTGTCCGTATCGGCCGCCGAGCCGAGGCGCGAGTTGCGCTCGGGCATGAGCGTGGCCTCGGCGTCGGTGAGCCGTGCCGCCTGCAGTGAGAAGCGTGGCGCGTAGTTGCCGGTGAAGAAGGCAGTGTCAAGCGCGACGCCACGCACCACGCCGGCCACGCCCAGCTCAATGATGCACCAGTCGTGGCCCGCCACGCGCTTGCGCCGGGTCTCCCAGCCATCCATCCACTTGCCACACTCCGTGAAATCTCCCTCGCGCCATTCGGGGTCAGACGCCTGCGGACAAGATCACATTACTAACTGGTGGCATAGCATGGGACGAAATCTAACTTAGAACCTTTCAACTATTTTCGTAAAGACAAATTAATTCATAAAAAAAAATCTTAAAAATTTAATGTTTGAATTGATACTTTGGAAGGAGATCGTATAATTTGAAAGTTAACAAAGCAATTTGAAAGTAAAATCTTCAAGATAAAAAACATCTAAAAAATGTATAAAGAGTTGACTAAAGTTTATTTTGGCTGATGAATGTTTTAAGTTGAGTTGATTTGAAGTTCAAGCTGACTGACGAAAAAGATGTTATTACCTTCAACATATTCTCTGCAACTGCAAACCAGTCATCCGTGGCAAACAACACCTTCCCTCCATTCTGCAACAATAAACAGACCGTCAACAACAAGTCAACAAAACACTTTCAACACTTGTAGCCAAAATCTAGCTTAGAAATGTGCAAGCTCTTCCTTCATATGGTTCATCATGTCACCAATCCAGTAACTTGTATTAGTTGGAAAGTGTTAAAATTAATTTAGGCGCGGAATTTCAGCTCCAAATTAATCAGGATATTTCCACATAAAAAAAGAAGAGAAAAGCCAACCGACTTTTTTAAAATGTCTGGGGTTTAGTCCCCAAGTTAGATAACTTGTAAAAGAACGTTAGTAATTAAAATTATCAATGTCTAAATCCAATGAAACCAAAAAAAACACGCATTAAAAGTAATGTGCAGAAAAATGTCTCACCCTCTCTGAACAAAGATCATTGAGCTCCGTGAACCTTGGGGGTGGCAAAACGCCCGCCGGTTTTCTCTCCGACATCGTATAATTACTTTAAATCAACAACAATCAACAATAGCGCCGCGGAAAAGCAACGAAAGCTTCGCACAAGCAATGAAAGATTCGCACAAGCAAGGCTACTGATATATTCGCGAGTTTCTTCTGCTAGCAGCGCCGAACGTGTTCTGCCAGTTGGCGGGCATATCGCGCCCTTATAAAGCCGTGATCTCCGATCTTATCAGCCACAGGTCATTCATTTGCAACTCGACTTAGATCTGGTGGCGGCGCAAGAGAGAGGGTTACAGAAATAAAACACTTGCTCGTGTATTACTTCATGGGTTTCAGTTTAAACAAATAAGAGGTCAATTCATTTCGGGTTATAAATAAAATATACTGTGCTAATCGTGATTGTGACAGCTCTATTTACTATCTGCTTCTATCTGTGTCACTAGAGGGGGGATAGAATGGAATACACACAAAGATGCTCCAAATGTATATGCCTTTTTACCGCTTTGAAGTCAAGTATCCTCATTTTGTTGACTCAACCAATCTGGTTAACAGTAGTCTTTTGACAATAAAATCTGTAAAAACGACATCCCAGGTAATGGAGCATCTTTGTCTAGATTCTATCCCCATTCTCTCCTGGTACACGCGCGGTCATAAGAATTGATGGTAAACAGCGAATTTGGCGCTTGAATTACCGTCAATTGTTGTGGAATAGAGAAATAAATATTAGTATGAGAAAGCTGGTTGGTTCTTGTAATCAAACCCTCCAACCCCACATGCTCGAAATCTGCGTTTACCTCTGTGTTGTCGTCTCGATCAAGTTTAGAAAAATGGTATCGAATTTGGTAAAATGTCTGTAACCGCGGGTGGTAGATTTAGGTGGACATAGTTGACTTGTTTGTATCCTGTCAAGGAAAGAAATCGCGAGAAAATGTGTTGAATTCGCTGTGATTTGATTCAAGATAACAGAAGTCAAGGCACTGAATCTAAAGAGCGAGTCCTACATTTAGACCGAGCAAATAAAACGGCACAGTTTGCGAAGAGAGATCGCACAGATGCTTCAATAAACAAACCTCGTTTTTTATGTATGGCATTAAAAAACAAATAAACTGTCTATTGTCTTCGTATTTGGCGACGAATTAATAAAATGATGCCAGCACATTGAACGCTAAAAGTTGACGCATGTCCCAAGTGAGATAATGGATTCGAATCGTGTGTCAAATGTGTCAAGGGAGGAAGGGGTTGCACAATACCATGACTTTAGGCACAATCTATAAAATCCTCGATAGACTTGACATTTTCAGATGGGCCAGGTTATGAAAATTCACATATTGCATAATTCGTCAAATATAATACTGTTTTTACGCAAAATATTTTTTAACATGTTACACAATCACAGTTTCACTTACATATTTTCCGTGGATGTTAAATTATGTCAAGGGGCGCGAATGCGATCAGGTAAAGGCCGATGCACAATTGACGCGAACGCAACGACGCAAACGCGAATAGTTCAAGAATGCCGATTCAATGATGTTCAGGATTGACGCGAACGCGAGACGCAAAGAGTTGAACATGGTTCTAGTTTTGCGTTCGCGTTCGCGTCGTCGCGTTGGCGTATCGCGTCTTGCGTTCGCGTCAATTGTGCACGCGTGACAAGCTGCTCATCTCATCCGAGAAGGCATTGAATAACATTGAGATGAGAAGATGTCACGCGAGAACTAAGTTGTCATTTTATATGATCGCACCATTCAAGGCGCGTACGAAGCTGTCACTCGAGCTGTCTGATCCCACTTTCACCATACAAAATTAAGTTTCACGTCCCAGAATCACTTATAAATTAATAAATAAAAAACGCCTTTCGGGGCAATAATAGGGGATTAGGTATTAGTTGTCATTTGAGCATTTTGGCATCCCAGAATCTTGTTTAGGTATATATTCGGAAAAATAACGCCCTGCGGGGTAACAATTGGAGAGGTATTTACTTCAGTTTGTGCATTTTGAGCCACAGCCTGTTTAAATTTAAAAAAACGCGTCCACCCCCCCCCCCCCCCCTCCCCCCACGATGAAAGTAGTTCCATCGCACCCATGATCTAGAGTCTTCATTGAAACATTGCTCACAGACTTAAGTGGTTTTCTGATTCACAAGAATCATTATTGATAAATATTTCAACATTTGACATTAATTTTATCGCGAATCGAAATGATAAAATGAGGAAACTTGATGCAATGTCTTTGTACCACAAGAGTCTTATGATTGGCAACATGTTTTACTTGTACACAATAAACATCCTAAGTAACCAACCAGCAATAAGACGATGTATATTTGGGTCAAGAAAACAAACGCATTCGTCACAACACATCGCGCGTATAAAGAAGCTTGTATTTGCGTCAACAAGTTGCACACTTGAGCAATCGTCAGCAATCGGGACGATTCTGCTTCTCCCTTTCATTGAAACAGGACACTTTCCAAGACCTGCGAGCACGACAGTTGTACTGAGGAGACACCAGACACCGATGTGCTTCTACCTCATCATAACCATGTCGTCAAAACACGTCACTTTCAGTTACCTTTCGCAGCAGAAGTCGAGGAAATCAGGGATGGCGCCAGGAATTTTGAATAGGGGAACAGTGAGCGGCGGACAATTATTTCGGGTGGGCACATAATTTTTCCACTGAAAGTATATACCAGGTGTAAGGAAAACATTTCGTATTCTCAATAGGAACGAATTTGGGACGCTGAAAATACTACTTTTGGGGAAAAATTTGATTGGAATATCACATAAAATAGGGGTGGATTGTAAAGTTACCTAATAAGGGTTTGATCTTTATGTAAACAGCCTGCAACTTAAATCGGTGTAATTTTAGAAAATTATTGAAACTGTGCTATTTCAAAATTATAACCAAAAATTTAACATCAAAGAAAATAATAAAGTATTCTAGATTGTTTTTGGGTGGGTAGAGGGTGGGCAGTAGACAACTTTGGGTGAGCGGCCGCCCACCTGCGCCGTCCCTGGAGGAAATTATGTCAGCTCTGCTTCTTCTGAGAGAGAGGGAGTGAAAGCCCAGTAGTAGAGTGAATGATTCCAGTAATGGGTAATCTTCTTTACTAACTATCAATTGACATATGTCAGGATTAATCACAAGTTAGTATTGACATTAAATTTATGAGACGCATTTTTTCATCATTGCATGAAAATACGTCCTCCAAGGTTGCGCCAGACTACGAAATAATGTTCATGACGGTCTGAGAAATTTCAGAAGGATTCCGAGTAATTGGTGACTGGTGTGCATGCAAGAGTAAATGGAATCTGTCAATACGTTGCAAATATGAAACGAATGTTACATATTTAAACTCTCAAGGTATGTAGCCTAAGTAGCTAATTAACATACCTGTGAATTAAAAAATAAATACCTATGAACAATTAAATATAACTGCGAAGTACTGCAGATAGAATATGGTGTTTTCTCGATGTAAACTAAGAAAAGAGGTTTCGGTTACTCATGCGATGCGATTTTCAAATTTTTTGACATTATAAATGATATACAAATTAAAAATTGCTAAGAAAAAGCTAAAAAAATGTTGTTTTCATATTACTCGTGCCCTTTGCTATCGTCTGCCAGAATGTTATTAAGGGCATTATAGGTATATTTTATATATAGACGTACATTTGATTTTTGGCATAAACTTCTAAACTGTTTATACACGATGCGCCAAGTATATTTTGGTTATAAAAATGAAGTTTTGACTTGGCCCATTTTTTGATATCGTGCTACTTTTCAGTGCTTAATTTTTAGATTTCTTCTATTTTTTTATAGTTGAAGAGACTTGGCTGGTATTTTTACACGGAATGTTTTTTTATGGGGTACATTCTACTTGATCTATCATGGTCAAGGCTCGTAGACAGGGTCATTTTAACAGCTAAGAGAAAGGTTATAAATATAATGAAAACATAGAAAAAGAATGTCCAGAGACGTCAATTATATAAGAGGCCAGCACTTTTTCGATTTGCACCCAAAATTGTAAAACAAACAAAATTTGATAGCATTGGGGCAAAGAATTTTCCAGGGCCAGCATTTCCATCCATACTATTGGTAATGGAATGAATCAATACAATTTTCTTCTGAAAAGGTTCTTGCTTGATCCCACTAACCCCGCGAGCTGCAAACCGGTCTTTGGAAAGCAACTATCAGATACGTGGCACTGGTTCACAGCGTGCACAGACCATAAACTGCACTTGGCGATGTTTACAAATAACCGATGCACTATGAATCTGGATCCAAACTCTTCAATCTTTGCACACTTATAGTAATAGTGCATACGAGGGAGCACATTACACCGCATCATGTCACAACAAAGAAGCATCCGGTTCATCAACAGCCAATGAAAAGCATGCCTGTATCAAATAGCATGTCTTAGACAGGCATCAACAGAAGAAAGTTCAACCCTGCCTCAAGTATACATCCTATTCCTACGTAGGTCCCGGGTTGCGAATATTTTTCTGGCAAAGACTTCGTAATGGGAGAAAAAATATTTTTATAAAATTACAGTTTTAACATTTTTGAAGTGAAAAAAGTGGTTGATCCAACTAGATTATGTTTTCAAATGTTATTCACGATAGTTCTGGGATGAAATTGGGGTTGTGAAAACCCTCTAGAGTAAAACATTATCGATTTTTTAACTAGAAATAGAGCATATTTACTGTCCTTCACTTTTACTCATGTAATAGCTGTCAGAACACGTATACTACACGGACACTTCTAAATTTGAGTTCTGTGTGTATAAATAAGTAAGTTATTAGAGTTTTTGTCACAGTCAATTTACGTCCCATTTACGAAGTATTTGCCAGAAAAATTCTCGCTCCCGGGTTGGGTCTCGGGTTCGATTCCCGTGGCCAATCTCCCTGACAGGGGTTATTTTGTGGTTTGTCTCAGTCGAGAGGTCAATGTTGGGAAGGTTCTCTGCTAATAGGCCACGACCGCCTCCTTCCCGTACCGTCCACCCTCACCTAATAATCATCATCCCGTCGCCATTAGTATTGTAGCGTGAAGGGGCGGCCCTTAAAACTGATAGCATAGAGGTAAGAAGGGTTTGACAGCCAGGAAGACTATACAAGAACGTTTTCCAAATTCCATTCTGATGGAATCCGGTCACGGCCATAAGGATTAACATAGCATAGAATCGAATTCCATAAGAATTGGGAATTTAGAAGTTCTAGAATAAGGCCCCAGTTGCCCTCCCTCTACTTCAGTCAATTAACGTAACTTTTCAATAAAATTACATGGAAAATTTCAATTACTACGCAAAATCCTTGAATAATTGCAAACACCTCATTGAGACAAGAATCGAAGTACTATTACATGTTAGTTTCGAAATGAGAAATGCGCTGTACATCCCCCCCCCCCTGTCGCAAGTGCAGCCGAGTGACCCCGGGGTGACCCCGACACAGGTCACCGCCGCCGACATGAGATCCAGTTCGAGTCAGCGACCAATCCGGATCGGTTCACCGTCGAGTGGAAGCGCCGCAAAAAGTGTGATCCACGAGATAGCGGACAAAGTCTGACTCAAGTACGACTCTGGTGGACTTGCTGCTCGGAACAACTAACAGGCGCGTGGCTTCAGGCCCAGGGTTACCATAAGACATAGACATTGCTATACAATGTCTATGCATAAGCCATGACTCGAAAAAGAGGACATCAGATCTCGAGAAGGAAATTGTATATGTACTATCCAAAAACGATATTCTGGGGAAAACACTTTGCTCACAACACCAATGGGCGGTCTGGGGGGAGAGGCCCCCAGCAGCATGCGGGTCCGGGTCGCACAGGCCCGGGAAAATTTTGGTTTTAAACAATTAATTTGAGCTATTTCTATGCGTTTTGGAATAATAATTTTCAGAGATTTTGAGTACGTAAATCTGGTATTTCCACAATTATGGTCATTTTCTAACAGCATCTAGAAGTGAATTATCACTAAATTGCCATAATTTTGGGCCCCTCAGCAATATGCGGGTCCGGGGCCGCACAGGCCCTGGAAAATTTTGAATTTCAAAAATGAATTTGAGCCATTTCTATGCGTTTTGGACTATAAAATTCGGAGAAAATAATTCTTTTAATTCATGAATAACATTTTGTACAAATATTTAACAAAAAATTTAAAAAACCGGACATTTCGTCAAATTCCTAAAAAGCCGCCCGGACCCTAAAATTCAGGGCCCCTATTCAGGGCAGACAGGGACAAGACGTGCATACGTGGTATATGACATGGTACTCATCAGATCACAGGAGAGACCACGGGCGGGATCACTGATGTTTTCACCTCCCCCCTTGGACCCATCAATGCCCCCTTGGAGAATTTTAAAACGAAGTTAAATTATAAAACTTATAGAAATTGTGTTAATATTCAGTAAACACAGTGTTTTAACGAGTACTTCTTGTTTGTCCTTCTATCGAAATTGTAGGAAATTCATTCCAAAATGCTTTTCTTTTATCATGTTGTGTTTCCAACAAATTCAAGAGTTCTGCTGAGAAAATTTTACGTAATAAATAAACCCTGTAAATCTAATCAACAAATTCAAAATTATCTCGGGGTTATTAGCCCCGGACCCGCATATGGATAGGAGACCCCCCCGGCCCCCACCCCCCTTAAGCTGGGTTCCCATACTTCGCATCGAATTCGCTTCCGGTTCGCTTCGCTTCGCTTTCGCAAAATGGCTACCTTTTAACAAAGTAAATCGTCCATGTTTACATTCGCATGTTCGCGTGTTTCGGTTTCGTTTCGGTTTCGTCCAAGTTAAAACTGGCTCAACTTTAACGAAACCGAAACACGCGAACATGCGAATGTAAACATGGACGATTTGCTTTGTTAAAAGGAAGTAGGATAAACCCGGCATATGTATGCCTGCATTTGCATCATTTGCGAAAGCGAAGCGAACCGGAAGCGAATTCGATGTGAAGTATGGGAACCCAGCTTTATATTATTGTGTATTTGTGAGTGTGAATGTTAGTCCCGTTTTTCATTTTCAGCGAGTCCAAGATGCCTCTATTACAGTTTTGCATAACTTGTTGTGCACACCCTAAGATTTGTTTTGCCCCCTCTAATGAAAATGTCTGAAATCGTCACTGGGCGGCTGGGCGGCACAGCTTTGTTCTCGTGTGACAACTTTCTCATCTCCTTCTCGGGTGAGAGAAGAAGCTTGTCACGCGACAACATTTTATAAAATCACAACTCCTGTCCTCGCGTTCACTCAAAAGTTCTCACAAAACGTTCCTTCCCCAACACTATGCCTACGTCAAAGTAAAGACAACATTCACAAAAACAGGTGGTCAAAAATGCAAGGTCTAATATCTAAAAAAAAATATCAAGGTCCCCCCCAAAAAATAAGTCCAAAATTGCCAGAGAGTTTATTAAGTTTTTATAACCGAATTAACTTGTCTTTGATAGCGTGATGACGGCCGATAAGTCGTCTAAAACAAATATGAGATGTGTAAATTCGCATTCGTTTTTATCAAGTTTTACAAGCGATCAGTGTTTCGTGTTTGATAAAACATAACACAATGCCTCTTATCTTTTCTCTTGTACAATTAATCGAAAGCGCGAGAATGTCGAGTGGAACGGCAAATATAAAATCCACACGTGCAACTTGAACGATTTGCCATCAGGACTTTTAGTGGCTTGTATACAGGAATGTATTTCATGAGTGGAAGGGGGGGGGGGGGCAATCTTCCCATTCGGGCGCGTAGGAACTACTACTGTCATGGGGGGGGGGGGATTGCGGCACCCGGAAGGGGGGTCTGGGGGGCAAGGCCCCCCAGTTTTAGCCCGCAGGGCGTTTCTTGGAATGTATTAGTTAAAAATTATTCTGGGGATTTAAAATGCACAAACTGAAGCAAAAAAATCCAATTTTTGCCCAGCAGGGTATTCTTTCTAAACAATTAAAAATCGATTCAGGGATGAACTGCTCAAATTACAGCAAATAACTCCCTATTTTTGCCCCGCAGTGCGTTTTTTTAGAATGTAAACAATTTTTAAGTGATTCTCGGACACTAAACTTAATTTTGTATGTTGAATGGGGGGTCAGCCTGCTCGTTAGGTGGTGGGGGGGGGGGGGGGGGGGTCATCCCCGCATCCCCCCCCCCCCCCCCTTCCTACGCGCCTGTTCACATAATTTA
>OW203767.1:26702930-27058930 GCA_934045905.1 Leuctra nigra | reverse complement strand
TTCTTCTTCTTCTTCTTCTTCTTCTTCTTCTTCTTCTTCTTCTTCTTCTTCTTCTTCTTCTTCTTCTTCTTCTTCTTCTTCTTCTTCTTCTTCTTCTTCTTCTTCTTCTTCTTCTTCTTCTTCTTCTTCTTCTTCTTCTTCTTCTTCTTCTTCTTCTTCTTCTTCTTCTTCTTCAGATGATTCTGATATCAGGAAACACCGCTGTCACCGCCACAGCCTAAACGGCTGAGCCGATCGATCTGAAATTTTATCACATGTGCACTTTTGGCGTCTGAGGTGCCTTTTTATAAAACCAACCGGAAGCCGCCATTTTGAACCGGAAGTGACATTATATCTCGAAACTAGCTAAACCGATCGGAACGAAACTAGCGTCAAACGATTCCGACAGTCATATAATATGAAAATTCAAAAGTCTAAAAAGAAATGTACTGTTACCGAATAACTACATTTTCAGAAGGCTTATAATGATACAAAACATTAATGAAATAAATTCTAGGTGGCAGTGATTTCAGCCGCCATTTTGCTAACCGGAAGTGATGCCTTATCTCGAAAACGGCTGGACCGATTGGAACGAATCTTTCGCTTTTCTTCATGGAATATCACTTTAAGCATATTTTGGTACCAAACGCCAGTGGCGGCTATTTGGCTTAACAACAGGTGTTCAATTACATAGAAGGACGTAGAAGAAAGTACTCTAAGAGGAGAGCCCCCAGCAGATGCGGGGCCGGGGCGCATTACCCCGGATTTTTTTGTACCTTTAGTTTGAAATTGAGGCATTTTTACGTCTTTTGGAGAGCAAAATGATTAGAAAAAATATTTAACTTCCTACTTCCTGGATTAGGGAGCACTTTTAAATAATTTTCTTGGATGATCAGGTGTGCAATTGTCACACCTTGCACACTGTAATAGCCGCCACTGCCAAACGCAACTTTTGTTAGTAACCAAATTGGAAATGGCTAATTTTTTTAAAGGAATTAGTCATTGTTGCTTCGTTATGTGTTACAAGTTATTTAAATAAACTAAAAAAATGTGTGATTCCCCATAAAAAATCCTCCGTGTAAAAATACCAGCCAAGTCTCTTCAACTATAAAAAAAATAGAAATAATCTAAAAAATCAGCACTGAAAAGTAGTGATATCAAAAATGGGCCAGGTCAAAACTTATTTTTAAAAACCAAAATATACTTGGCGCATCGTTTGTAGGTATTATTATATATATTTAGGTACATTTGATTTTGGCATATACTTCTATACGTTTTATATACCTACACGATACGCCAAGTATATTTTGGTTTTTAAAATTAAGTTTTGACTTTGCCCATTTTTGATATCACAACTTTTCAGTCTGATTTTTTAGATTTCTTCTATTTTTTTATAGTTGAAGAGACTTGGCTGGTATTTTTACACGGAGTGTTTTTTATGGGGATTATATTTGCTTTAAGTTGTTTGTTATGGCTGAAAAAGCAAACTTGTAACTAAATCAAAATTTCAATTGTTTCTCCTTTTTCACTGCCCTATGGAAGCACGATCTTCTAAATAAAAAAGTGCATCTAAAAAGTTTCCTGTCAGAAGTGGCTCCATCACGTATCGCTTATTTGTTCGAATACAATCTGATCAAATGCGTGAAAAGACAGTCTTTTTAAATTTTTTAATTTCTTTTAATAAATTATGACAGATTTCAAAATACGTATAAAATGCCCGTAAAATGTCAATAGCTCTTGAAGTTCTTGTCAGATTTGTCTGAAAATTTTCAAAAACACCTCAAATGTTGGTCCCTAAGACCAAACAAAGTTTTAAAATGTTATTTTTCAAGTTTCAATTAATCACATGATCTCTTTCAAAAACTATACGCGAGACCGCTCTTATGACATTAGTGTGCGTGCCAAAATTTCAGATCGATTGATTGAACGTTTGACTACGGCAGTGCAGACAAAACACAGGAAAACCATAGAAAGTGCAATAAGAGTCGCTGAGTGACGCTCGCTACGCTCCTTCCAGCCGCACGATTAATAATGTAATATTCACAAATGTTGGCACTTAGGTTCGGTCGTTTTAGAAAATTGAGAAAGAAAAATTGTTTCATGAGTGGGTGTAACTTTGATAGGATGTTCACATGATCAGTCTGATTGTATGTTAGTAGCACTTTTTCATTTTTAATAGGTGCTTTGTTAATTAGGCGCCGGTTATTCAACAAAACCGCGCAAAACGATGAAATTTCCGATACGATTGGAGACCAAACCCGTTAACCAATTGATTTCAAATTTTTTTCATGATTAGATGAAAGATAAACTTAGGGTTATCTATAATTGGCACATTTTTGAAATTTTATTTTATACGGCAGACAGCGAGACAAGAAAATAGCTAATTTTTTACCAAAAATCCACTAATTATTACTAATTAACGAAACAAAAAATTAAAAATGTAACAAGCGATAACCTTAAGTCAATCTTTTATCTAATCACGATTAAAATTTCAAATCATTTCGTCAACCCATTTTGTCTCCAATCGTATCCAAAAAAAGTGTCTAACCTGAGCCAACTTGCTCGGTAAAATTCTATCAGTTATTCCACGTGTTGGTATATCAATTAAAACGGTAAACTCAAAGTCCCAGAATTCTCATAAAAAAGCAATGAGTCTAAGGAATAGACTTATCCATTGTTTGTCGGAGACATTTGAAATAATATACATGAAATGAATGAGATCGACGAATAAATAAACATCACCCTGTCATTCATTGCCTTGTAACTTCTTACGAGACAGAACAAGAAACGTGTTCAGCCGTTTCATTGACTATTCTATAATTAGTTTAAGATGGATGACAACAAAACCTTTAACCGTACAGTTTAAATAATAACTCTAGTTTTTACATGACATTGTGTCAGTAACCAATTCATTATGACGAGTTATGTTGTTAATTAGTCGCTCCTCATCATTGGCATGAGTGAGAGAAAGAGAGGAACACTAATTCGTGTTTCATTAGTTGCTAATTGTTCCCGACATTGAGCTAAGCATCTAGCTGGGAGCAATGAACGATTATGTAGACACAAGTAATAAGTTCTTTGACCTTGTCGCCCCCAGCCCGGATATTACAGTTTGAGTTTTATTTCCTGACACATGGGAGCGAGGAGGATGTTTTTTGGCAGAGTTGGCGAGGAAATAATTGTGCACAAATGACATCATGATCAGTTCCGTTAGCAACATGTGACAGAAACTTTAAAAAACGATTGCAGAAAAATACGGGTTGACTGAAAAATATTTGATCTCCAACTCTATATTGTGAGGTTTCATTTCATCCTCAACCATGAGTGAAGGAGAAGATCATATACATCAAAGAGCTCCATTGCCGAAAGTCCACTTTGAAGATAAGTAGGTTATCTGAATTGTAGAGCTTTTTTTGCTTTTAAGACTTTTGACAACTTTGCCTGTACTTTTTCAAATGGTATTTGTTTTTTCCCAAGCCTGTTACCATTGACATTCACTCTATGTCGGGGACCATATTCTAGAACTTTTAAATTCCCAATTCCACTAGAATTCAATTCCATACAATGTTAATCCTTATGGCCGTGACTGAATTTCATCAGAATGGAATTGGAAAATCGTTCTAGAATAGACTTCCGGGTTGGTTATTGTTAGGAAAGGAAGGGCTGAATACTTTCGTTGATGTTGAATGGCGCACTTTTATATCACATTCTTGCTTTATCTAGACATGTTATTTTAATTATGTTTACGATCAGACATGTTATTTAAAACACGATCAATTAAGAGCATGTACTGTGTCAGTCCTGCAATTTGGTAAAATCTAAAACAATTAGACTTCGCAGCGAAAAATTTGACCTTGATGCATTAGGTATACCTACATCGACGAAAAAGTTTCAAATCTGGAAAAAACTTTTAAATTGATTCCAATCCCTCTCTCTATAATCTCTTGATGCATGAGATCGGTATCATGAGATAAGTATAATAAATTCATTCTATACAATGATCTAACAATAATATAACATGCTCAGTTTACTTCAAGTAATATAATCAATACCTAATGGAGAACCAATATGCATTTTTAAACATATTTGATTACATATAAATTATGAAATAGATCTTTGGCAACAATTGAACAAAATACACATTTTGATTATTAAAGAATTTTCTCCTTTCCTTTAAAAAAAAATCCTACTTGATGAATGAGCACTCCATTAATATCAATCTCCCGTTTCATAAGTACACTTAAAAGACAATGATCTATGGAAGTGGCGAACCATCCCTCACGCTTCACTCGCTTTTCCTGCAATAAGTCAAGAGCTTCCCTGAATCCATTTTCACACCACCGCCTTCCCAAACAGAAACAGAGCCAGTTTGATTCATCGCTCTCGCCGTTTCCAACAATATTTCTCACTCTCAGTTGTCAAACTACTTGTTGGCAACTTGGCGGCAACATTTCAAACTAAAAAAACACTCTGGAATGCGTCTTGAGGGAGCCGAACAGCTGGGCTTCTGCGCTAAAAGGAGAGGGAGTAGAAGAGTTAAGAAGTTATGAGCTATAACATGAGTTCATTTTTATACGCGACATAAATCTGCAGAAAAAGCTAAGCGAGCTGTCATGGGATTTTTTTTCTATTATTTGCCGCGATCGGAAGTCGAACTGACGTCGAAGGAATCGAACGGGAGACCCCAGGGAGAGATTCGGCTTCGTTTTTGACAGGTTTTAAAATTTCTCGTGAGAATTTCTTCACAATGGATTTAAAATTAGAACTTAGTAATTAAGACGAAGCCAACAATTTTCAAGACAATGTGAAATTAAATTTGATAATGCCGGACGTCATTAATGGAAGCGTCAGCAAATTAAGAGCTTTTAGTATGAAGTCTTTGGCTGAGCGGCTCTCAAACACAAAATCATTTGTATTGATTCTTCTGCTTTTGCAGACAACTTTTTGGGAAATTGAAGATGATAGTTGACGAAATATAGTTGAAATATTATAAGCATGACAAACTTACAAACTTCGATTTTTTTTTTTTTAATTTATGTAACTTTCATTACTAATTGCCAATAGGTACTTGGTTGATTTTAGTTTAAAATTAACTATTTTCTTTTCTTGCTGGGCGTCTTTTAAAAATTATTTTAAAGAAATTGCCATTGGGACATACATGAAAAACATGCTATTCAAATTTGTCATAAATTGGATCACGTGTTTGGTCTCCAATCGTTCTCGAGAGCGCGTACTTTTGCGCGATTTTGTTTCAAAAGCAAAGATAAGATTGGTCATGTGACCATCTCATTAAGTTACACCCACATGAAACATTTTCTAATTCTCAAGTTGCTCACACGGCCGAGCGTTAATAACTTTGATATCACCTTTATTAATCAAAGATTATTTTGCAAAATGCCTTTCACTTTCCTCTCTCCTCCAAAGTTACAAAATTGCGTATTTCATTTATTGAAATCAATGTGTTTCATGTTTATTCCAGACTATGGGCACAGTTCTTTGTGTATTCTTTAACTTTGTGAATTTCATCCAATATTAACCGAGCAATTATCACGGGCTACTTCTACCCTGCCGGTCACTTTGAAAACCTTGCACCTCCCGACTCGCTTACGAATAAGTAAAATAAAAACACCATAAAGGTAAGGCATTTTTCGGAAGCCTTTACCAAAGTCGGAGGCTATGTTTTGTGTAAACTGAACAGAGCAAAAAAATATAAAGGTAAAAACAAAGATAGACGGTTGGATTTCAATAAAAAATAAAAAGACATCAAGAGTTTTAGCATAGAAATCCAATATTGTTCGAAGCACACACGGCCATGTTTTATTGAAGCTTGTAATCTGCATTGGAGCGGTTATATTGCTCTACATTGACTACAACACAACGCACTACTACATGAAAGCTCTGGCATGCGAGCAAATCAAGTGGCGTACGGAAAGTTGCAACCCATGGAATTTATACAACAAAATAAATGTAAACTACTTACTAGGAAAACGTTCGCAATAACGTGCTGATCAAGCCAGTGACGTGTAGTCAATATAGCATGTTGTATGAGAGTTGCTGATCGAGACTATAGACACAGGTGAATTAAAATAAAGACTATTATTTGCAAGTGATCAAGGTGCGACCATGCGCTGCCAGGATATTTGCCAGGAGGCTGGGAAGGGGGGAGGGGGGTTGCAATTTCAAAAAATGTGTCATTTTAGGTACAATGTTTAAACTGAAATTCAATGAAGGGGAGAGGGGAGGTGCTACCGGAACTGAAAAATAACTGAAAAATAGTTAGCATAGGTAATTTCTTAGTCGACCAGCAATATCAAAGATAGCTAAGCAATTAAACATCTTATTGTGCCTTAACTTTTTCACGTGAGTTTGTACACAAATATTGCTTTATAATTTGGTATTCATGTTCTAAGATCGACTAAAAAATAAGCTATGCTATTTTTTTCTCACATATTTCATACTTTGAATGGATCAAAAGTTATAACGATATTTAAAAAAATATCTCCAATCTTTACCTTTTCGTACATTCTACTTTAAATTCCTATTCTATTGCTCTATTTTCGTGTAAAAATAAATTGCTCCTTTATAATATGATCCCAGTTATAACGTTTCTATTTGTATTCTCGTCAAACGCGAAACCCAAAACCGACGCAGCTCTACCTTCAAGGTACGAAGTGATTGGAATTCATTTAAATAAAATCGGCATCCAATCCAATGCTTATCTCCGTAACCAGAGATCATTAAAAGTGAAAAGCCACTGCGGCAATATTGGTTCGAATATTGGAAATAGTCTCTGGTAACTTCGTTATCTTGTGCCTTTAGGGGTAGTTTCAAGTTATTGGAACTTGTCCGTGTAATGTGCCGCAAAACGGTCGGCTTTCCGGAAAGTATAACTTTATGTGTGTACTAATTTCAACACTTGGGGGTAAATAACTAAAGTGGTTTCATACAAACAAACTATGCCATTCTTTATTTGAACCATTTATCTTAATCTTGACAGAAGGTGACAAGAGGGTTGTTCTCTTTGTTTAGGACAAATACCTACACTTAATATTATTGAGGTTGCGGTGCTCTTGTTTGCCTGCTAAAATACGTTTGTTCATTTTCGCTTAGCTTGGCATTAAACTAGTAGAGTCAACAATTAGAGGGAAAAGGAATGCAATAATGGCGCCGTCCCTAAACAAATTGACACACGTTTAGAGTGACATGTGATATGGTTGATAAGTTTCATGATTTTGGACTTAATTAATAAGAGTGACAATGATCATAATTGATTAAATTGTGAAATCGTTATTCATGGACAGATATAGTCAGTTATTCAGGGAGATGCGTTCCTCCCCCAGCGAACAAAATATATAACAAAATATACAAGAAGATATCAAAAATACAAACATTACAGTTTTACGAACACTGCAGAAACTGTGAGTTTATGTGTTTGTCTGAAACAAGGTGGAACTAGGGTTGGGACTTGACATCGATATTTCGATTTGGCATCGATTTGAATATCTAAATCGAAAAATCGATTGACATCGTTTTTGTATCCTAAATGTTTGAAATTTCGCGCCCAAAAGGAGATCTGGCAACAGTGCAACAAGATCAGCTGGCCTACTTCTGCCCTTCCTGCATACCGCCATTTTGGGATAGGGGAGGGAAGGTCACTGACACTATGGTCAGTTAACTGTCTCTTGCCATTCAGGGTGTGTGCTGTTTTTATTCTCATATGAAATTATGCTGGTTTCAAAAAATAATTACTCTACCTACCAGACAAAGTGAAGTGTGGAAAGTGTTTAAAGCAGGCAATGTTTTGCTTCGCGGAATATATTACGGCAAAAAGTGTTCTAGAGCCACGAATTTGCAAATAGATTTGAGACGAAATATGACATTAATTGTTCAATTTTACATAAATAAATGCTTGCAGGATATTCCAAACTAAAAAATACTTCACTTCAATCATTTCCTTGTCCTTTCGTTGCCGCAAGGGGGTGGGAAAGGGATTTCTCTCGCACTAAACGCATGGCCTTGGCTTTGCCAGGCGCAAACTGCAATGTTGCCATATTTCGCCGTAATTTAGATGTCGAGTGCCTATTTTTGTTGCCTATTTTTACGATGTCGAAATTATTTCGATGTCGAAATTGTTTCGATTTGATGTCGAAATTTTCACTTTGACATCGATTTAGAAAAGCAAATCGAATCCCAACCCTAGGTGGAACATACATTTGGATTGAAATGTTTACTCCTCGATTAAATTAAGGTCGTTCATTACGAATCAAAACTTCCCCAAACGAATGACGATGCAGAATTATTTTCTGTTTACCTTTGCTCCCGAACCCTCTAGCAATATTGATATAGATATTACAACCAATTACAACAGTGTACCGTTGAAGACAAATAAAATTGGTGAGTAAACAAATCCTTTAAAATCAATTTACCGTAAGAAAGACGATCTTTAAATCTTCCATCAAGCTTCAGTTAGCTTAATTTTTAAAACGATTTTAATTAATGTATTCTGTAATTATATTTATAATGTTAATTAACTGCTTTCAATAGGTTGCTGGAGGGAAATCTATTTTTCGAAGCACGAAAAAATAAGGAACACGACTGACCTCTGGTGGATTCTTTGGTACTAGCCATAAGGGGAATAATGGAGGATATCACGGGGATATTTATATAAATAAATTATTTTAAATTTGCTTTAGTTGTTTGTTATGGCTTAAAAAGTAAACTTGTAACTAAATCTAAATTTCAATTGTTTCTCCTTTTCACTGCCCTATGGAAACATGAACTTCAAAATAAAAAAAATGCATCTAAAAAGTGATGGAGAAGTGGCTCCATCACGTATCGCTTATTTGTTCGAATAACCGACAGGTCACTGCATTTATATTTAATTCCCTCCACCTCTGTGTGAATACTAATTGTTGAGATTGGGCTGATGCTTCCAGCAGTGAGGGAGGATGAAATGAAGGGATGCTTGAAGGAGACCCGGTCGATCTTCACGTCTAGGACAAGAATCTCTTCCAATACTCTCTCTACTTCTCTCCTACTCGTCTAATTAATCAATCCAAATGCAATTACCCTCGTTACAGACTAGTGCGTCTCACACCAGTGACGCAGATGCAAGACAAATTCACTTGAAAACAATTACAAGACTAAGAACTATTTACTAGCTGGTGGCTGCACACCTCACACTCAAAGGAGATCAAGACGATAATAAATGACAATTACTCATACGTCTGTCAATATGAGCTCTCGATACACCAGTCTTAAAAACTTATTTTTTTGAATGAACTGTCTGACTTTTCATATCTTTTTGATATCACTTCTTTTCTGAGCTATGTTTTTTTCTATGAAAAAAGGATTTAGCTGCTATTTTTACTAGTGCAACATCTTATTATAGATCATATCTGAACCATAATGTGGCTAATTTCTTTAAAATCATGAAACAATATCGGTCATATCACCTTTCATTTTCATAAAGTGACACAACACAATCTGAACGAAATGATACAGATTCTTGATACGCATTTATCCCATCTAATTGCTTATGCAAACACTCTTTGCATTGGTCTATCAACCCCTGTGGCTAATCTTTTTAAAATCCTGAATCAATTGCAATCATTTCTTTCTCATGTTTCTGAGCGACACAACAAAATCTTAATGAAAAGCAACCTAGAATCTTGACCTTACTTATCATCTTCTTAATAATTTCTTAACCCAACACTCTCAAACCTTGGTCCATATCAACCACTGTGGCTATAATCTTTATAAAAGCCTGCAAACAATGGCTGTCATTTCTTTTTTATGTTAAACCATAAATATGAGTAGAATGTTAAAAATGATTTATTCACAGAAAAGAAGAACTCTGAAATAAAAACATGATAAATTTCCCACTTCTTTTCTTTTACCTTGACGCATTGCAGTCTTAACGCTTTAGGAAAGTTTAAGCTGCTTATACAAGTGTTTTAATGGTATTACTAAATTACCTACTAGTAATTGATGTGGTAAATTACCTACCGGCTAGTAATTGATGTGGCATACAACATGAAGCTGGGCTAAACAAATGTTATGCAGAGTTTAGGTGTTTTAACTGGGCAATTACTGCATTCGTTTGCTACGTGGGCTATCTGGATGCGGTTAATTTATGTGCAGCACTAAAGAGCTATGAGATTGTGTGAGGCGTCGTTTAGGGGTTGATAAGAACTACATTTTGTATACGAGGCATTTTATACCTACTGTATAACCTGGCCTATAGTATCATGCGAAATAAAATAATGCGTGACATTTCAGACACTATTACTTACGCTATTACACATGTTATAGTCATAATAAATTATATGAAGAGAAACATAGTAAAATTATAATATATGTTACTTAAAATTTTGTCATAAAGTTTTTCTTATATATTATAAAATTGGCACATGACGGCAAGAGACCTTCATTACTTGTATATATTTGTATTTTTTTAAATTTATTTCTTTATATATATATTTAAACATTTTGAATTATTTACGTATATATTTGTTTATTTACTTAATAATTCTGTAACAATGTAAGTAAAGAAAAATGTAAATAGTCATCTTATCTGGTTCTGCATAAAATAAAGAACCATACCAATAGCTTTTTCTCCAAAAGTGTCAAAAACAATTCTCTTGAAATGAATAAAATTACAAGTATGAACATTCCCTACTATTCTCTTTCCTTCCAAGTTCATTAAAAGTCTATTTTATGTATATGATTGTAAGCCATCAGGAGCATGTTTATTTTTCTCTTCCTCACACGGAAGGTCCGCAGTTCATTGCCAGTCACGTCTATTCTAGTCCTGATGCTATTATATTTATAGGGAGCGGCTGTTCCCCTCCCTCACTCTTCCTTTTCTATTTTCTCTCTCATTCAACTTGCTTCCCAACTATTCCATTCAATTCTCCAAGAGAGTGATAAAAAATTAAATAAAAAAGTAATTACAAGCTTCATTTACTCCTAAGCACTTGAGGCAATGAAGCTGCTAAGTTTCTATTTCTTTTTGCAACTTATTTTAGAAGAGTAGAACTGGAGAAAACTTATTAGTGTTATATTGACACGTCCACAGAAGTGCAAGTTGCAACAATATTCAACTAGTCATCAATTACATATTAAACACAAAAGTTATTTTATTAATATTTTATGAAGGTGACTTTTTCACCTCCAAGTTATAATTTATGCCTGTCAAACAGTGCGGTACATAGCTCAAGACAGGCGAACGAACCTTAATTTTACTTATTTGGAGTGTTTTTTTAAACGTCGTATAGTTATTTGGCAACGGCAGATCTCAAACATCTAGTGGAGCGGTCTCTCCACCCAGCCAAGTCGTACAGTACATTCGCATTGGTATTGCTTTTAGCGATAAGGACCGTTTCTTTTCGATTAGCCGTTTCTGAATATTATCGAATATTTTTGCTCATGTGAGGCGTTCCTTCTAAAAGGTCTGTAATGAATTACATAATACTGAAGAGTGTTGAGTTCAATGTACAGTCTTACTTTTATAATTTTATGCCAAATTAGTCCTGCATTTTAAGAGGCAATTGTTCTAATATACAAAAATCACTTCTTGCTAATGGATTAGAGGTTAGCTTCACACAGTGCACTTCTATTGCATTCATGACAGAATCAATCTATCAAACCAAACTGCAAGCAATTTCCTCACTTAAATATTCAACTATTCACTTTTTAAATTGCAATTGCATATACATCATTTCTGAGCAAAATCGATCCAGCAATATAAAACAGAAAATCCCGTCATCTCATCGGGGGAAGAGATCGGCCAATTCATGAAATTATCTGCTTAGGTAGTACGTGGTTTCTAAAATTTGCACTTGTATAGTTTAGTTTTCCAGGTACTAGGACCTACCTCTGTATACTTCCTACCTATACATAGATATACGGGGCAGAAAATCTAAATAAATTGACTAAATTTCTTATTTCAAAGTTGTTCAAGTCAATCAACTTTGCAGTTCGGAACCTAAATGGTTGAGCTTTTTGCTTCTCATAGTGGACGTTTGCCAACTTAAAAGCTTTTAAACAATAAATACCCCAAGCAACAAATCATTTTATTTTTAAAACAGATTCAACTTCCTTCTACAGCTCTTGTAAGTTGTACAACATAAATAGAAACATGAAAAATCAAACTTCATGTGACATTTTTAACCCAGATAATATCAGACATCATTCTGCATCGTCAAATCACAGCATCAAATACTTTTGTATTCCGAGTCATGACAGTGTTAGTGTCATGCTAATAATAATCTCAAGTCTTGATATAATGCGGGATCACGTCTTCATTGTTCCTGATATTACGACGAAGTATTAATACTCCTTCCACGCCAGCGAGATGCTAAGCAGGGCGTCGGGAACATTTCTAGCCGTGCTGAATGAGCCTAGAGGCTCGAACATTGTTAGGTGTTACTTCTTACAGACTTACTTGTTACATCTTGTTGAGTTGTTAAGAAGTTTTATACTTTTAATGAGTTTGAGAGTTCGCTTTTCTTCTCGCTCTTTCCTATTCTCTCTGTTCCGCCCGCGCTCGCGTGGCCGATCTCGTGCCATTAGAGCCCAGTCACTCAAGATGTCAAGCGGTCCTTTATCTTCAATGTTTATTGATTCTGTCATCGATTGACTTCTTTATCTGTGACTTCTGTGTTTGATGGAGACGGTAGATTGAATTTATTCGCTGGAATAGATTGATGAAATACTTGAAAGAAACTTGAAAGACGTACAATGTCAAACACTATCTAAAAACAGTTTTCCATGAAATAATAAATACTTTCTAAAACAATTTAGATTGTTGAATTGAATCAGAGTTTCATTAATAGGAATATACGATGGCAAAATATGTTAGAACCTTGTATCTGACACATTTAAAGATCAAACCGCTCAACCAATCGATCTGAAATTTTCACACAAACTAACGTAATCTTTGCGGTCTCTGGGATCGTTTTTGAACGGGATCCTGTGATTGGTTCAAATAAAAAAAATCTCGATTGGTTGGTCCGATCAATTTGAAATTTTTCAAAAGTCATTGCAAACAACATTGTCCCAATCTCACAAAGTTTCAGCCAAATCGTCCCTTTAGTTAAAATTTAAATCTATAAATTTCAAAAATCACACGATATATATCGTGTGATATCGAGTGATTTTTTAAATTTAAACTAGAACCGTTTGATCGATCAACTTAAAACTTATGGTCATTAGGACCAACCTTTTAGATATTCTTTTTGCCAATTTGAAAACTAATCTGTCGTTTTTTTGAAAAGTTATTGTCATTTTTAGGACATTTTATTCTTTAATCTTGAAATATTTGACAAATGTATACCAAATTTTCATCCATGCCTTCTTGATGCTTCAGTTCCAAGGCTCGTGCAGATAACGTTCAGCGTTCAGTATCAGCAATAACGTTGCTGATACTTGCAACGCATATCAAATCGGATGCAGTACGAATGCTCGCTCATCAACGCGGTACACTGAGCGTTTCCTAATGTATTCCAATGGTTGGTGAATGCGCAGTCACTTACATTCCTGATACTGGTTACAATGTGTGCGCGATCTAGTGGAGCGGTCGCTCCACACAGCCAAGTCGTACCGTACACTCACAGTCACTCTACATATACCGTAAATGCCTATATAAACTGAGGAGCAGACCAACTACTTTTACTGTAAGCAACAACATAGCATTTTCAGCCTACTGGATCTCAACTATGAAAAATCTCTCATTGTTGTGAAATGTCTTAATTTTGAGCTATGGCCCACCTGACAACATATACATCACGCGACAACAACCAGTCATGCCGTTTACGACCTAGAGGGCAGTGAAAATCGTGAAATTACACCGCTTTCTTCTTCTTCTTCTTCTTCTTCTTCTTCTTCAGATGATATCAGAAAAGGTCGCTGTCACCGCCACAGCCTAAACGGCTGAACCGATCAACCTGAAATTTTTACCACATATGCACTTTTGGCGTCTGATGATACCTTGCCTCTTGTGATTTTTTGTGCCGCCATTTTTAAACCGGAAGTGACGTCATATATGAAAAACGGCTGGACCGATTAGAACGAAATTAGCGCCATTCGATTTAGATGGTCATCTATATGAAGTATGTTACTTAAAAATATAATTTTCTTATATTCTAAACCGGAAGTGACGTCATAAATTTGCAATATTTAGCTTATTTCATCAAATTATACTTTAAATACACATATAATTATCTTACATTGTAACATAGACAATACAAAAACACAGTGATCTCGGCCGCCATTCCTGAAACCGGAAGTGACGTCATACATCGAAAACGCCTGTACCGATTGCCACTGAACTAGCTCCTGTCTATTCATTCTGCAATCTATTTGAAAAATCAATTGGGATAAATGAATATACAAATAACGGTACCGGAAATGGCGGCAGGAACCACTAAATGAAACCGGAAGTGACGTCATATATTGAAAACGGCATGAGCGATTTGACGGAAATTAGCGCTATTGAATTCAGAAGGTCATTCATGAAGTATCAACTAGATAAAACTAGATTGTTTTCTTATTACCTATACAGGAAATGACGTCATTAATATGCTAAATGACACTAAATTCACCACTTTATACTTTTAATAGATATTTAGTAAACATACATTGTAAATAATGATAAATTCAAGGTTGCAGTGCTCTCGGCCGCCATTTTATAAAACAGGAAGTGACGTCATATATCGAAAACGGCTGTACCGATTGCAACTAAATTTTGGAATTGTGTAGGACTTATAATTATGAATTTAATACGACATTATTTTCGGCCGCCATTGTTAAAACCGGAAGTGACGTCATAAATCGAAAACGGATGTACCGATTGCAACCAAATTTTAGAATTATGTCGGACTAATAATTATGAAATAAAGACGACATTATTTTCAGCCGCCATTGTTAAAACCGGAAGTGACGTCATATATCGAAAACGGCTGTACCGATTGCAACTAAATTTTGGAATTGTGTAGGACTTATAATTATGAATTCAATACGACATTATTTTCGGCCACCATTGTTAAAACCGGAAGTGACGTCATATATCGAAAACGGATGTACCGATTGCAACCAAATTTTAGAATTATGTCGGACTAATAATTATGAAATAAAGATGACATTATTTTCAGCCGCCATTGTTAAAACCGGAAGTGACGTCATATATCGAAAACGGATGTACCGATTGCAACAAAATTTTAGAATTATGTCGGACTAATAATTATGAAATAAAGACGACATTATTTTCGACCGCCATTGTCAAAACCGGAAGTGACGTCATATATCGAAAATGGCTCCGCCATTGTTATAACCTGAAGTGACGTCATAAAATGAATTCGGCCTGACCGATTTAACGGAAATTTTCGCCAATGAATTCAGATGGTCATATATGAAATATCAATAATAAACTAGATTTCTTTGTTCCTAAACTGGAAATGACGTCATAATTAGGCTAAATATTACTAAAAAATTCAAAATTTTATACTTTTAAATAGAAATGTAGTACATTTATTTGTAACATTAAAATATATAATCATGAATAGTGACAGTAGTCTAGGCCTCAATTTTTTAAACCAGAAGTGACGACGGTTTGACTGATTGGAACGAAATTAAAGTGTCATTGATTCAGATGATCATTATAAAATATCAATAATAAAACTACATTGTTCTTATTTCCCACACCGGAAATGACGTCAGAAAAAAAAATATATATACATACCTAATTCATACATATTTACTATTTAGTTAACTTATGTCAGTGTCAGTTATAAGCACTTATAATTATAATTTCTAGTTTGCAGTGTTCTTGACCGCCATTTTGAACACCAGAAGTTATGTCATTTTGGAAATTGCTCAACCCAACCAATTGAAACTAATATTATGTACAAAATTCCAGTACACATAAAATATACTCAAGGCCATCTAGGCTCTCTACCTACATATAGTTATGAAGCCCTAGAAGCAATCTTTGCTAAAATAATTTTATATTTCATTGGAATTGTTAATGATTGGTTGAGACAGCATGGGAGATTTACAAATTGGTGTACAGATACACCTACTTATCCTGCAGATACATTCCCAGATATTCAGTATCTTTATCGAAAAGCGTTCGCTTATGGCTCTGCCTAGTGGGTTCTAATATTTTCTTTATTTCTTGTATCATTATAGGAGAATCTCGTATTTCCACGTAGGTTCCAAATCTTGAAGGTGTACCTATAGTGTGTTCTGCATTTTATTTGCTCTACAGATTCAATATTGCTGTTGTGATGATGCATTTAGTATCAAACTTTTAACGTATAAAATCATTGTGAAAATTTTTCGAATACGAGATTCTGCGTCTAAGAAATCAATATATTATACTATTAATCTCGAGTTACACCAAGATCAGCCTTCCTCTATGCCTCTATGCTCCTCTATGCCTTCCTGCTTATGATTATAAAGTAACACATTCTTTTTGAAGGGAAATGAAAACAGGTCATGATCGTAAATTGTGTTTTTTAAATTGTTAAATGTTTTTTAAATTTTAAATTGTGTTTTTTAAATTGTGTCATTAAGTAACCAAATCGGTTGAGGCGTATTTTTTTAAAGAAATTAGTCCCTGCTCGGACATGTGCTACAAGCTGTATGAATAAACTAACAAAAGAAGTGATATCCCAGAAAAAACACTCCGTGTAAAAATACCAGCCAAGTCTCTTTAACTATAAAAAAAAAATAGAAGAAATCTAAAAATTCAGCACTGAAAAGAAGTGATATCAAAAAAGGAGCCAAGTCAACGAATTTTCAAAATTTTAATCGTACCATTGAAATAAAAATATCAACCCCCGAGAAATACTTAAAAAAAGGACTTGGCGCATCGTTTTTTTAAAGACATTTTTCTATTCTTAAGCTTATGCCACTCACATACTACGTAGTTCAGAAATGCCTAGAAAAATTGGGACAAAACTTTCAAATTAAATATTGAACATTCTGTAAAATATTTTAAATTTAAATATAAGTACGCAAGGAAACATAGCATTGTCTTACAAGCAATAAATACAGAACAGTTGTGTTTGTGATTGGTAGGTACCTATAGTTTTGTGGGTACATCAACATACCTACTACAGCATTATACTTTGAACCTTCTCGCCGTGTAATTAATTGCTATTAATTAACATTTTATACCAAAAAAATTCATAAATTACATAACGTATTACTTTAGATAAAAATCTAGTCAGTAATTATTTGAGCAGCATGGCTCAGTGCACTAGTCACTTATACAAATCTCATTGACGGCCTTCTTGTAATGAGCGCTTTCGCTATTTCCCTCAGTCACGATATTGAGAAGTATGATTGATTAATATGACCCTAGAAATAGTGGCAATAACGAATAGACTAGGCCGCTTCCGTTTATTCGTTATTCGTTTATCCGTTTATTTCCTCTGAATATTGACAAAATACCAAAACTGCCAGTAGGTAAGAGTACTAGTTATATTAAAACGTAGTATGATTCGTCGATAATGAATGTGATATACTCAGGAAAATATACTTGTAGAGTTCTTCCTATACTTTTAGGATAGAAAAGTGTCTTTAAAAAAACGATGCGCCAAGTCCTTTTTTTAAGTATTTCTCGGGGGTTGATATTTTTATTTCAATGGTACGATTAAAATTTTGAAAATTCGTTGACTTGGCTCCTTTTTTGATATCACTTCTTTTCAGTGCTGAATTTTTAGATTTCTTCTATTTTTTTTTATAGTTAAAGAGACTTGGCTGGTATTTTTACACGGAGTGTTTTTTCTGGGATACAATGTTCTGACAGTAAAACCATTGACTTCCGCTCTACGGGATTCGTGACTGCAATAACTGCAGCACTGAATGCTTGCAGTTGCGTCGCTGTTGAATGCACTTCTTTGTCGGAGGCTACTTATTAAGTTATTATCACTTCTGTTTGCGATCATATCATGTCTACATATTTCAATATTACGACCCCATCAGAAGCATTGTTGTGT
Organism: Leuctra nigra; assembly: GCA_934045905.1. NCBI lineage: Eukaryota > Metazoa > Arthropoda > Insecta > Plecoptera > Leuctridae > Leuctra > Leuctra nigra. The sequence goes on along the minus strand of OW203767.1, from coordinate 27,040,943 downwards.
TGTGTCAGGTTTCCCTGCATCTGATAAAATGTAAGACGATCTCAGCCGGACGCGTGAAGAATTTGACCTTTGTCTACGTAAGAACAAGGCGGCGTGCTTTGTCAGCATTTATGTCGACGACAATCTTTCAAATACCAATCAAAGAATAGGGAAGTCTCGTGAAATTTTATTCCATTTAATTTGTAAATATCAACATAAATAACAATGATAAACACACTTATCGTCAGCGAAATTTAAAATTTTCATTCATAAAAATCAAATTTAAATGTCATTGGATATTTTGGCGGGAAAAACGGCAAGCAACGAGAATCAAGATTGTGATGTCATTTCCAAGCCTCCAACAATGTGTTACCATGGTGATTCCTTTGTTGCCATGGCAATATAGCAAATTGTGATGTCATTGTCAATTTTCCTGTTTTAAAGTTAGAAGAAATGTATAAAACTTTGTAACTGAATTTCTCGAAAACTATTCATCCCACAACAAATATAATATTGTATCTGTGTTCAGCAACATGTCAACTTTAATAAAATTACGCATTTTCTGAAATCTAATTTATACGCAACTTCCCTATTGGTAAAATAGAGAGAGAAAATAAATATAAAGCCCCATTTACATGGTGCAATTTCTTGAACAACTTCTGTGTCACAGAAGTTCTGCACATGTGCAGATTCCCTTTATCATCTCAAAAGTGATACTGCGTACGAGCAGAAACTCTGTGGCACAGAAGTTGTTCAAGAAATTGCACCGTGTAAATGGGGCTTTAGGTATCAAAGAGTCAATTTCGCAAAACAAATCATATTCAACGTTCTGATAGTTAGCCAAAAAGAAATCTCTAATAATTTACGAGACGATTATAATTCGATCTTTTTATTGAGCGAGCGAAGCGACCAACTCCTTTTGTCTATTTTGGCATGGACCTTTTTTGTATTTTTTCTGCTACTAACCGATACTATCAGGTCGCACCGTTTCACCGATCGATCTGAAATTTTGCACACATGTATCGACCACCTTTTCTGTTTGCAGACCCCAATTTTTTTGAAATCCGTTTATTGGTTACAATTTAAATGAACATCTCCTGATAGGCTGAACGATAAATCTGATCAAACTCATATTTTGCATGGTCATTAACAAATGTCAATTATTTTACAAATTTTCAGCCAAAAATCAGTCTAGAACGTATGCACTTATTGACATTTTTAATATCTGTCAGAAATGAATTGTATCGAAATTAATAGGAATTTTCCACTGCAACTGAATCTGATTTGCTTTAGGTAGGTACCAGAGTGTTTAGATGGCTATTCTCAAATTTCAACGAAAAACAGATACTTTTATGTTGATTGAGTGGATCATATTTCATTTAAATAATGGATGCTTATGTTTAATGTTTACGCATTTCCGGTTCGAGAATTTGCACGTACCGGTGCTCGCTCATCAACGCGTTACACTGAGCGTTCGTTTTCCTAATAATAATTTAAACCGGCATACTGTAAAAGTTTTCGTGGAAAGAAGTTTCAATTACGTACAGGAAATGTATTATTTTATCACGACGATGTAATAATGTTTTATTGAAGTTGATATATGTTCAATCCGATCATTGGAAGGAATTGAAGTGGAAAGTGTATTCATATTGCACACAATATGCGTATTTACCGTCATTACAATATAGTGTGTAGAATATACGATCCGCTTATTGCGAAAACATTCAACTGGCTGGGAATACAAAATTGCACAGAATTCCTATTCAAATTCTATTGCAATTGTCAATCCAAAGGAATTCGATGATAAGGGAGCCTTAACGTATTGCAAGCAAATTTAATGTGCGTGTGAAGTTGATGGACTAGACAGACCTTAGAAACAGCCACGGTAACAGCTTTGAAGAGAATCTAATCAAATGAGTCAAATGAGCAGTGATAATAATTTCTTTCTTCTTAAATTTAAATAAATTTGACAAATATTTCAAAACAAGCCTAAAATATGTAATATTTCAATAACTCCAAAAGTTCTTGGCAGATTTCTCTGAAAATTGTCAAAAACTTCTTGTCATTTTATAAATATCAACCAATCACAGGATAATTCAAAAACTATGCATGTGTTACCGCTCAACATAGTGTTTATGCAAACTCTCAGATCGATTGAACGGCTATTGGCTATTGCCTACAAAGACACAGAAAATCAAGCAAACAGATAATACGCTGCCATAATGGCACCGCCCGCCTCGCTGGTTTCATTATTTTCCAATCCCACTCACGATTATGTTCTTCTCATTACATCAACTAATGAGTAACGAGCAATGAAAACCAGCCGGTGTTTTTCCAACCTACGTCAATCCCGGCTCGATTGCGCATGCTCACTCACGGTCTATTTGATGCGGTTTCAAGTAATCTGAAACTACACGTTCTCCGACTGATTCCGGGAAATAATGCTGGCTCTCTTGCTTTGATGTTTTAATTGTCGCTCGAGCTGGTTACACGGGATAATGAATTCATGAAAAACATGATGTAATTAAGTTGAACGGATTGGCACAGTTAAATTGAAAACATGCATGTCCCTGACTCATTGACTTGATTTTGTGACACACTTCATGTTTTCCTGGAAAACTCTGCTGGATGCTGGAAAATACGTTCTCGAAGTTTATTTATTTGTGTTGTTTTGCTGAAGTTTCCTTTGAGCCACTTTGAGGAGAGCAATCGGAATAATGAGAAGCAAAATATGTCATATTTTCTCTGTAGAACGGTAGGTAGCAAATTCCATTATCATTTTTAAGTGAATTCATTATGTTAGTGCACACATGTAATGTTTGTCGTTTCATTAGAGATAACACAAAGAAAGAGAGAAAGACAGAAAGAAAGAAAGAAAGAAAGAAAGAAAGAAAGAAAGAAAGAAAGAAAGAAAGAAAGAAAGAAAGAAAGAAAGAAAGAAAGAAAGAAAGAAAAATATTCATGGAACTGTTCTTCCTCGTTCTTACTCAAGAAGAGGTAGTAGGTATACAATTCAAATTGAGAAAAATATTAATTATAACACAAGCCAATCGCAGTTTAGAGTTTCACTCAAAACATTATTGCATTGGATGAGTAAACATTTGAAAAATGAAACGCAAGTGAGCACAAGTTGGTTTAGCTCGAAACTATGGTTTGAAAATTGTAATTTTGGATACCATTTTTATAAAAGTAAGTTATAACTTTACAAGTTAGTGTTAACATTTTTAATGCCAGACCAAGAATTAGCTCCACTTTTCATATTCCACAATTCATTTGAATAGTTCTCAAGTTAAGACGATAGTTCTGTAAAGTTATCTTGTGAATTTCCATCTGGGTTCAGTTTGGTTTCAGTCAACTTCTGTGGTAAAATGCACTCCGAGAGAATTAATAAAAGCTCAGTTAAGCTCTGTCTTATGTTAATTCATTTGAATCTTAGATTGGATTTGTTCGAATGAGTGAAAACATAATCCGAACATCCGAGTTTTCTACTTGAATGAAGAAACGTTGATGAATTACAACCATGGAGAGAGTGTTGTAAGAAAATAGAAATTGTTCACAATTCCTTAGAATATATTTTGGTATTCTTACTACTTACTATCACCTTATAAATGAAAGATGGTTCTCCTCACCAGTAATGTAAAATTTAAAAAGAAAATGTAATTTTACCAATTACTAAATCGTACCGACGTACCAAGGATATTTTTTACAGTGGGTATAGTACGCATTGAACTTGTTATTCAAAAAATATATTTTAAATTATTTGAACAAGGAGCTAAAGGTAAACAACTATTTTGATTATATTTTAAAATGATTTACTTAATATTATATGTATAATATATAAAAAAAAATAATTAGCTATACTTTATTATTCAGTTATATTTTAAGATAAAAATAAAAGCTTCATGATTCGATTAATAGTTACATCTTGTGTAATTTCCTTCATAAAATCTAAAATGTATTGAAACGCGAAAAGCACGGTGGTTTTCTGTGAAAATACTACGACTTTTCTTCAGTGACAAAGTTTATTCGCATCACATAATTTGACTAAAACCGTAAATACATTCATTTGCAATGTTTACAATTAAGTCTTCACATAAAACGAACTTACAAGCCAAAATACCATGAAACAGTTTTAAAGAAAGATGAAAGGAAAATCCGTTTCGTGTAGAGAAATCCTAATTGGTCCTCTTTTCACACAACTAATTATAATCTATCTGTATCCAGTCCCCGGTGTAAACGGAGTTAAGGAGATGAACGGTGATGACTGGTGATAGAAGGGGAGAGGGAGAAACTCTCTAAGTGAAAGGAAATTTAATTACGCCTCTATATAAAATATAATACTCTTTCTAAAGAGTAATCTAATTAATTAAAATTAATTATAAGATGTGCGAACTTCAAATGTGAAAAAGCTACAAAAATGTTTAAAATGGTTTATGAATAGATACAAAAATACTTTGTAAATTAATGAATATGCGGAACAAAGTAATGTTTAACACATTATTTTCATTTGCTACCAACAGATTGAGCTGCCTTTACACAGCGAGCAGTAAAAATAAAGAGAGAGCTTTTTGACATGTACTTTCTTTGTCTGTGATGCAGGTAGGTACTTACTCAAGCAAAACTCAAGCAAAGGCAAATTGGAGTAAAATTATGCAAGCGTACGTATAGATACTATGTTAATTTATTTATGGTTCTTGAGTTTGACAATTTTGCATTTTTGAAATATTGTAACTGTAAGTAATGTTATGTTATCACGTTTAACAACAATCTTTATTGACCAAAGGCAGAATACACATAAAAAATTGTTAAACGTTCTAAAAAATTCATAATCTGAATACAAGTCTCTGCTACTTTAAAACTAATAAAGCGTAATTTTAGAATTTTAATTAGAAGCAATAATTTAAATATTGTTTTTAATTGAGATCAATATTTACTTCAATATTTTGAATTATTGTAATTTCAGTAAAAATATTCGTCGTTCTCAGACAAAAATATTTGTCGATATTTTGGATGATTTGCAGCAATAGCGATCGCATGTAATTATAAAATCACAAAAAGTATGCGAAAAATAATTAACTTTAATGGTAGTTTTTGGTAGCACAAAATGTGGTCTCTGTCTATTTCTGTCCAGAAGCCGGACTGTGGATGTCAAGTACCTGACACCCTCGCAATTATTCAGTCCACCGAGCGAAATGCTCTGGGAGGCGTGAATATTGTAGCGGGCAAGTCGTATCCCGCCACTGAATCAATACCCCCCCCCCCCCCCGTCAACACCTGCTCCAGCGGCGACCAAGAAGAGATATTATTCATCCCCACGCTGCATCCAGATGGAATCCTCAGAAGACCCGATACAGATCGATGGACGACGTCGTGGGGGTTTATTTTTAATCGGGGAATCCACGGTATTTCTTGTGACTAACTGATTGCGAAGAAGAACGAGGAAATGCTTTGAAGTCGGCGCTCGTATTGGCTTTGGTCCCCAGACCTCTGGAGCGTACTTCTTTCCGTTTGAGACGTCATTTTCGTTTGATTTCGAAGTTTCTTTCTACCTGCGAGCTAAATATCGGGAGAGGGTATAATTTTAATGAGTGATTCTGGAATTTGTTTAAAAATTTCAGCAAACTATAAGTTTATAAAAAAAAACTGTTTTGTAAAGTAGAGAGCAAGATCATTCTAGTTCGTCGGGGATAAAAGCAAAATCCTAAATCCTAAATCATTATGATACTTTTCTAGTTACGTTTTGGTCTTTCACTTCGGAAGTACAATTCCTATGATGTCGTGGACGTTTTCGGAACCATCGTGTAATGAATTGGCAGTGGTGACGGTTTGTTCCTTCATCTTCTGGCGGCGACTGGAAGTAACTCCTTCGAAACGTCGCGAACGGCCCTTATCAGGGCCACAAACACCAACAACACATTCATCGGAACAAACCGTCACCACTGCCAATTCATTACAATTCCTATGATTATATATCATATCATTTTGATATAAAGTGAAACATACGTATTGTAAATTCCAAATTTATAGATTGTCCCCCCCCCCCCCACAAAAAAGTATCCGCCGCTTGCTGCCCACAAAGCGGATCTTCCATAATCACTAATCGTTGCGAACTCGCATTGTAAAACGATTTCGCGACTATGTTGCCGGGATTCAGGATCTTGGCTCGGCACGATTTCGCTTTCATGCTCTAGCTACACAATCTTTAGTATATAATTCAAAGTTAGGATCTGATTTGATGTGATCAATTTCAAACTGATCGATTCCAGTAAATAAGAACGAAGTTTCTCTGTCAACAGAATGAAAATATTTTGAAATTGATTCCTGAAGTTTTGAAGTTTGTCATGACGCGAAACCTCACAATTGTCTTCCAGAGTTATTTCAGTCGAAAAGAATCTTTCTGTCGATAATAACTTCGATAATAAATCAGCTTCGTTCCACTTGAAGCGATGTTTAAAATGTGTTGTGCACGCAAATGCCGAGGTTGTAGTTTGGGAGTTAGCGAAGCATCCACTTTAGTTAACAATCGTCGCACAGAAAAGCTTTGTTATAAGATTAATGGAGAGGTTAAATGAAGAGATTGTTGTGCTTAACGAGCTTCATAACATGATTGAGTAATTAATCTAAATTGATGTTTGTTTGTTATTCTTTCTGGAAAATTCATTGAGAAATTATCTGAATGACTTGATTTATAAAAAAAATCAGTATTCATACGAAGTTTGATTTCACACAGCGGATTAAACTTTTACTAACTGAGCCATGATAATTTGGATTGTCTATTCATTGGAATGTTTTGATTAGTTTCCAATACTCATCTGTTTCAAAAATATTGCAAAACAAGAAATGTTGTCTGGTAGATCTAGTGGAGCGGTCGCTTCACCCAGCCAAGTCGTACCGTACACTCACAGTCACTCAACATACCCATAATGCCTATAAACTGAGGAGCAGACCAACTACTTTTACTGTAAGCAACAACATAGCATTTTCGGCCTACTGGATCTCAAAATTGAAAAATCTCACATTGTTGCGAAATATCTTAATTTCGAGCTATCACCCACTCCACCCCATATACTAAATTTGGGAACAACAGGTTATGCCATTTACGAGCTAAAGGGCCGTGAAAACAGTGAAATTACATCACTTTCTGATTCGGATGATGATGATATCAGGAAACCCTGTTGACAGCGCCACAGCCTAAACGGCTGAACCGATCGATGTGAAATTTTTACCACATATGCACTTTTGGCGTCTGATGATACCTTGCCCTTACGAAATTTTTGTGCCGCCATTTTGAAACCGGAAGAGACGTCACATTTTAAAAACGGATGGACCTATCGGGACGAAACTAGCGTCAAACGATTCGGACGGTCTTGTTTATGAAATATCAACAGTCGAAATAGAAATGTACTATTACCAAAACCGGAAATGACGTCATAAAAATGTCAAATCTGACTAAAATCATTTCTATACAAAAACTACATATTCAGAAGGCTTATTATGTTGCATAAAATATATGGATACAAATTTTAGGTGGCAGTGAAGTCAGCCGCCATTTTGAAAACCGGAAGTGATGCCATATCTCGAGAACGGCTGGACCGATTGGAACAAAACTTTCGCTATACTTCATAGCATATTATTTAAAGCATATACATAGTAACAAGCACAACTTTTCTTAGCAACCAAATCACAAAGGCGTACGTTTTAAAGGAATTATAGTCTTTGGTGCAACAATATAATATGTCACAAGTTATAAGAATAAACTAAAAAAAGGAGTGATATCCCCATAAAAAAACACTCCGTGTAAAAATACCAGCCAAGTCTCTTCAACTATAAAAAATAGAAGAAATCTAAAAATTCAGCACTGAAAAGTAGTGATATCAAAAAATTAGCCAAGTCAAAACTTTATTTGAAAATCAAAAAATACTTGGCGCATCATGTATATAAATACTTTAGAAGTATAGGCTAGATATAAAATATAAATCAAACATCTATACACTTTGCCCTAAAAAACGATGCGCTAAGTATTTTTTGATTATCAAATAAAGTTTTGACTTGGCTAATTTTTTGATAGGTATCACTACTTTTCAGTGCTGAATTTTTAGATTTCTTCTATTTTTTATAGTTGAAGAGACTTGGCTGGTATTTTTACATGGAGTGTTTTTTATTGGGATATCACTCCTTTTTTTAGTTTATTCTTCCAACTTGTAATATATATTGTGTCACCAATGACTAAAATTCCTTTCAAAAATACGCCGTTGTGATTTGGTTGCTAAGAAGAATTGTGTTTGGTGCTAAATGTAAGCTTAAAATAATATTCCATGATGAATTGCGAAAGCATCGTTCCAATCGGTCCAGCCGTTCTCGAGTTATCGCATCATTTCCGGTTTTCAAAATGGCGGCTGACATCACTGCCACCTAATATTTGTATCTATAAATGTAATGTAACATTATAAGCCTTCTGAATATGTAGTTATTGTTATAAGAGATGATTTTAGTCAGATTTGGCATTTTTATGACGTCATTTCCGGTTTTGGTAATAGTACAGTTCTATTTCGACTATTGATATTTCATATAGATGACCGTCTGAATCGATTGGCACAATTTTCGTTTCGATCGGTTCAGCCGTTTTCTAGATATGACGTCACATTCGGTTTCAAAATGGCGGCACAAAAAATTCGTAAGGGCAAGGTATCATCAGACGCCAAAAGTGCACATGTGTCAAAAATTTCAGATCGATCGGTTTAGCTGTTTAGGCTGTGGCGGTGTGATAGCAACGTTCCTTGATATCTGAAGAAGAAGATAAATGTTAAAAAGGGGTGTAATTTCACTGTTTTCACGGCCCTCTAGCTAGCAAATGGAATAACCTATTATTCTTAAATATGGTATATGTTGTCAGGTGGGCCATAGCTCGAAATTAAGATATTTCGCAACAATGTGAGATTTTCCAATTTTAAGATCCAGTTGGCCGAAAATGCCAGGTTGTTGCTTACAGTAAACGTGTTTGGTCTGCTCCTCAGTTTATTAGGCTTTTCCGGTATGTTGAGTGAGTGTGAGCGTACAGTACGACTTGGCTGGGTGGAGCGACCGCTCCACTAGATTCTACAATAGCGTATACAGTCATGTCATCAGAGCGGTCATAGGTACAGGTATAGGTCTTACATAGGTGTAGATAGGTCATAGGTACTTTTTGAATAAATATAATTCAACCTTATTTCAACATAATTATTTAATACATAAACAGAATTAAACTTCAACACAATTTAACATGAACAGAATTCAACACATTTCAACAAAATTCAACGCAAATAAACATATTTAGTGCCTATAGAGTCTTCGACTTCGGAGGTCTGGACTTAAGGAGGAATTTAAAGACAAGTTGGGGGAAAAGTCGTATCCGTTAGGCTCAAAGTAAAGGCAATAGGGTGTGGTCCAAATCTCCACAAAATCATTTAAAAATACAAACCTGATAACGCTCTCGGCGGGCCCTTTGATTGATCTATAAGTTAATTTTCAGTTTTTCTTTCTTTTCTTCAATACCTTTAGTAAATACTAGGAAAACGCTCAGTGTAACGCGTTGATGAGCGAGCACGGGTACGTGCAAATTCTCGAACCGGATATGCGTACACAACGCACAGAATATACATCCATATTGAATTGATTATGATATCAACTTAAAAGTATATGCTTTTCATCGAAACTTTAAAATAGCATCTAAGCACCTGGTTAATAAAGCAAATCAGAATCAATTCAATTGGCACTGGAAAACATTCATTTCGATACTTCATTACTGACAGATATTAAAAATGTTAATAAGTTCATACGTTATTAACTGATAAGGATGAAATTTTGTAAAATAAGAGACAATGTTGGTCTTAATGATCATGCAAAATATGAGTTTGATCTGAATTATCGAAGACCATTTTCAATCTTCAACCAATCAGCAGATGTTTATTTAAATTGTAACCAAAGAATGAATTTCAAAAAAAAATTAGGGTATGCAAACAGGAAAGATTGTCTCTTCATGTGTGCAAAATTTCAGCTCGATCGAAGAAAAACTCTGACCTGTATAGCCAAAATATGAGTTTGATCAGTTTTGTCGAAGACCATTGTCATTTTTTAACCTACCATCAGGAGATGTTTATTTACATTTTAGCCAATGAATGGATTTAAAAAAAATTTGGGGTCTGCAAACAGAAAAGGTTGTCTCCACATGTGTGCAAAATTTCAGCTCGATCAAAGAAAAACTCTGATCTTTATATCGTCAGGTAACAAAAAAAAAACAGAAGTCCGTGCCAAAAGAGCCAAAAGGAGACGCTCGCTTCGCTCGCTCAATTAATGCATGTGCTTGCATAGATTTCTCACACCCAAGTAAGAAGGGACTATTTATGCCCTGGTGGCTACAAATAAGAATAATTAAATAATACAAAATATTACCATTAAAGTTGTGCTGCTGTTTAACACTAACAACCGTTTGAATATATAAACGAATTACAATATTTTTTCATCTGTGTAACAAGATTAATGATTATAGCATAAATGTCCTTAGAATGAGAATAACTTTTGAAGATTAGTCTGGAAATTGGTAAAAATACCTTAAATGTTGGTCCCAATAAAGGATCCTGTTCCAAGATTCCAGAGACCGCTGATTATGACAGTATTTGAGATCAATCCGTTGCTGGCAAAAAATACACTGCAGGCAAAAAGCACACAGAAAAGTGTGCAATAAGATTACTACAACGCATATGTCTGCATTCCTGCGCTTCCTTGTTAACTCCCCCCCCCCCCCCCCCTCCCCGCATTCCTCTGACCAATTCAATTGATACAGAGCTACGTCAATGATTCGCTCAAAAGTGCGCGAGCAATCGCATAATAGTTCGATGTTGCACTGCGACATCAAACACATTGGCGCTGTTGTCGACAGCCGGCATGGGCGGATAGACAGACACTGTGACGTCATGGCGAAGTGTCATCTCACAGAGAGCGCATCTGAACGTGGTAATTACCTTCTTGGTTGTTGACTTGTTGTTGGGAAGTTGCACTGCGACATCGAACACATTGGCGCTGTTGTCGACAGCCGGCATGGGCGGATGGACAGACACTGTGACGTCATGGCGAAGTGTCATCTCACAGAGAGCGCATCTGAACGTGGTAATTACCTTCTTGGTGGTTGACTTGTTGTTAGGAAGTTGCACTGCGACATCGAACACATTGGCGCTGTTGTCGACAGCCGGCATGGGCGGATAGACAGACACTGTGACGTCATGGCGAAGTGTCATCTCACAGAGAGCGCATCTGAACGTGGTAATTACCTTCTTGGTGGTTGACTTGTTGTTAGGAAGTTGCACTGCGACATCGAACACATTGGCGCTGTTGTCGACAGCCGGCATGGGCGGATTGACAGACACTGTGACGTCATGGCGAAGTGTCATCTCACAGAGAGCGCATCTGAACGTGGTAATTACCTTCTTGGTTGTTGACTTGTTGTTGGGAAGTTGCACTGCGACATCGAACACATTGGCGCTGTTGTCGACAGCCGGCATGGGCGGAAAGACAGACACTGTGACGTCATGGCGAAGTGTCATCTCACAGAGAGCGCATCTGAACGTGGTAATTACCTTCTTGGTGGTTGACTTATTGTTAGGAAGTTGCACTGCGACATCGAACACATTGGCGCTGTTGTCGACAGCCGGCATGGGCGGATAGACAGACACTGTGACGTCATGGCGAAGTGTCATCTCACAGAGAGCGCACCTGAACGTGGTAATTACCTTCTTGGTTGTTGACTTGTTGTTGGGAAGTTGCACTGCGACATCGAACACATTGGCGCTGTTGTTGACAGCCGGCATGGGCGGATAGACAGACACTGAGACGTCATGGCGAAGTGTCATCTCACAGAGAGCGCATCTGAACGTGGTAATTACCTTCTTGGTTGTTGACTTGTTGTTGGGAAGTTGCACGGCGACATCGAACACATTGGCGCTGTTGTTGACAGCCGGCATGGGCGGATAGACAGACACTGTGACGTCATGGCGAAGTGTCATCTCACAGAGAGCGCATCTGAACGTGGTAATTACCTTCTTGGTTGTTGACTTGTTGTTGGGAAGTTGCACGGCGACATCGAACACATTGGCGCTGTTGTTGACAGCCGGCATGGGCGGATAGACAGACACTGTGACGTCATAGCGAAGTGTAATCTCACAGAGAGCGCATCTGAACGTGGTAATTACCTTCTTGGTTGTTGACTTGTTGTTGGGAAGTTGCACTGCGACATCGAACACATTGGCGCTGTTGTCGACAGCCGGCATGGGCGGATAGACAGACACTGTGACGTCATGGCGAAGTGTCATCTCACAGAGAGCGCATCTGAACGTGGTAATTACCTTCTTGGTTGTTGACTTGTTGTTGGGAAGTTGCACTGCGACATCGAACACATTGGCGCTGTTGTTGACAGCCGGCATGGGCGGATAGACAGACACTGTGACGTCATGGCGAAGTGTCATCTCACAGAGAGCGCATCTGAACGTGGTAATTACCTTCTTGGTTGTTGACTTGTTGTTGGGAAGTTGCACTGCGACATCGAACACATTGGCGCTGTTGTTGACAGCCGGCATGGGCGGATAGACAGACACTGTGACGTCATGGCGAAGTGTCATCTCACAGAGAGCGCATCTGAACGTGGTAATTACCTTCTTTGTTGTTGACTTGTTGTTGGGAAGTTGCACTGCGACATCGAACACATTGGCGCTGTTGTTGACAGCCGGCATGGGCGGATAGACAGACACTGTGACGTCATGGCGAAGTGTCATCTCACAGAGAGCGCATCTGAACGTGGTAATTACCTTCTTGGTGTTTGACTTGTTGTTGGGAAGTTGCACTGCGACATCGAACACATTGGCGCTGTTGTCGACAGCCGGCATGGGCGGATAGACAGACACTGTGACGTCATGGCGAAGTGTCATCTCACAGAGAGCGCATCTGAACGTGGTAATTACCTTCTTGGTTGTTGACTTGTTGTTGGGAAGTTGCACTGCGACATCGAACACATTGGCGCTGTTGTTGACAGCCGGCATGGGCGGATAGACAGACACTGTGACGTCATGGCGAAGTGTCATCTCACAGAGAGCGCATCTGAACGTGGTAATTACCTTCTTGGTTGTTGTGTTGTTGTTGGGAAGTTGCACGGCGACATCGAACACATTGGCGCTGTTGTCGACAGCCGGCATGGGCGGATAGACAGACATTGTGACGTCATGGCGAAGTGTCATCTCACAGAGAGCGCATCTGAACGTGATAATTACCTTCTTGGTTGTTGTGTTGTTGTTGGGAAGTTGCACGGCGACATCGAACACATTGGCGCTGTTGTCGACAGCCGGCATGGGCGGATAGACAGACACTGTGACGTCATGGCGAAGTGTCATCTCACAGAGAGCGCATCTTAACGTGGTCATTACCTTCTTGGTTGTTGACTTGTTGTTGGGAAGTTGCACTGCGACATCGAACACATTGGCGCTGTTGTTGACAGCCGGCATGGGCGGATAGACAGACACTGTGACGTCATGGCGAAGTGTCATCTCACAGAGAGCGCATCTGAACGTGGTAATTACCTTCTTGGTTGTTGACTTGTTGTTGGGAAGTTGCACTGCGACATCGAACACATTGGCGCTGTTGTTGACAGCCGGCATGGGCGGATAGACAGACACTGTGACGTCATGGCGAAGTGTCATCTCACAGAGAGCGCATCTGAACGTGGTAATTACCTTCTTGGTTGTTGACTTGTTGTTGGGAAGTTGCACTGCGACATCGAACACATTGGCGCTGTTGTTGACAGCCGGCATGGGCGGATAGACAGCCACTGTGACGTCATGGCGAAGAGTCATCTCACAGAGAGCGCATCTGAACGTGGTAATTTCCTTCTTGGTTGTTGACTTGTTGTTGGGAAGTTGCACTGCGACATCGAACACATTGGCGCTGTTGTTGACAGCCGGCATGGGCGGATAGACAGACACTGTGACGTCATGGCGAAGTGTCATCTCACAGAGAGCGCATCTGAACGTGGTAATTACCTTCTTGGTTGTTGACTTGTTGTTGGGAAGTTGCACTGCGACATCGAACACATTGGCGCTGTTGTCGACAGCCGGCATGGGCGGATAGACAGACACTGTGACGTCATGGCGAAGTGTCATCTCACAGAGAGCGCATCTGAACGTGGTAATTACCTTCTTGGTTGTTGACTTGTTGTTGGGAAGTTGCACTGCGACATCGAACACATTGGCGCTGTTGTTGACAGCCGGCATGGGCGGATAGACAGACACTGTGACGTCATGGCGAAGTGTCATCTCACAGAGAGCGCATCCGAACGTGGTAATTACCTTCTTGGTTGTTGACTTGTTGTTGGGAAGTTGCACTGCGACATCGAACACATTGGCGCTGTTGTTGACAGCCGGCATGGGCGGATAGACAGCCACTGTGACGTCATGGCGAAGAGTCATCTCACAGAGAGCGCATCTGAACGTGGTAATTACCTTCTTGGTTGTTGACTTGTTGTTGGGAAGTTGCACTGCGACATCGAACACATTGGCGCTGTTGTCGACAGCCGGCATGGGCGGATAGACAGACACTGTGACGTCATGGCGAAGTGTCATCTCACAGAGAGCGCATCTGAACGTGGTAATTACCTTCTTGGTTGTTGACTTGTTGTTGGGAAGTTGCACTGCGACATCGAACACATTGGCGCTGTTGTTGACAGCCGGCATGGGCGGATAGACAGACACTGTGACGTCATGGCGAAGTGTCATCTCACAGAGAGCGCATCTGAACGTGGTAATTACCTTCTTGGTTGTTGACTTGTTGTTGGGAAGTTGCACTGCGACATCAAACACATTGGCGCTGTTGTCGACAGCCGGCATGGGCGGATAGACAGACACTGTGACGTCATGGCGAAGTGTCATCTCACAGAGAGCGCAACTGAACGTGGTAATTACCTTCTTGGTTGTTGACTTGTTGTTGGGAAGTTGCACTGCGACATCGAACACATTGGCGCTGTTGTTGACAGCCGGCATGGGCGGGTAGACAGACACTGTGACGTCATGGCGAAGTGTCATCTCACAGAGAGCGCATCTGAACGTGGTAATTACCTTCTTGGTTGTTGACTTGTTGTTGGGAAGTTGCACTGCGACATCGAACACATTGGCGCTGTTGTTGACAGCCGGCATGGGCGGATAGACAGGCACTGTGACGTCATGGCGAAGTGTCATCTCACAGAGAGCGCATCTAAACGTGGTAATTACCTTCTTGGTTGTTGACTTGTTGTTGGGAAGTTGCACTGCGACATCGAACACATTGGCGCTGTTGTTGACAGCCGGCATGGGCGGATAGACAGACACTGTGACGTCATGGCGAAGTGTCATCTCACAGAGAGCGCATCTGAACGTGGTAATTACCTTCTTGGTTGTTGACTTGTTGTTGGGAAGTTGCACTGCGACATCAAACACATTGGCGCTGTTGTCGACAGCCGGCATGGGCGGATAGACAGACACTGTGACGTCATGGCGAAGTGTCATCTCACAGAGAGCGCATCTGAACGTGGTAATTACCTTCTTGGTTGTTGACTTGTTGTTGGGAAGTTGCACTGCGACATCGAACACATTGGCGCTGTTGTCGACAGCCGGCATGGGCGGATAGACAGACACTGTGACGTCATGGCGAAGTGTCATCTCACAGAGAGCGCATCTGAACGTGGTAATTACCTTCTTGGTTGTTGACTTGTTGTTGGGAAGTTGCACTGCGACATCGAACACATTGGCGCTGTTGTTGACAGCCGGCATGGGCGGATAGACAGACATTGTGACGTCATGGCGAAGTGTCATCTCACAGAGAGCGCGTCTGAACGTGGTAATTACCTTCTTGGTTGTTGACTTGTTGTTGGGAAGTTGCACTGCGACATCGAACACATTGGCGCTGTTGTTGACAGCCGGCATGGGCGGATAGACAGACACTGTGACGTCATGGCGAAGTGTCATCTCACAGAGAGCGCATCTGAACATGGTAATTACCTTCTTGGTTGTTGACTTGTTGTTGGGAAGTTGCACTGCGACATCGAACACATTGGCGCTGTTGTTGACAGCCGGCATGGGCGGATAGACAGACACTGTGACGTCATGGCGAAGTGTCATCTCACAGAGAGCGCATCTGAACATGGTAATTACCTTCTTGGTTGTTGACTTGTTGTTGGGAAGTTGCATTGCGACATCGAACACATTGGCGCTGTTGTCGACAGCCGGCATGGGCGGGTAGACAGACACTGTGACGTCATGGCGAAGTGTCATCTCACAGAGAGCGCATCTGAACGTGGTAATTACCTTCTTGGTTGTTGACTTGTTGTTGGGAAGTTGCACTGCGACATCGAACACATTGGCGCTGTTGTTGACAGCCGGCATGGGCGGATAGACAGACACTGTGACGTCATGGCGAAGTGTCATCTCACAGAGAGCGCATCTGAACGTGTTGTTGACGTCCACGAGCTGCCATTGCGAGGTGTTCAGATTCAATGAGCCGACGGTTCCTTGCTTTGTGTCGCTCGCGAGTGTTGCAGTGTAGATGTCGCTGACCACCTGAGTTGGTTCAAATAACAGAACATTGGTCAAGTATACACCAGACGGTTATATAGAAGTTCTATAAAATTTCTTGACCTCAAACAAAAGCAAATGCTAATACGTAAACAATACGATACTATTTTAAGAGATATCCTTGAAAATAAATGTTGAAATTTCTTATAAACTAACTTGGACCGATGACAAAATTTAACTTAAGGGGAAGGAAGAGCCTCTGAATGAGGACCTCGGCTGGAAAGCAGTTATCGTCCCGTCTCGTTGAAGATAGACTAGATGTTAAAGCGACAAAGTTGTGGAGAATGAATTGCAGATTATGCAGCGTTGACCACTTATTTGAAATTTTTAATCACCTTAAAGTTATAAGTAGTTATATGTTGCGTAATTATTGAGTAAATAAAACTAATAATTTTAAAAATTGGTTCAACGACGCTTAAACTAGATTTAATTTCAAGCAACTTTGCTCTTGAAACTTTTTTTCTAACTTGATCGGTAGAGGCACAATTTGCTTTCTCACACCATCAATGTTATGAGTTTTGCATAAAACCAGGGGCACTGAAACCGACTGAAGTTGCAAGTAAACATTCTGGGAGTTCCAGTAACGGTGTGGAAGGGGATGATGGGAGGGTCCTAAGAGACAGCATGGAAATATAAATAGTGCACTGATAGCGAGAGTTTGTATGTCAACAATAATCATCAGTTTCCCCGGCATTTACACAATCAACGACGACTGGAGACAGACGGACCTCAGAGTTGTCTAAATCATCTTACCTAATTTATAAAAATCTATCTATCATAAAGTGTATACCGTCTTAAATGTTGGAAATGGCCTAAAATTAAATTTTCATTGTAAGTTGATAAAATGTAAGTGAAAATTTTCAGAAACATAGAATGTTGATATTCAAAACAGCCATGTACAAATCTTCCCAACAATTTAATTGAGCGAGCGAAGCGAGCGACTCCATTTGGCTCTTTTAGCACGGACCTCTGTTTTTTTTTTTGTTTTTTTTTTGTTTTTGTTTTTGTATGCTAAAGGAAGCAATAGAAGTCGCACCGTTTCACCGATCGACCTGAAATTTTGCACACATGTAAAGACAACCTTCTCTGTTTGCAGACCCAATTTTTTTTTGAAATCCATCCATTGGTTCATTGTTAAAATAAGTATCTCCTGATAGCCTAAAAAATGAAAATGGCCTTCGAGAAATGTGATCAAACTCATATTTAGCATGGTCAGTAAGACCAACAAAGTCACTTATTTTACAAATTTTCAGCCGAATCTGTCAAGAAAGTATGCACTTATTGACATTTTTAATAGCTGTCAGAAATGAAACATTGAAAATGAATGTCTTTCCAATGCAACTGAATCTGATTTGCTTTAGGTACAAGAGTGTTTTGATGGTATGTACACTTTTTTAGTGAAAAGCAGATATTTTTATGTTTATTGAGTTGATCAAATTTGAATAATTCAATTTGGATCATAGTTTCCAACAAATCATTTCGAGTTTTTAAGGACCTTGATTGTCTTTTCTTCAATTCGTAGTTCTGATGGCCGTGCCTCCCGTGTTTCTACTTGGCTGATTTTGCATCCAGGAGGGATTAGAAACATAAGCTCACATTTCAATAATATCATTGAGTGGCGTTTGTTCTCTTCTAGCGTTCACACGTCATTCCAAATCTCTCCTGCATTTTGCTTCTTTTCGTTGATAATTTTGGCAATTTGGTGTACTTTGTGAAGGTATTAGTAAAATTGAATCGCTTTTAAAGCATAGATATTAGGTATCTACAGTTTTTGTCCAGGGGATTGATTATTTCAAATTATTTTCTTCTTGGAAACGTTGGATTTATTCCGTTTCTGAGCTTCTGTCTAGCCTGACATTTCCTTGAAGGTTGCTATTTTTTTTTGAAAGTTTTGATTCATTCAGTTCAAAACATTACGTTGTCTTATTTTAATTGTGGAACGTTGGATTCATTCCGTTTCTAAACTAGGTAGTTACTATTTTACATGATCCGTTTTTTTGTGTGGAACTTTGATTCCTTTCGCTTATTAGTTGAAAGGTGTTTACTTTATTTTCATATTTGCGAAGTTTTGTTCAAGATTCATTTCGTAACATTACGACATTGAATACATTACGTCTTTGAGCACACATTTCGTGCATTTCAAACATTGATCACACAAATATTATTGTACTTTAATTAGGTAGGTACCTACTCTACTTCTTACTTTTTCATTACCTATCTTATCCCTATTTAAACATGCCGAAAAATGGAAAGACTTCTGCTAGAATGAAAGCCATAAAGGCGAAAAAGCGTCTGCGTGAAATTGAAGATCAAGAAACTGACGAAGCTAAATCTAAAAGGTTGAAACAAAATGTCGTTAATAATAAAGCATCAAGGAGCAAAGAGACCCCCGACCAGACTGCTGCAAGGAGATACTCAAACAATCAACGCAATACCCGCTCTCGTGCAGCGGGTATTGCCGATGGACCGACCAACTAAAAACTTCGCATGGTAATTGGTAGCAACATTTAAGGTATTTTTGCCAATTTTCAGTCTTATCTGTCGTTATTTTCAAAAGTTTTTGTAATTCTAGCGACATTTTGTGTGTTGGCTGTCAAATTCACGGCGACTTCGAATCTTCAGTTCAAGGCAGGGTAGTTAGAGCAGAAAGTTTCAAACAAAATGAAACTAATAATGACCGTTTAACAGATTGATCTGATATTGTGTACACAGTAATATCATATCATATGAGTGGTCCCAGGTATATTGTTTGAAGGATATCATGTGATTTTTGAAACTTAACAAGGAACCGTTCAATCAAAGGTTTAATCGAACAACTTAAAACTTAGCAAGGTTATTGGGACCAATATTTTTGGAAATTTTGGAGATATTTATACAAGTCTGTGACGAAATTCAAGAATTATTGGCTTTTAATGACATTTTCGATAGACATAATTTCGGTTCGAGGTGTTGCGTGTATCCGTGCTCGCTCATCAACGCGTTACTCAGAGCGTTTTCCTAGTTTATCATAAGAAAATTCGCTGTTGTATTAATAAAGACTTCACTTAATATTATTTTTTATGCTATTTTTTAAATTTTAATTTGAATATTTATGTTTTTTTGAAGATATAAATATATTTTTGCTAATTGAATAACTGTTGAAATCGGCAACACTTCTCTAAGCATCCATAATAATTCACTGTAAATAGTAGCATCTCGGGCTATCTATTATTCTTGAGTCAATCTCGGCAAGGTTATGTCACGATGTGTATTTATTCTCATTGTGACAACAATGTCGAACAGTTTTCCCGTCTACAATTACTAGTGCAGAATAACAGATGAATTTCGACGCTCGCTAAGAGCACATCAATGTGTGTCTCTACTGTATGCACTATTTTATTATTTATAACTGAAAACTGTATGTTATAAAGGTAAAGAAATATTTTTGGTTGCAATGTGTATCATAGCAACTGAATGATAATTATACATTGTACGTGTTATTTCACACGTTAATCCCGAACACAGGTTTAGGTCACCGATAGCAATGATTTGTCAGACAAACGGCGAATAATTATTTAATTGTTGTATTGACCGTTATTGACATGTATTGAGTAGAAAAGGTTGACGATTCATGAAAATATTTTTGATTGCAAAGAATATATTTATTATACATAATGATCACTTTAATAACAAGAGATACACTTGAACAATTCACGTCTTTGCTCAGTCACTGCTGACACGAGATTGATCCATCATGGCCCCTGCCTAGTTCCGTTTTTCCTTTACCGGAAGTCAACTCAAATTAGCAACTATATTCTGGGTTACCAACATAACAAGATGAAACGTAACCTTGGTGTTGTATTGCCAAAACACCACAATGCCCTCTCCTAAGCACAACACTTCTATGCACACATTGGTAAACAAATTGCAAGAATTTCGGGGCTCTCTACACTAGTAAATTTCACTCTGACAAATCAAACAATAACCTTACAGTATGGACAAGTTACTGGATATGTTGTTTCACATTATCAATCGCTCTCCAACCTTGACCTTGCTCACAATTTATAGGATATAAATGGAACATTGAAATACATAATGAACATAAGAAATTACAGATCCCGTTTTGACAATGTGTCATCTCGCATTATCAATCAATCTCCACCTTTGATACAATGTACATGAGATAACTCATGAGAAACATAAGAATTTACATAAGAACATAAAAAAAAATACACATGAGGTAAACATAAGAATTTACAAATCCAATTTAACAATAGGTTTTCTTACACGCTTAGGATATCTGCGTTGAGGTGAACTGGTGATGCTTGGCTCTCCCTCGTTTACAACATCATTATTTACATTGATCACAACTTCTTGATCGTGTGGTACAACTACAAGGGGTTCATCATATTCCGGCAGAACGTTAGGTACAGAATCAGAATGGGTTACATCATTGGCAAAATCAAAAGTATCCTCAACATTTCTCATTTCAGGCTGCTTTGACCCTCTGAATGCCAACAATTGATTTGCATGTCTTTTCCACACTCGAGCTGGATCATTCTCAATCATAACCATGTATGTGACCGGTCCTAAACGTTGTTTAATTTTGCCATGAATCCAACCTTCCCTCCTTCCTCGGTAATCTTTAACCAATACCGGTTGTTCTAACTGAAATACTACCTGCCTTGAACCTTTATGATCTTTAATCTGTTTGCTTTGTTGCTTACTCACATGTTCTCTGACATTAGGTCTGAGACAATCCAATCTGGTACGTAACTGTCGGTTCAGAAATAGCTTAGCAGGCGTTTCATTCGTGGTACAGTGAACGGTGCTGCGATATGCTAATAAAAACCTACTGACCGCCAGATTGAAGTCTTTACCCTCCTTCAAGGCCGCTAGGACCTTATATTTGAAAGTTTTTACATTATTTTCTGATAACCCATTAGTAGAAGGATGGTACGGAGGCGAACAGGTGTGTTTAATACCATTGGACTGAAGGAAAGTGCTGAATTCTTCGGAAGTGAATGGTGGTCCATTATCTGACACAACATGTTGTGGAAAACCAAACTGCGCAAATAAGGGTCTCAGCTTAGCTATTGTCTGAGTAGCGGCGGTACTCGACACTTCAAAGGCCTCAACCCACTTAGAGTAGGCGTCAGTTACTAAAAGTACCATACGACCTTGGAATGGACCTAAAAAATCCATGTGAATCCTTGAAAATGGGGTCTCCGGATAGTCCCATACATGAAGAGTATGTTTCGGTGGATCATTCCGGCTACTCACGCACTGCGGACAATTAGCTGCCAGATCCTGAATGTCTGCATCTAATCCGGGCCACCAAAGGTAAGCTCGTGCCATACTTTTCATTTTCACAATTCCTAAATGACTGTCATGTAGCTCCTCTAACAAAGGTTTCTGCAGGACTTTTGGGATAATAACTCTATACCCCCACATCACACAACCTTGTTCCACTGTCAACTCTAACCTTTTTTTGAAATAAGGTTTGAATTCCTCCTTGATCTGGTCTGCATTTTGCGGCCATCCGTACTGAACAAAACCTAACACTTTGTTCAGGATTGTATCTCGGCGTGTCATAGCCGCAATCTGCTTGCTATGAATGGGAACATTACCATTATCCACATAATGCAAATACGAAATTACACTAGATTCCTTGTGTGAATGTGCCAATGGAATTCTCGAGAAAGCATCTGCCACGTTGTTCTCTGATTTGACATATCTAATCTCGAAATCAAATCCTGCCAAAAACACTGCGTATCGCTGTAATCTACTGGCTGCCATGGGTGGAATACCGTTCTTGGGTCCAAAGATTGATGTCAGCGGCTTATGGTCCGTTTCCAAGACAAAATGTCTACCGTAAAGATATTGGTAGAATTTCTTGACACCCCAATGTATGCTTAAAGCTTCCTTATCGAGTTGGGAATAATTCTGTTCGGCCTTGTTCAAAGTACGTGAAGCGTACGCTACAGGTTTCTCCTGCCCATTTGGAAGAATATGCGAAATTACAGCCCCTAATCCATACGGACTAGCATCGGTGGATAGCTTCAACGGTTTGGATGGATCGTAATGCGTTAGTACTGTAGCTGAGGAAAACAGTCTCTTAATCTTAAGAAAGGCCTCGACACACTGTTTATCGAAGTGGAATTCTTTGTCTTTCTCCAGTAACCTGTACAAAGGTTTCAAATCTGTTGCTAACATAGGAATGAACTTAGCGTAATAGTTTACTAGTCCTAGCACTGCTCGTAATTGCGTTACATCTTTTGGAACGGGTGCGTTGACAATGGCATCTACTTTTGAAGGATTAGTGTGTAACCCATGCCTGTCAACTACATGCCCCAGAAAGGAAACTGACTCTTTGAAAAATTCACACTTCTTGCGTCGTACATTTAGTCCAGCCTCTTGTAAGCGCTGTAAAACTGCACGTAATCTGACTAAGTGTTCCTCCCTGTCCTTACCGGTGATGAGAATATCATCAAGGAAAACAACGACTCCGGGCAAACCTTGCAACGTTTGCTCCATCACCCTTTGAAAAATCCCAGGAGCGGACGCTACTCCATATGGAATCCTATTATAACGAAACAATCCTTTATGCGTATTGATAGTCACACACTCTTTTGAACCGTCCTCCAAAAGTAGTTGTTGATAAGCATGCGATAAGTCTAATTTACTGAAATGTTTACCATTGTGAAGCGTTGCGAATAAATCTTCAATCTTAGGAACGGGGTATTTATCAATCACTAGACTTGGGTTTAAAGTGATTTTGTAGTCACCACAAATTCTAACACCACCCCCTTTCTTTAACACCGGAACTATTGGGGTAGCCCATTCAGAATGAGTAACTGGTGAAATTACCCCCGAATCAATCAGCCGATTCAATTCGGTTTCTACCTCAGGCTTCAATGCATATGGTAAATATCTAGCCTTTTGAAAACACGGAACTGCCTCCGGCCGTAAATACAGCTTAGTAGGGGCCTTCTTGTACGTACCCAATTCTTCCCGAAAAACCTCGGGAAATTCCCCTAGCACTGCTTCTACTCGAGCCTTGTCGCTATCAGGGGTTGAATCAGAACCCAAAGTATTGACATTGGTTACCTCTAGACTGGAGATTTTCAGTTTAGCCATCCATCCTCTTCCCAACAATGGTGGACCTCCTCCTGCGATGACGTACAACGGTAGTCCTTGCACTACCGACTGCCCTGAAAGACTCGCTTCTACCTGCAGCATACCTACGGGAACAATCTTCTCCCCCGTATAAGAACGAAGCAAAAGGTCGGCCGGGAGCAATGGAAGGGTTGCAAAATTCTTGGAATAATAACCCTGTGAAATGGCAGACACTTCGGAACCGGTGTCGATCTCCATTTTTACATTTTGTACATTTTGAATATTAACTAGTACAGTAATGGGTGGATTAACCTCTGAATTTGCCTGCTTTGGCAAGTTATGCATAGCACTACTTATACCTCGCAAGTGATTCATGGTACTATCACTACTGGAGCTATCACTGACTGCCTCAGCATCCAGGTTCATGAATTTCTGACTTTTACTGGGTAACAATTTACATACCTTGCTCAAATGTCCCTTGGTATTACATTTATTACAAGTATATTCTCTGTATTTGCACTTTTCTCTGGTGTGATTAGATAATCCACACGAAAAACAAGAGTAGCTCTTTGAAGCTGTTGGTTGCACTGGCACTTTTTCTCTCTTCTTTTTGAATTTGTTCCTTGCTGTCGTATCTTGATGCGAGGGTGATGATGCGAAGCTGTGTACTGCTCTCTCTCTATGATCGCGTCCCAGTGTCGTTGCTTCTTTCGCTGCAGTTTCAAGTTTTAACGCCAATTGCGTAGCTTGATCGAACGTCGGGTTACCGCTCTCTAGAAGTCGTTCCCTTATTTTATCGCTTCTTAATCCGCACACGAACCTGTCGCGCAATGCTTCATTTAAATTTACGCCAAATTGACAGTATATCGTTAGGTGTTTAATTCTGGCAATAAAATCTCTAACTGTTTCGGTTTCCAGTTGTGCTGCTCGATGAAACTTATACCTCTCCGAAATGATTGTTGGATCGGGTTGCAAATGCGTTTTCAAAATGGCTACCAACTGGTTGAACGTTTGCGTTGTGGGGCTGATCGGAGAGCATAAATTCTTTAACAGGTTATACGTTGAAATTCCGATGACCGTAAGTAATGCCGGTCGTTTCCTGTCGTCAGGTACTTGATTAGCTGTACAAAAATTTTCAAACCTTTCCACGTAAGATGTCCATGATTCGATCTCAGAGTTATACTCGTCCATGTGCCCAATTGCAGTAATTGCGGCCATGTTGTTCGTGAACGGGAACTGACTTTACCGCTGTGAATTCGGCACTATCCTCGTCGCCACTTGACATGTATTGAGTAGAAAAGGTTGACGATTCATGGAAAGATTATTGATTGCAAAGAATATATTTATTATACATAATGATCACTTTAATAACAAGAGATACACTTGAACAATTCACGTCTTTGCTCAGTCACTGCTGACACGAGATTGATCCATCATGGCCCCTGCCTAGTTCCGTTTTTCCTTTACCGGAAGTAAACTCAAATTAGCAACTATATTCTGGGTTACCAACATAACAAGATGAAACGTAACCTTGGTGTTGTATTGCCAAAACACCACAGTTATCATTACTCCAACCATTCCATTAAAAAAAAAAAAATCGATGTAGGTGTCAAAGGTTTCAAAATATAACATATAAAGTGTGTGACTTTTTGTTGATTTTTTTTACTTGTTTTGAGCAATGAAATAATATATATGATATTATTTCAAAATTTCCTAATTCATTGATTTATAAATTTCACAACATACCACTTATATAGTCCGGAGAAAAGGCTGGAAATATTCATGTGTATTTTTATTACTTTATTTCATTATTTTTCGTATTTTCTACTCTCTACTTACAAGAAGTAGACAGTAGACAGTGTCTACATTCTACTACAAGAACCACATGCACAAAAACTAAAGTGATTTTCTTTCTCTGATTGCGATAATATTATTCACTTAGTAAAGAACCCAGAGAGAAATGAGACTACCTATACCTATTCGTAAACAAATTTTTCCAATGGCATTATACTCTCAGGTGGTGAAATAAGATCAGTGTCTTATATCGCCGTTATAATGGTTAAAAATCAATAAAAGGATTTGCAATCTTTGAATCTATTAGATAAGTGTTGAACACTTTATTGCGTGTGATTATTCTTGATCGTCGATGATTTTGTTCGTGTTGTGAAAGTGATGCCAATGATGTCATTTGAGTTGGTAACCAGTCTGGACCCAGCGATCATAACAACAATACTCGGGGTATCCGATCTCACTTCTGTTTACATTTTTTGCATGGGAACTAAAGTCGGAAGAAAACATTCATATCAAACATTGTTCCCAGCTAGACCAATCACAGTTATGACAACAAATTCGTCGCCAAATCTGATCCCGCCTTATTTACCTTTAAAAACCCCGCCTACAATAGCAATTAGGGCTGATTCTCTAGGAGCAGTCAGCCGGTCCTTCCCCTTAAGAAATATTGATCTTTAAAGCTCGTATTTTGCTGAGGTAATTTTAGACTTTTCAAATGAGATAATCAGTAAAAAATAAAAATATCCTGATTGTGCCAGTTTCAATTAGAAACTGACATGGGCGGCCACAGGGGGGCGGGGCTAAAGGGGGGGCTTGCCCCCTCACTTTGGATGCAATATAATCATACACTTTTTGTTAGTTTAATTTTGTAAACAAATAAACTCATACAAACTTATTTCATAGTTTTACAAAACCAATAAATGCTTTGCTGGGCAAGGTGGGGGCATGCGGGGCATGCGGGGCAGGGTGAGCGTCTCGCCCCCACACCCCCATAACACGGGCATTTTTTCCGTGCCTTGCCCCCTCTTGCCAGACATCCTCGGATGCCCATGGAAACTGATAAAATCAAATCAAGTATTTGGTTCGTACTGCATGAAGAATTGCTATTTCTCAAAAAATATATCATATTTCTATACATAAATAGTATAAAATATATCAACAAAGCAAAATCAATTTGTCTAAACTTACCTCTTCAGTCACATTGTGTCCGTTGATCCAGAGCAAATCCTCCCCGACTTTCTCTACTCCAAGTGGCACATCAGCGCCATGACACCAGCTCCTCTCCGCTTGCGTCAGGTTGATGAACCTCTTCTGCAGGATTCTGTATCCAGGATACATTCTCCCACACTCTGCATCCAGCTGTGTCCACGACTTCGCATCCAGCCAGCCAGTGGTCGTGACGTCACAGTCCAGAGGGATGTAAGCCGGGATGCAGAAGTCCCCCCCAGTGAACACTAGGACGTACCTGGGACGTCCCCAGGACAGACTACTTACTTAGGTAGGACATCCCCAGTCCGTCCTAAACTCGGCCTAAAATGATCCCCAGAGTGTCCCCAGAGTGTCCTAATTACACAAGTTTCTCGATCCCAGGTACGTCCTAAATTAGGCGGACCTTCCTAAAAAAGGACGACACTGCCTAATTTAGGATATCCATTGTCCTAGTTTAGGACGTCATTTCCTAATTTAGGTCGATACTTTTCCTTAATTAAGATGAAACTGCCTAATTTAGGATATACATTGTCCTACTTTAGGACGTAATTTTCTTATTTAGGTAGATGCTTTTCCTAAATTAGGATGAAAATGACAAATTTAATATATAATTTTTCATTATTATTATAATAGAATGGTATTTCCTATGGAAGATAATTTTCCCCTATTGGGATGCAATTGCCATTTAATAGACAGGTTCTATTTGCACAGACACCAATTCGCACGATTCGCATTATTCATATTCATTAATTCAGTTATCAATGTTTGCATCCAAAAAATATGGCTCCGACTCCAAGGTGACAACTTAGGTTCCAGTACAAAATAAAAGAAATACACATTTTCCCTATCATCCAATAGGACATGTCTCTTTTTGTTATAATATCTTATAATACTTGGCAGATTTTGGAAATAATATAACTTACTTAAAAACAAACGATAAAGAGATATGCTGAAATTAAAAATCTATATTGTGAAGTCGAAGGGCAGAGTACTCTGTTGACAGTTGTAGAAACTTTTAAAAATATTTCAATAGCAGCCATTTTTAGGACAATTCTTCCTAAAAAAGGCAATTGCCTAATTTAGGAAGAATTGTCCTAAAATAGGATTTCAGTAGCAGCCATTTTTAGGACAATTCTTCCTAAAAAAGGCAATTGCCTAATTTAGGAAGAATGTTCCTAAAAAAGGATCTTCTTCCTTTATTAGGATATCCCAGGGAGGTACCCAGGACATCCTAGTAGGATGTCCTACTTTAGGCTAGGATATCCTAAAAATAGTCTGTCCCTGGGACGACCTGTGTTCACTGGGCCGTGGCTGAGCGATATCCATGTAGACGATAACAGAACTAACATATGAAGACATGGCGACATGTCGAGCAAAAGCCAAGCACACACTCAATCAATACAAATCTTCACATTTTCAAAATATAATGGATCAGGAGAAAACCAACTAGATTGTCTTGTGAAACCGGATCAACATAATAAAGAAAAAAAGAGAAAACTATGCTACAATAATTCACCACTATTACTAATTTAACTCTATAATGTCATATTAATTTGTAATACACCCCGATACCTGAACTACTTAGCGACATTCTCCTAATAACATAGAGGTAAGACCTCTATTCTTACCTCTATGCATTTTGAACCGTCACGGGTAATTGAGCGAGCGAAGCGAGCGTCTCCTTTTGACTCGTTTGACACGGACCTCTGTTTTTTTTTGTTTTTTTTGTTTTTGGCTGCTAAATGGAGCAATAGAAATCGCACCGTTTCACCCATCGACCTGAGATTTTGCACACATGTAGAGACAACCTTCTCTGTTTGCTGACCCAATTTTTTTTTTAAATCTATCAATTGGTTAAAATTTAAATAAACATCTCCTGATAGGCTGAAAAATGAAAATGGTCTTCGACAAATGTGATCAACCTTATATTTTGCATGGTCATTAAGACCAACATTGTCTCTTATTTTACAAATTTTCAGCCAAATCGTCCCATTGGTTAAAATTTAAAAAAATATTTCATGTGCTTTTTAAAATTTAAACCAGAACCGTTTGACCGATCAACTTAAAAATTTGCATGGTCATCGGCTCCAACATTATCTGTATTTTTGACAATTTTCAGACTAAACTGTGTTTAAATTCAACAGTTATTGACAGTTTACGGATATTTTGCGTGTTGGCTGTCATATTTCTCGAATTTCACATTTCACGGCATCTTCGAATCTTCACTTCAAGGTTGTTAGAGCAGAAACTTTCAAACGTATATTATTATGAAACTGATATGACCGTTTAAATATTTTATGAACGAGATCCTGTGATTTTTGTTAATTAACAAGGAATTGTTCAATCATAAAGGTTCAATCGATCAACTTAAAACTTTGCGTGGTTATTGGGACCAATATTTTAGGAATTGTTGGAGATTTGCATACAAGTGTGTGACGAAATTCAAGAATTATTGGCTTTTAAGGACATTTTCGATAAACAGAATTTCGGTTCGAGGTATTGCGCCGTATCCGTGCTCGCTCATCAACGCGTTACTCAGAGCGTTTTCCTAGTTTAGATATGGGTTGGGCGATACATTATCAGCATGCATTACCTGATACGGGCTTTTTACACAACATAATTGTTTCAAGTTTCAAGTTTATTTTCCATAACATGTTATACATACATATATGTTTACTCAAGTCTTGACCCATAAGTACAATGAATAAATTGACTTTTTTAGGGTATTTGGAAGTTACATTGATGTAGGTAAATATTTTTAATACTAATAGTAGACAATTTAAATGAAATTGATAATTGTAATTAATAATGAGTTATAGGCTATAACACAATCATAGTTAAGTAAACAATGTTAGTTTAGCAGTTAGTAGTGTTTATAATGATAAGTATTGATAAATATATCTATCACTTAAAATAATTAATGCATAAATTGGGAATTAGATTTAGTTACAATTCAGATTACAACCAGCCATCAGTTAGAAATTCTTCTATAGAGTAATACGCTTTATATACAAGGTGCAGTTTTAGTTTATGCTTGAAGAGCTGATATTTTTCTATGTTCTTCATCTCCACAGGTAGTGCGTTATAAAGGATTATGTTACTGTATTGGGAGTTTCTTTGAGTACACTTTGTGCGATATTGTTCAATATGTATGTTTTGAGACTGTCTAGTACAACAAGCAGTCAATTATTTCCAGGAATCCCAGTCATAGGAACTTATCATGGTCGTGACATGATATCCGCAATGGCGACTTGACTTTTCAACATTTCCAAGAGATATTTTCAGCACCAAGAAAAACATTCACGGTATTTTTTTTAATTTGTATGAATTTTCTTTGTAAATTTTTAAGTTAAAAAATTATAACAATATCTTGTGATAAATTTTAATAGAAATTGATAGTATCAATTACACAGTTCAAATTTCTTTGAAGGGGTTGAATTCAACCCTTGATTTCTAAAAACCATGAAAAAGAATTTAGACGATTTAATGCTTATTGTTGATTGAATTTGCGGTGAAATTAACAATTTGTTGAGTTATTTCAAGACTTGAAGGAAAATAGGACATGTTTAAATTGAAAAGCCTGAAGAAATGTCTTGAATTCAAGACTTGGACGCGTGTTAAATGCTTCAATGTTTTCATTTAGACGATCAAGTCTTGAATTCAACCCCCTTGAAAGGGTTGAATTCAAGGAAACTTAAATCGTGTAATTCAGCCTTATTAGTAATGAATTTAGATTGTCAGGGAATTATTACAAAGTATTTGGAGTTGGAATATTGATTCCCTGTCTAAAGCTTACAAAATCTGGAGCCTTAACGTACTCAGCTAGAAACAATGGACAATAGCTAGCTGGACAATAGATATTGGCGCTGCATTGGTCATGCTCATACTCCTCAGCTGAGATTTGAAAACATATTGAATTGCCATATTCGACAACACTTTCTTTTAAAATATCAATAGCTCTCATTATTACAGTGTAACTAATCAACTTAAAATGTTACAAAGTTGAAACCATAATGCCGATTAAGTTTGCTTTTATAATGTTTGTACGCTATAACGACTGCATACCTGCAACTCACATACAGCATTATTGCATGCACTCAAGCTCGCTCATTACAAACAGCAACTACAGCAAGCAACACTAGCATAACATCAATTCCATAAGCAAACACACACACTATAAGTTTACCTAACCGTGATGGCTATGTTATGTCCACAAACATCTCAAGATCGTCCTCGAGAAATGGATTCCATTTACTAGTTGATTAATTTCTTGCAACGGATTCGTCCTCTTTGTGTCTCCTCTCATTGTGGAAGCAAGAATCATTAGCGATCTCCACGGGGACGAAACCTGACGACATGATGCTGCCACCCAGCACTGATCAAGATAATGAACCAGATGCTGGGAGGACCACTTCATTCTTCGTCGCATTTCTCATTACTCGCTCTTTACAAAAGGTATTCAGAGTTTGCTTCTGTAAGTTTTTCTATGAGGGTATCTATATTACTTTTTGCATGTTTTGGTCGAGACTTTACAATAAAACACATGCCATTTGTTAACGACCAAATACATGTAAACTGCTCAGCTGAAGTGGAATTGTGTTTTTTCGTGTTCTTTAGCCGAGAAATCTTTTACCTGCTGCAATGCGTTTCTCGTCTACTCTGGACCCTTTCCACTGAAATTGCCTGAACTTAGTACCTAATGGCTAAGAAGATTTTTAGGGAAACTAGACGTGAATTTTCCCCGTAATGAAAACACCAGTAGGCAACTGGCCAGCGTGTTTCAGTTGGTATTTTGTTCACAGTTTGGAAATGAAGATTAATGATAAAATAACAGCTCGGAAAACATTTTCATATTAGTTTAGTTGTTTGCTCACATAGGAATAAGGAGATGTTGGTCAATTTCAACCATTTTTCATATCGTCTCACATGTTTTAGACAGTTCAATCACAGAAAGCTTTGGCAATAGATAGATACAAAAGCTTTTGGCTCTCTCAAGTTCGTGACATAATGTGATGTGGAGACAGCATCAAAGTTCTGCGGAAGAGAAGGTATAATCTGCTTCCTTACATTCGTCCTGTGATGTTTACTCAACAGCAACACAACGCAGCTGAATGTTGTTTTCTGGGTACTGGATTAGAGTCTGTTTGTTGTCTCGGAAGGCTTCGCTACAATCGTTGGCAGCGAAGGGATTTGTGAGGTAAAAGAATATTCCCTCGAGGTCTCTAGAGACTGAGTTATCTATTTCAAACAAGAATCACAAGAAAAATCAATCAAAATTCTAAACTGAAACTGAAAATAGTTCATTTTTTTTTTCTTCCGCGAAATAGAAAGATGCCTCGACGTCTTTCCTCTTTGCCTGGAGCAAGGTGTATCGGGATTGCTTCCAATCTTTGACGGACTTTCCTTCTCAACAAAGTCCGGAATTGTCTTCACTTTTCTTGAACCTCACCTCAACCTGATGGATTTATTGTGCCTGTTTTCAGATTCTTCTGGATGTCTCAAAGATCAAGAACAGAAAGGAAAACTTAAGTCTAGTGAACTTTTATTTTTTCCCGTACAAAGTAAAATACGAAATAGGGCTTTATTGAATATTTGTTTTTAGTATCATAAAAAATCAGCGAGACTTTTCTCAGAAAGATTTAAGGTATTACGAATACTTTTATATCGTATTTACAAGGTTGTTTACAAAATTGCATTCTTTTACAGTAAGTAACTTTACGATAACAGTATCAAGTTTTCAATGTCAGAAGTTTCAAATTTAATCAATGTCATCCTTCTAAGATTAACTATTTGCTTTTCATATTATGTTCTTATTGTTAAAAAAGAATCGCATTTCTTCCTTCTCTAAACTTTCGCTCGAAGAAAGCAGAAACTTCGACTGTCCATATTTCTCAACAAAAGCTGAGCATCGGTCAAATAGGAGGGTCAGGGATGACCAACGAGACCAGAGACAGTGACGTGAATGTAACTCGGTTTTCAATTACAACATAAAAAGTTTAAAACATCTGAGTTAAAAACTCATCATGATCGTATTTGCATCAGAGAATCAAAAGCTTTTATTAGGATCACTGTTATAGGATTTCAAAGTCAATTGGCATATACTTCTTTGACGGTAACGAATACTGCCTTTCGTTTGGTTTTAAACTGATATGTTTTAAAAGTGCTACACTCAAACCAATAAAAATCGGTACTCGAAAAGAAAATGATTGCCTGATTAAGGTTTGATGGCATAATCCCATGAAGGCTGTGTTATCATCTACCTCTAGTAGGTGAGCTCTTATTTGATTGATAATAACAAGGATTGATTGTCAAGGAATTTTACCACCAGCCTATCCTTTTCTTTTCGAGTACCAATTTTTGTTGGTTTGAGTATACATACAGTTTTGTTCTACATGGACAACTAATTTAGTGTGATCTCTATCATATTTTTGTTTATTTTGCCACTGTGAGAAGATCATCAGGGAGTAAATGTGGTTTATAATTTAGGTGTATTAAACGTAGGCCAATGACTATGATAATGATATGATATGACGATGATGATGATGATGATGATGATGATGATGATGATGATGATGATGATGATGAGATAAGTTATAATTAGCTCACGGTCTTGCGGGGTTGAGAACTGACATCCGCATATGTCTACTTGCGGACGCAACTTCTTTTGTACATGAGCAAATACCCATTTGTAAGCTAAAACTTGTGATTTTAACCCCGTGCCAATGCAGAGGTTGAAACAAGTCTCGACTACTTACTCGAAACATGTTGCATGGCGTGGGAAAGGTGCTTTATGGCAGCATAGTGCGTCAGTGATGTGAAAGTATACGCGTAATGTCTGAAACTGCTGGCATTTCTCTCTAAGTAAACACGGACCAAGCGGGAAGAAATGAAGTAGAGATAACTTCATTCGCCTATTAAACCAACCAATATTATACCCCAGCTAATTGACCAATTAGATTCAAGTTAGAGCTAACTTTCACTCAATTCAGCGATTCAACATTTTAATTGGTTCGATTTATCCGAACAATTAGTGCGAAGAAGTTTATGTGCCGCTTTATAATTACAGATGTTAGGGAGTTTATAAAACCCGTATGATATTCGGAACAATTGACTCAAATAGAACTTTGTGTCGCATAATTTAATAAGAGACTTGCTGCGTTTCAATTAGGTAATTGTGCCTTTCATATATTTTCGTATAGTTGTAAGTTTTTGTTAATGGGGGAAGAATGGCCCCTCGTTGTTTTATTCCTTCTGGTATCTTTCTTTAAAAAGCGCTCAACTCTAATGCTAGAATAATGACCCTAGCATTGTACTGCACTCGAAAACGTGTAAAATATAAATTGGAAAAGCTTTGAGCTAGGGTTTTCTCACAGAGTTGCCGCCGTGTTCGCAGACTTTTAGGACCAACTGTGATTTAGTCATCGATGTTTAGTTGGCCCACAGCCAATCCAGCCGAGGATTCATCGAATTTGTATTTAATCCACTAACTATCGATAGTTATCTTCCGAAGTTCGTTCCACCCGGCCTAGCGATGCATATTCATGTCAAAACTGTGTGATGCACATTGTGGTAACATATCGTGTAGATGCATTGAGCATTCATCTGGACAGTTGCATGTAATTCGCACGATCTCTTGTAACAGTGATGCAGCTGTGTGCATCTCTTCTTGTGACCTCTGTTTTAAATGAGATACATTTTAATATACATTTGTCTGGTTACTAGTAGTTATTGTGACTCATAAAGACAATGCATAGTTTTAAGTTACTAGTTCATGGTGTATAAAAAAATCAGCTTGGCCTTTTTGTTCCTTGACTGTAAATCAATACTCATATATCATACGAAACAAAATATAGGTTTTGGGATCAGTATGTTGCAAAGATTCAAATTATATTGAGGAAGAATGGAAATAGGAGCGATGGTAGGGATATCTCAAACTCAATAACTGAGGAATAATCTTTTGAATGCCTTGGAGCGCTCGCTCCACGCCGGCCAAGTCGTACGGTGCTCACGACATGCTGTGAAAATGCCTAACTTTAATATACATACAGGCTGGGTAGCTATACTATAGAACACTCTTACGCTAAGCATCTCAATAATATTTTCGGGCTACAGGATTGAAATGGAAATGGAATATTGTACATTGATTATGAATTATTTTAATTCGGAGCTATGTTCAATTCTATACCATATTATTATATTCTAAATTAACCATAGAATAGAATAGAAGGATTTTTATTCGTAATAATACAAAAAGGTGTACATTCAATACTTATCCTGTTGGATGTACAATAAGTTATGGCGTAGTAAGAAGCGGCCGTGAAGTTGTTGAGTATTTGGCCAACATCAGGTGCGACTGTATGAAAGTGAATTACACCGTTGCAAGGCAGTCTTGTGCTAAGTGTTTGGGTTTGAGTCTCGGCGGCAGTTATTGTCTACCTCCCCACCAGATGGCGAGCACTCAACCCCCCCCCCTCCCCCTCCCCCCACTTGCCGATAATCCCACAAAACCATCAGGTGGGGTGGGAAGGGAGGGGACCATTTGATTTGCATTTTTACATTTTTCTCTGGGAAAAAATTGGCAGTGATACAGTTTTTATCTCGATTTTGCAGTCTTTCGTGAAAAGACGGCGAAGTAATTTGTGTATTAGCATAGTAGATCATTTTACTGCTTCCTTCTCACTGTCCAAATGAAAAAGTAAATATCATTTTACATCTGGCTGTGATTTGAAAAGTTTTCTTGCACCTCTCTCTCTCTCTCTCTCTCTCTCTCTCTCTCTCTCTCTCTCTCTCTCTCTCACTCTCTCTCTCTCTCTCTCTCTCTCGAGCAACTGAAGTTCGAGCAACTTCACGGCAGTGTGCGTTATCTTTATTTAAGATTAATTTTTTGTCAAACAGTTCCTGTATCTTGAATCTAGATCCTAATTACTGCCTTTGAACGACTTTGTTAATCATGAAGTAGGTAATTAATTTGTTAACCTGAAAAGATGCAAATGTACTTGATTATTGTTGTCATTAAGGTACACTCAAACCAATTAAAAACGCTATTTAACGCTAAATAAATATCTCCTGATAGGTTGAAAAATGAAAATGGTATTCGATAAATTATTTTTCAAACATTTTTAATAGTTGTCAGAAATGAAGTATCGAAATGAATGTATTTCCACTTCAACGGAATCTGATTTGCTTTAGGTACCAGAGTGTTTAGATGCTTTAAACGCAACGTATTGACTGCTGTTTGACAATCATCATTGATGAGAATGTAGGTTTCTGTGGAAAACTCCTAGGAGATCTCTAACTCATCAGTGCGTTGTGTCAAAATGTCCGTCCGTCCGATCGGGTAGCTCAGTTGGTAGAGCTCTCGCCCGGCAAGTGAGAGGTCCCGGGTTCGAGCCCCGGTTCGGTCGGATATTTTTCACAACGCACATTCCTTCATACAATCATCATTGATATCAGAGCTCTTCTACTAGTTAGAGATGATGCATTAGCACTGACTTCTTGGGATGATGCCATCAATTTATAATCCAACCCTTATCTTTCGAATACCGACACCGTTTATTATTTGTTCGAGTGTACGTACATATTTTTACATTAAGTACAGCTAATATTAATTTTTTAATCCCACTCTGCCACCATTTGTAAGAACAGTAATTTTCTAAAATTTACATGGCATGCTTTATTTAAAAATACTGGTAAAACGCTCTGTGTAACGCGTTGATAAGCGAGCACTGTTACGTGCAACACCTAGAATTACAACATCCAATTTTCCGATGAAACCAATCAATATACGTAAGCGAAACGAACAAGATAGAAATTCATCTTAGGAGTTTGCCTGATCCGTTATTTCGTTTGACCTTTACTACTATAAGGGCAGACAAACAAAAATCAGAGATTCGGGCCATAAGTTTAGTGGAGGAAACTAGAAAATAAAAAAGTGAAAATTATGATGGAATGATAGATAATCCATAATCAGTCAAATACTTTTGGACACTATAAATGCATGGGATCCACATTTTGGAAGTAAATACAACTTGTACATACTTCGACTTTAACTGTGATATTTGCTCGCTCATCAACGCCTTCCAGCTACGCGTGTTCACAGGAAATATAATATAAAAAGCCAGACATAAAACGTGAACGCCTTTTTTATAACAGAAAGTAATGTCATCATCTTTCAAACAAACTTATCAACAAATTGTGAAAAAAATATATGACATCACACAAAGACATTTTCGTGGGCCAACTAAAAGTTGTCTAAAGTGTTCACTGTCACTCTTCTTCTCAATGAGTAAAGTTTGCCATTGTTGTTCATATTGACCGGACAAAATGAAGGTTTATTGGTTCTTTCCAAGTGGCAAAACGACAATATTTTTCTATCTTTATCATCTTGACACAAGGGAAAGTTGAGAGCAGCGAAACTCTTGGTCAATTTGCTACAATGTTATGAGTTTCAATCAATAAAATGTGGTCTTCTTTTAATGCTGATGCTATGAGTTTCAGTTTTGTTTGTTTTAGTTTTAGGGGATTCCAGTGATAGTCCTAGGATTGAGATTAGTTGTAATTCATAACAATGAGAAACCATGCCATATTCACACACACAATATTTATTCTACACTTACAATATATCTAATATTCAATTATATTTCTTGATTGAAATTACCCCATTAGATAACACTAGGAGATATGAAATGTATTAGACTGAAAATACTCAAGAGATCGCAAGAGGATGACAAGTACTGCTTAGTGTATTTAAATATTCCGAAAACATAATTATATGGAAGAGAAAAAAATAAGAAGTGATTAATGTACTGTAAATATAGAAACATTGCACTTCAAATATGAGCTAATTTAGCGAGGTAAAAGTGAAAGTTCAATCCAGAATATAACATTATATTTGTATCATACTGAAAGGGTCAATAGTAGTTGAATATTATTATGCTTATGTGGTATAGTTTCATTATAATTTTCATAAATCACAAATATTTCTAAGAATGTCAGGACTCTGGATCTACTTATACATTATCTGTATGTTCTCATATTACTGACATCTCAAGCTTTGACCTACACATATTTGGCCGAAACCGGGGCTCCAACCCTTTAAGGTGATACAAGCGCTCGGCCGTTTTAGAAAATTGAGAGAGAAAAATTGTTTCATAAGTGGGTGTAACTTGATAGGATTGTCACATAATCAGTGCAATTTGATTGTTAGGTATAATAGTAGAACTTTTTCATTTTTGCTTCTCGCATTGTTAATTAGGCGCCGGTTATTCAACAAAACCGCGCGAAATTTCCGAAATTTCCGATACGATTGGAGACCATCTCGTGAACTAATTGATCTCAAATTTTAATCATGATTAGATAAAAGACAAACTTAGGGTTATCACTTGGCACATTCTTAAAATTATATTTCATACAGCACCCATTGAGACAAGAAAATATTTAATTTTTCACAAAAAATCAACTAATTATTACTAAACGAAGCAAAAAATAAAAAAATGTACCAAGAGAACCCTAAGTTTGTCTTTTATCTAATCATGATTAAAATTTCAAATCATTTCGTCAACCCATTTTGTCTCCAATCGTATCCAAAAAAGTGCTGCAAAACTCGGTAGAATCGCGCGCACTTGCACCACCTTATCTATATTTAAACAAGATTTATTGAGCGATCACTTTTAATTGCGCCAAGTGTACAACTAGAAAAACGTGAGTTTATCGTGTAAGCAAATGCTGTGAACGAATTGCTCCTGTCCATCCAATGTCGCCATGTTTCCACTTGTCCCGAGTCCCGTATCATCCCAGGGGAAGAGGCACTTTGCCGGGACACCCCTGGATCGCTGTGGAGGGTTGCAAGTCAACAGGAGGTAATGTTGACAATCGACTGACGTCTCTGCCAAAGCCACATTCTGATTGGATACGAAGAGTACAACTCCACTATCTGCTTCTTCTATTCAACAAGCTTTTCCAATAGTTCAGAGATTGGATTTCGGCGACTTTACAAAAGGAGGGGATTTAGCTGTGCGATATATGAGAGAGGGAGAAACAGTGTATTTACAAACTGTCCGGTACATGGTTCGAAATAAATACTGATTTAAGAGGAGATTTTTGTATCGTAGCATTCCGTAACAATAGGAACATCTCTAGTATTGTCTACACAAGAACCAATGGCGTTTCCAGATGAAATTTCGAGAAGGCAATTATAATATTATCTTGAAAACGTACTGCGAAATAGGGGGGTTTGGGGGCGCGGCCCCCGATAAAAGTTTGGTTCAAGATCATTCGTTAAGGACCTGCCCCTGTCCCTGGCAAAAATAAATTTTGGTGCCCCCCCCCCCCCTCCCCCATTATCGCTGATCATTTAAATGAAGGATCTTCCGAACCTTTTCAGGACTCATTTCTCGCAAACTTACAAATTAACATTGCATTTTAAGGGGGGTGAAATGCCCCGCAGGGTCTTTCTTCAGTCATGAAGGACGACTTTTAGAAAAGTTCAATGGTGTGCATCAATGACTGTACAAAATTACAGTTCAAAAACCGAATGCACAATTCAAGAGACACTACGTGAACGAGATAAATTCAGCAAATACAAGTTTTTACGTTTGCGTCGATTGAAACATTTTCAAATTTATCAACTTATTTAGATTTAGTTTTTATTATTTAGATTTTGATTGCCTTAGCAATAACCAATTTACATTCCTAGAATGACATCTAAATTAAATTAAATACCGATATTAACTGAAAAATCAGCCCACTATTTTTAAAATTTTAGTCAAATTATTTTAAGGTGATACTAGCGCTCGGCCGTTTTAGAAAATTGAGAGAGAAAAATTGTTTCATAAGTGAGTCCAACTTTTACAGGATGTTCACATGAACAGTCTGATTGTATATTAGTAGCACTTTTTCATTTTTGCTTATTGCATCGTTAATTAGGCACCGGTTATTCAACAAAACCGCGCAAAACTCGGAAATTTGCGATACGATTGGAGACCAAACCCGCTATCCAATTGATCTCAAATTTTAATCATAATTAGATGAAAGACAAACTTAGGGTTATCACTTGGCACATTTTTGGAATGTAGTTTTATACGATACCCATGGAGACAAGAAAATAGCTATTTTTTCACCAAAAATCCCCTAATTATTACTTATTAATGAAACAAAAAATTAAAAATGTACCAAGGGATAACCCTTAGTTTGTCTTTCATCTAATCACGGTTAAAATTTCAAGTCATTTGGTCTTCCCATTTCGTCTCCAATCGTATCGCAAAAAGTGTCTACAAAAAGCAGCAAAATCGCTCGCGCTTGCAGCACCTTAATAGTGTGTCCAGAGATTTCTCATTCATTAGCTCATTATTATCATTATCAGGGTCACCAGCACTTTCATCGGAACAAGCCTTCACCACTGCCTAGCTATTATTATGTAGTTCCATTCTTTTCGGATTGGTCAACTTGATTCTGCACTTGCGCATTGTCACTTTGGTGACGATAATGGGACTCGACACAATATGCACAGAACTAAGTTGATCAACCAAAGTTGCTGTAGATTGAGCTTTAAACACTTGCAGTCGACTGGTACAAAATGTTTGAAGTAACCTTCTATACCGACATTATTGGTTAGTACGTTTAGAAATCGCGCCATTTTGGACAGAGGGAGGCACAAGCTGGTTATCCTGCGTCGAATGTGGAACTAAAATACAATCTAAATGGAATAAAGGTAAAAACCGTTCAAAAACACTCCTTTATATTCAATTTTCAAGTTCAAGTTTATTTTCCGTTTTACAAGGTATATTATTGAGCGAGCGTAGCGAGCGTCACCACGGTACTCTTATGGCACTTTCTCTGTGTTTTTTTTTGTGTGTTCACAGCCCAGGTCAAACGGCACACCAATCGATCTGAAATTTTGCACTTATACTAACGTAATCTATGCGGTCCCTGGGATCGTTTTTGAACGGGATCATGTGATTGGTTCAAATTTTTAAAAAAATTATCTTTCGATTGGTTGTTCCAATCAATTTGAAAT
Organism: Leuctra nigra; assembly: GCA_934045905.1. Lineage (NCBI taxonomy): Eukaryota > Metazoa > Arthropoda > Insecta > Plecoptera > Leuctridae > Leuctra > Leuctra nigra. The sequence goes on along the minus strand of OW203767.1, from coordinate 27,000,230 downwards.
TTTGACAAGTCATTACGACCAACATTGTACCCAATCTTACAAAGTTTCAGCCAAATCCTCCCATTGGTTAAAATTAAAAAAAAATCTTTCATATGATTTTTGAAATTTAAACTAGAACCGTATGAACTTTGCATGGTCCTTGGGGCCAACATTATCTGTATTTTTGACAATTTTCAGACTTATCTGTGTTTAAATCCAAAAGTTATTGACATTTTACGGACATTATGCGTGTTGGCTGTCAAATTACTCAAAAATTTTGATCACGGCTACTTCGACTCTTTATATAGTTCCAAGGTAGTTAGAGCAACTTTCAAACGTATGAAACTGATATGACCATTCAACAGATCGTCTAATATTGTGTAAGTACACACACTTTTATCATATGAGTGGTCCCAGGTATATTTTTTTTAAATAGATCCTATGATTTTTGAATATTAACTAGGAACATTTTAATCATAAAGGGACATATACTTCAGGAATATTTGGAGATTTTTTTACCTACCAGTCTGACGAGTTTCAAGAATTATTGGCTTTTAATGATATTTTCGATAGACATAATTTCGGTTCGAGGTGTTGCGCGTGTCCGTGCTCGCTCATCAACGCGTTACACAGAGCGTTTTCCTAGTATACTAGGAATACTAGTATACTAACGCGTTGATGAGCGAGCACGGACACGCGCAACACCTCGAACCGAAATTATGTATTTAAAATGTCATTAAAAGCCAATAATTCTTGAATATCGTCACATACTTCTATAAAAATCTCCAAAATCTCCAAAAATATTGGTCCCAAATTTTCAAAAATCACAGGATCTCGTTCAAAAAATATACCTGGGACCACTCATATGATATGATTATTAGTGTGTGAACACCACCACCAAGGTGGATTAAGCACCACCTACTAGATCTTTCCCCCTCCCCTCCCCAGGGAAGGGAGGGGAGGGGGAAAGATCAAGTAGGTGGTGGTGTACACAATATCAGATCAATCTGTTGAACGGTCATTATTAGTTTCATATCGTTTGAAACTTTCTGCTCCAAGCTATACCTTGCCTTGAACTGAAGATTCGAAGTCGCCGTGAATTTGACAGCCAACACGCAAAATGTCCGTAAAATATCAACAACTTTTGGATTATACACAGATAAGTCTGAAAATTTTCAAAAATACAGATAATTTTGCGTTGGTCCCAATGACCATGCAAAGTTTTAAGTTGATCGGTCAAACAGTTCTAGTTTAAATTTCAAAAAAAACACAGGAAAGATGGGTTTAAATTTTAACCAAGGGGAGGATTTGGCTGAAACTTTGTATGATTGGGGACAATGTTGGTTGTTATGACTTTTCAAAATTTCAAATTAATCGGACCAACCAATCTAAAGATTTTTTTTTTAAATTTGAACCAACCACAGGATCACTTTTAAAAACGATCCCTGAGACCGCATAGATTACGTTAGTATGTGTGTAAAATTTGAGATCGATTGGTTGTGTGGTTTGACCTGGGCGGTGCAGGCAAAAAAAACACACACAGAGAAAGTGCCATAAGAGTACTGGTGACGCTCGCTCAATTAAACTTTTGGACATTGGGGTACAATGGATATATATATTACGTAATACACAAACCCCATAAAATTACTGATTTTAAAAATGGTTTAAAAATTCCCATGGTTGCTGTTGGCCCCCAGATCCTGCTTATACCTGGGGGGGGGGGGGGGGGGGCAGTTACCCCCTGGACTGACCTACCCATTTTATTCCTTCACATTACAGCAGCAATGTCTTTTCCCACAACCTCCTTTAGAAGTTCCGTTTCACTCCACGTGAAATGCAAAAGAACTTATTTAAATGAGGCATGTGCCATTGAAAAATGTGACCCTATTCCTGAACTTTTAAATTCCCAATTCTGATGGAAATTCGATTAGATACTTAATGCAATGTGAATCGAATTCCATCAGAATGGAAATAGGATATCTACACAGTCTACATACATCATCACATCAAGCTACATACATCAAATTTCCCATTAAACCAATGGACCGATCTTGCTAAAAATCAATAGGTAGGTAGCCAGTAAGGAGAGAAAGGGTAAGGAGGGATAGGAGAGGAGGAGTAAGGGTAAGGAGTAAGGAGAACGTAAGCTTTTTGAAAAAATTGGCCTCATCCTTGTACTTCGTTTGACCTGTAATGAATCAGACGTAAGATCTGTAAGATCAAACAGACGCATAAGACAAAGATAAAATATAGACATTCTCTAGCCATAAGTGGAGAAAAAGAGACTAGACGTACAAAGTGAGACTAGAGACTGTGGTCTGGGCCTACACTTAATTTCTTTAGTGGAGACCATCTCTTAATTAACATATTTGCTGTTTGTCTGCAAGTATTATGAAGTAATTCCAATTTAAAATTTCGGCGCCATTTACTTTTATATTCCCGCCATTTATGATGCAGTCACCACCACAGTCAGGAAGGCTGTGGAATAAATATGGTTGTTGTCAGACACATGTTGTGCAAACATTTATAATATTATTGTTATTGTTTACAGTGTGACAGGTAGTATATCTAATCCAATGATCTCTAATCCTTTTGATAACTCGTATGCATTATTAGTTTGAATTCTGTGTTAATAAGAACTATTTTAATCATACTTTGTCCTTTTTAAACTAGAAGATAAAAATGTCGCATATCAACATAACCTTATGATTTTTTGCAGAAAGCAGAGTTTTAAAAAGAATGCAATAAACATGGAGAACAGAAGTACTACAAATGGCTATGGCGAAAAGACGTACATACGTAAAGTCACGGACGCATCGGAATCTATACGTAATGACAGAGTCGAGAAAGGAATTAAAGTCTGCTTACAGAACGGTTTTGACCATTTTGCCCTCGACAAGTTTGTCCACAGCTTTGGAGTTGTTGTGGAAAAGGTTGTACTACCTAAAGCTCCAGACTCTTCCCAAAGATTTGTATTATTCAGATTCATCGAGAAGTTCTCGGCTGATAAAATTAAGTCGATACCGAAATATGCTCTACCTTTTGGTGAAGTAATCGTTAAAGGATGGTTTGACGATGACCGGTCTAGCTCATCTCAAGACATTCAAGTCAATGAACGCATTAATGCCAGTCAAACGTTTGACGAACAGCTCCAAGAGTTAATAACAAACATAACTCCAGCAGAAAATTGCATGGACAAGTTTAATCTCATTTGTTCGGACATCTACGACGCAGTGATCGAACTCTACCCTAATTGTCTCGTTCGACCATTTGGATCCACATTCAATGGCCTCGCGTTAAAAGACTGCAGCGTTGACATTTTCGTGGACCACATGAGCAACTCCTCGTCGGAAAGTGTGATCAATTCCATTAGAACTCAAATATACAAGTCCAAACTTTTTTTTGAAGACATGATTTTGATAACAAACGTTAAAATGCCGTTCGTGAAAGTTTGTCATAAGGCGACTGGATTGACGTGTTACATATCGTGTAAGAACACGTTGGGAGTAATGAACTCGCACTTGATCCGATGCCTTGTCAATCTGGATCCCAGAATAAGACCTCTTATTCTCCTGATCAAACATTGGGCTAAATATGCAGGATTGACAGGCGTCAATACACAAATCTCAAGCTACGCTCTTACAATGAAAGTACTTTTCTTTCTGCAGCAAATAGAAGGACCACTCATTCCTTCCGTCGCATATCTCCAATCTCTTTGTAAAATCAAAGTTGTTGTCGACAGCTGGGAATGTGGATTCACCCGCGTTCCGCCCGTGCCACTAGCTGCCGACAACAGAACCGTAGCCGATCTCTTGCGCGGATTCTTTCACTACTACTCGACGTTCGATTTCGCCCACACCGTCATATGTCCACTGCTGGGTCGAACGGTGCCGAAGTCTGTGTTTCTCGACACGACGCTCGTTCCCAAGGAGATGGCGTTGTACGTCTCGATGTGTGCGGCGGGAAAGGAGCGGCTGCACGTCGGCAGCAGATATGTTGCTTGCATTCAAGATCCGTTCGTCTTGAATCACAACGTTGCGCAACATGTGTCGTCATCGAACGTTGACCGGATGATCGCTTGTTACGACCAAGCTGCAAAGAAGTGTTCCAAGGTGGGTGTTGAATGTTGAAGGGTATCTTTTACATAAATTATGGAAATAGTATTAGGAGATACCGTAATCTGGGGTGAACTTGGACAATTTGAGCAAGTTTTGAATTCCCATCAACCCAAGGGTAGGCATAAATTCTGTACAACAGCTCAGAGGTAGAAGGGTGGAAGTGAATTTTAATAATTTTTGAGGTGATCTCAAAAACCAATAATTCTGCTTTCATAAATGTGTAATGGTGGCACATTGTAAAGAGATTAGGTAACTTCAATTGTATTTGTTGAAATGAGTGCAATGCAAAATCACTCTTCTGCCATAGTGCCATTCTACCTCTGGGCCCTGATTCTATAACTCCATTGCGACCGCTTAGCAATTATTTCAATGTTAATCCTTATGGAAGAAATTGCTAAGCGATAGCAATGGAGTTATAGAATCCCACCTCTGATCTAGAAAATTTAATGCAGTTTTTTTCATTGAATTGAATCCTATTTATTGGTAAAGGAGCGTAAAATACTTTTTAATTTTGGACGGCGGAATCGGGGGTTGAGTCTGGGACCTCTTTTAGTTACCAGACAGACAGATAAGCTTCACAGAAGAGTTCTTGCTTCTAACTTAGCATTAAATTAAAACTTGCTATTTAGTCAGTGAAATTAGATGTAGGTACTACGTAGCCTACCTAAATTAAACAGTTTGGTCAATTGACCAAGGGTATTGACCAGTCATTTGACTGTGGAACATCCCTAATCATGGTTTTAAACCTGAAATCACAGTGTTCACCCGTTTTCTTTTCTAGGTGTCCAGACCATCAGAACTGCTTCCCGAACTCTTCAAGCCAAATAATACTACTCTGAAAAGTTCAAATAATATATTAACAGTCAATCCGTCATCAAATCAGAATTGGAATATCATTCTTTTAATTCCTGACAATATTGAGGATTTTCCATGTTCTGAGCTGGCAGTTGAGGAAGCAGTTTATCCGTGGTTCCAAGCCTCGTATCAGTTTCTCATCCTGATACTTGAAAAACTGTTCGGTCTAAAAGTTCTAATCACACATTGTAGATATCACGAAGAATGCAAGAGTCGACCGAACAAAGTGTGCAAAGTCGACACGGATCCGAGAAGCTACGTTCCGTCTTTCCGTCCACCCGAAACCATCTCTCTCCTCTGCCAAGGATACTACGGCGTCATGAGCGGAAGGAACGTGGCGAAGAAGGCGTTTCCTGAAACTATGTCGGCGTTGAGGATCGAACAGCGAGTGACGGAACGAGCGATCGCGTTGCTCAAGAACACGCCCAACTACGAGGTGGTCGATTTCACCTGTAAGTTCGTGCCGCAGATGAAGCCACTTCGCGTGGTTCTGGAGGTGAGCGATCGCAACACGAAGAAACAGATGTTCAGGAACTGGGGCATCTATATGAAGAGCAACATACTGAGAGTGTACAACAATCATTTCCAAGAGTACAGAAAGTCACTGAAAGATCCGACAAAGTCTTTGTTTGTGTGATGCAAGAATCACCGACAAGAAATCGCTATTATTTTCACTTTCAATCTTGTGCTTTAGACGATTCTAGCTTGCAATTTGATAAACTGTTTTGATTTCTTTTTCTTGATATTTTTGGATATTGCAGAAGTTTAACAAGCCACACTACTGGGCTGAATCGTACTCAACTCGTTGCCAACTGTTTTCGGGGATTTCTTGGACATATAAAGGGGTGAGTGCAAACGTTTGCTAGCTTTGAACTGGAATGACATATCGGTCTTAAGGTGGCGCTATCGCTCGAGGCATATTCTCTCAGATCTTATCTTTATCATTTTTTGTGTACCTACCTACTTATTGATTGATAATTATGCCATACACAATCCCTGAAAAAATTGAACACTTCTTGTGTCTAGTTTCTGAGATAATTTGTATTGCCTCCTCCAGGTTATGACGGCCAAGTAAAATCGTGTAATTTTTATACTATATAATGAAGGTCTATTTATTTTTATTTGAACAAAAAAACTTTATGAACTGGCTATCTACTGGCTATTTATGAACTGGCTATCAGATTCTTTTTTTAAACAATACCAACATACCTTTTTAAAAGTTATAAACCAAATTTTAAATTATCCTATACAACCTCCCATGTTAAAGTTTTGTTCATTCTCTGCAGACATTAAAAAAGTTGAAAACTCATTATTGTGCGGGAGTTACAAACTGCCGGACATTAAATGAGTCTTTTATACTTAGGTAAATATAGTTAAAATGTTGTAACAAGTTTTTTGTAATTTTGTACTAGGTAATTTAAATTAAAAAAAAAAACTATATCGAGTGATGGCGCCATGTTTAGTTTGATGTGTGATATTTGAAAGTAATTTTTTTTATAAAATGTTCCATGACCCTTATTAGGTCTCTTAAAATATTTCTCACCCATGTGTTGATCTTCTAATTCCACGGAAATTTGCATAAAATATTTTGAAATTGGAGTAATTTTAGGTAAATTAGAGGAGTACTATTCATTAATAAAATTGCATAGTATATTATATTTATACATATACCAGAAAGCATTCAAAGTTATCCCTGAACTTGTACATGGATCAATGACAATCTCAAGAAACTAAAATGCAGGGGCTGGATTCACAAAAGGTTTTAAGCCCTATACCGACCGGCATAACTTTATGCCGGTATAGCATTAAAACTACCAATATCTATTACCATGATATATTTTCATGCTAAAACTGGGTATTTTATCATTTTAAATTGTGATCTGAATAATTATATCTATAAAGATATGCCGGTAAAACATGGTAATTGCTAATATTGATACTAGTTTTTTCGGTCATAAAGTTATACTTCTTTGTGAATCCAGCCCCTGATAATATAGTTTTTTTTTTTTTTAATTTTTTAAATCGGTAGAAGGCAATTTAGAGAAAAGAAAAACTAATTAAATCTTAAATATATATTCTAGGATATACCTACATAAAAAAGAAAGAAAACATATCAACACAAGAATTTTGGAATAAAAGTAAAACTTAAAGTTGCAAGTAAAATAGGTACCTACACATATTTCTTACTGCATTGGACTTAGTCGAATGTGAGAAATATGTATCGAATCAATTTGATCCATTTATTTCAGGCTGTTACACGATTGTGTTCACGAGTGCTTTTAATGTGGTTTAAATGTTCTCGAACACATTTAGCAATTTAATAAAGGTTGATAGTGATTGTGTTGCGTTGCAGACACTCTCTTCACTAGAGTCTTAAACAATATGTACTCCCACTGACTTGTACAATGTACAATTTTACTTCCGTCGTAATATTAGAATTATCCGTCCAGCTCGTAAGATAGCACATGCAGATCACGTACACATAATCTGCTAACAATATCTCTATGGTGTATTTTGTAATGTCAGTGTATCATAATAATAATCATACGTTTCATTAGACATTAGTTGCATACCCTACGTATGTCTTGAAATCTTTAAGCACTATATATGTGAAATTATTAAATTAAGATTATGTGGCAAAATATTCAATCTTGAGGGAACTTTTAGCAATTTAATATAATTTCTTTCATTTGATATTTTTGATTACCATCCAGCTAGTATGTAGGCATCTACTTATTTACCATTTAGTTTAGACGTTGTCAATAAATTCGATCTTGAGGGCACTTCTAGGGCTCTTATAATTTCTTTTTGATATTTTTTATTGTGTACCATCGAGTTAGCAATATGATACGCTATATATTATTTAATCGCAGTTATTATTAATAAGTAATAACTAACTAACTACATATAATTATGTTATTTTTATAGGAACAAAAAGTTCCTACAGTAACTCAAGTACCTAGTTTCATGTTTAAAGTAAACAAAATTATGTTTGCTTTTAGTTGGAAAGGTCTCTGTGATGTAAAACCAAGCGGCCATATTAAATCTTTTAAACCCCAATTACAAGAATTTATTATGTTTGGATCGTAGTTCATAGTCATTGCCAATGCTCAGGGCCAGTTGTTTATGGTTTTCACGATAAACGCGAAATGTTTAGACACATGAATTTTCTGTCATATCTTTGCGTTTCATCCACTCCTGATTCCAAATATATTTATCTTTTTCTCGCGAATTTTCGCGAAATTTGTGTTTTGACGCGATATTGACGAATTCTCGCGATTTCACGCGATTTTGTACCAAACCTACGTGTTTTGCAACATTTCCCGATTCCGAGTATATATTTTACGAAAATTTCCTCGTTCTGTGTCAAAAGTACCACGAAATAGAAAGAATCACACTGTTTTCTTTGTAAGCCAGCTGTCAGTGCCAGCCAAAGAGTGTATGGGGGTACCAGCTGGTTGGCTGCTGAGCATGGAATGACGCATCTACATGACCTTGAACAGGGGTGTGCATGCGCACGCGCCGAGTCTCGCTAGTGGGAGGGGGGTTGGTAGTATTGCGGCTCGCTCGCGCGTCATATTTCATACTTATTCTTACAAAAATCATTGTTTTTCCATTTCACCACCAATCGCGAAAATTAACATAATTATTACCACCAATTCACCACTCTGGTGCCACAAACCACAAACAACTGGCTCTGCCAATGCTCTAGAAATGTATGCAGTCCTAGGAGTTACGACATAGTAGTATCGTAAGAGTGTACCTATTGTTTCTAATATAAATAAATAAAATAAAATTGTGTAAACTTGAACTTGACACCGAAGTAGGTACCTAGTGTTTTTTAGCAGGGAAAACTGAAGTTGCAAAATGTACGCTGCGTTTGTTTATATAAGCAGGTCTTTTATGAATCCACATTCCAAGCTTTGAGCTGATACACAAACACTTTTTTTGACCCGTTGAAACCTAAACAGACACCACTCGAGTATTTTTGTATGTTCAAGTATGTTCTTAGTCTTACACCACGCAGGACTATGTTTTGGGATAATCTCTTATTTTACAAATTGACTTGGTAGAAAACAGTAAAAGGTAGATATTTGTACTATTTTGTACTATAATTTTATTATCACAAGAAATACACATTTAACATTGAATTATTTTTAATTTATTAATGTTTTGAGGCCACTTAAAACATTTGTATCACTGTGTTTGAAATTCTAATCAGATTCTCTAAAACATAACTTAGATTCGATTATTATTCATTCCAAATTATGCGGAAGGATTATTATTTTAACTGCCAAAATTAAGATTGTGACTATGTTGTCGAGATAGAATACATTTTAAAGCAACAAAGTTGTAGTAAGTAAATAATATTTTTTTCATTGACCACCTTTTCAAAAACTTTGATTTGACATTAGTTTTTGAGCGTTTTATCATTTAAATGAAATAATCAACTTTTCAAATTCAGGGACTTTGAAAATGTTACTGCTATTAACTTTTGTCAAAGATGATTTTTTTATGTCCAGTATGCACAGAGAGCAAAAACTTTGTCGCTTCAACATTTATTGTACATTTATTGTTGTACTTATTGGCGAGCTTTACCCTTATTAATTAAATTTACTTCATATTTTGTAAAAACTACTTTAAACTATAATTTAACAGTTCACTTTTCATTTAGTAAACATGCTAGAATTAGATAAATAACTGATCACTTCATCTTCAAAAATATAATTATTTTCGTCCATTGTTTAGGAAGTTACCTAAATCTCGGGAATTAATAATAAATATGTATGTACCTGTACCTATTGTATGTATACTTTTTGAATAATATATGTATTGTGTACTTTGTAAGCAGGCAGTACTTATTGCCGTTCCTTTAAAACTCTGATAATTATCCTGATTTTTTTGCATTGTATTATGCGTTTTAAATTACCTACACCTAATTAGTTATAAATAATTTATATTTTCTGCATCAATATTTTTGACATTTTTATGAATTTTCTTACAAACTGATTAGTCATCTCCCTGTATTTGGTTGTAAATAATAAACTTACTTAACTCCTATGCAGAGGTGTACTGGGATCAGGGGGAACGACCCTGAGGAGCCACTGTAAAATCTAGAGAAAAAAGAAAATTATGAAATTCTTTTCATATTAGATATTACATTAACATTATTATAATAATAGTATTGCATCAAAATATATTCTATGGACATTGTTAGGGGCGTTCTGAACTCCATTCTCTGCACAAGATAAAATAAATACGTGTTCTATCTTAAAAGGGAGCAACAGAACAATTATAATAATACAAGGAGAATTTACGAATTATTGTTCAAAACTACAAAAGCAATTCCAGGATAAAGACGGTTATTTAAGTGCAAGTCATGCTTCCTGGCATGCCATGCGTACCAACACAATTAGTAGAATATTCACAAAATTCCTGTGGGGATATGCTCCCCCCCACCCCCCACCTACCTCAGTGTACAGTGGCATCATCTTTCCGGCTCCCTGGTTCCCTTTTTAAAGACAACATCCCTAACTCTATCTTTGTGGAGACTAGAAATTAAATGTACTTTGGTGTTGTTTTACAAAATTTTAACAATTAAATATAAATGTTAATATTTTAAAGCTAATGAATAATGATGTAAAAATATTGCTTTACAATTCTATTAATGGCGTTTTTTGCCAAAGATATGTAAAATATTAGAATGTAATTTAAATTTATAATTGTATCTCATTCAATACAATTAAAACCTATCAATTGGAAATTATAGTTTGAATCTTTTACATAATTCATCAATAAACAGTGGTAGGTACCTATTCCTAATGAGATTTCAAAATCTGCCTTTTGGCAGATTTAGCAAATAGAACTGTTTGGAATATACGTTGTACCAAAGAGTTTCTAGTGTAGTACTGATTGGAATGATCCATTTCTATCTGAAGTCAAAGCTCGGCATAGCTAGAAGCCAGACACTGTAAGTGTTTTCAGTCATCACTGTTCCCACATTCCAGTCCCAACAACAACTTGTGGTCAGCAGGCAAAGCACATGTGGTTACTGGTTAGTAATCTCGTCGCATCGTGTCTTCCTGTCTGTTAGTCACTTGTGATGGTTCTTATATTTCTGTACGCTCGCCTTGATGTCCACTTCGTCGTACGCATTGGTGTCGTCGTAATATACTACTGCATCTGGAAGGAGAATGTTGACAACTGCTTCATCACTCGTCGTATGTGAAACGTTGAGGGGAGGATCGCCAGTGACGAATTCCGACATGAGATTGTGACCATTTCGTTGGAGACTTTTTGTTTAAGCGACAAAATTGTAGGGAATTAATAGCAAAGTTATGCCCAAAATTGCATTACTTTCGGTACAGCCCTCGTAATTACATACTAGTACTTTTTTAACATACCTTTCTTTTTGATGTTGTTCCTACAAAATAAATTGTGTTATGAACTGACGTTATTCAAATTAATAAATAAATTTGATTATTCGTAAAAGCGTAATTTTCATGAGGTGTTTCGAATGCAAATAATTAACATGCATTATGCCACTCTTGAATCTTTCTTATAATCATGAAGAAGTCCAATGAATACGAAAATATTTCATCCTCCGTAAAATTTTACTCGCTTTTAGAGGAATAATTTACAGATTTTTTAATGGATAATGGATACATTTTAATGTATTGCGTTCGATTATATTCATCGGAATACTTTGCTTGGGATCCTGCAAGATGTCCACATGGTCACAAGAAACATTGATGTCTTAGAACAAAGGTTTACACTAGGAAAATGCTCTGAGTAACGCGTTGATGAGCGAGCACAGAACATGCAACATCCCCAGTAACGATAAACGACACGGCACCAGACGATTTTCTCTTCAAATTTCCATTCTCCATATAAACGCTCTGGATGAATATCAGATCCATTGTGTCGTGACTTTCCTACATACTTTTTCCAGCTTTTGACAACCCATAAAATGACTCGTAAAATGACAATTATTACTTGACTGATTGGGCTTAACATGTGTAAAAAAATTTAAATTATGTTGGTCTTGATCACCATGCAAAATTTGAACTTAATCGGAACATTTTGATTGTCGACCAATCAGAAGATATTATTTTTACTTAAACCAATTGGAGGATTCGGCCTTCTTACTGCATCCGATTTGATATGCGCTAGTTTTACTGTAAATTGTGGACCGCTTGGCTGCTCTACAGGCCTTGGAGCAAAGCTTAAAGAAGGCCGGGATGAAAATCTAGTAAATATTTCAAGATTATGGAATAAAATGTCCCTAAAATGACTAAAACTTTGGAAAATAACAGATTAGACTGAAAATTGGCAAAAATACCTAAAATGTTGGCACCAATGACTATGCGAAATTTTAAGTTGGTCGGTCAATCGGTTCTAGTTTAAATTACAAAAATCACCGGAAAAATGGTTTCAAATTTGAACCAATGGGAGGATTTGGCTGAAATTTATTATGATTGGGTACAATGTTGGTAGCAATGACTTTGCTAAATTTCAAAATGATTGGACCAACCAATCGAAAGATACATTTTTTAAAAAATGAACTAATCATGGGATATCAAAAAAATTAGGGTCTGCAAATCTCATATTTGGTATGGACATGTGTGCAAAATTTCAGCTCGATCGAATAAACGGTGTGACCTGTATACAAGCAGACAACAGACAAACAAAAAAAACAAAAAAAAACAGAGGTCCGTGCCAAAAGAACCAATGGAGACGCTCGCTTCGCTCGCTCAATAAAATGAACAAATCCCATATTCACATAATTGCCATTACAGTTGCCATTTTAATTGCCATTAAAATTAAATCAACGATGATGCTTTTCCTCCACGAAAAAGCCAATAACATGCTTCGCTAGAAATGATGTAACTATTTTTATGTTTATTGGGATTCTTGATGATAGAAATAATATTTCTCTAGCATGCGAGATTTACATGCAAACGTTGCATTTTAGTTGCATATTTCTTAAATATGAATTATTGTATATGTGATTGACAGCAACTCATAAGAACATCTTCAAATAAACAATGCGCAAACGCAGTAATTCTGCACGCCTTTCTGTTAAACAAGCCCACATCTACAAGGGGTGAAAAACATATTGTGTTTAAGCAATGAAAGGAAACTATGTATATGGATTTCTTTTTACCAGCCACAGTTTCAATATTTCATTTTCAAGACAGCAGAATAAATAAACAAACATGCAGTAGGGTAACTAAAAACATGCAATAGGTCGGTATTCGCAGAACGTTGTTCACTTTTTATCTTGAGGGAATAAACTGTCACCGTGGACTTCGGCGGCGACAGAGTGGTGGAGATTCCACCCCCAGGAACCCAGAATTTTAAAAATAATTGAGCAGATTTGCCTTCTATAAAATGTCTTCAAAATTTAATCGAGTATCCAGCTCATAAGAATCAGCAGTTCAATCCAAGAAATTATAGTAGTTTACTTTGCAGACAATTATTTTACAGGTTTCTTCCAGACACATTTTAACCAAAAATTTTGCAATTTTTTAGCCTAAATTCGTTTTTGAATCATAAGAACTCTCAATGCCCCCGAAGCACATGCTGTCTGACCCTCTTTAGAACCGAATGGATCTCATACGGTATAAGCTCTCCTTCCTCATTTCTGTAATGGCAATTTTTAAAACATGGTCTGAATTTATTTTGAGCACCTCCCACTTGCAAAGTACCTGGCGGCGCTTATGACCATGGCATTTGTTTTGCGTCATACATACCTGATGCGTTTGTGGGTACGTCAGGTGCTGGTGGTGAATACTTCTGCTTGCCAGCGACATTCTGCCAGGTCTCTGTAACAAGATTCATCTTATAGAACTCGTGATGATGAAGATGTGTTGGCCGACATTCTTTCAAGGGACACACTCTTACCTGATACTTTGTCACGGTATCTGTAGCATCCCAAAGCCATTAGTATCACAATGATTAGCGTAACGCCGATACCTATTCCGATGTCCCTTCCCAGTGTGTCATTGTCTGGAAATTGAAAACAGAATTAAAGTTTTCGATAGTTTGCAGATGAGACGCTTTAACAATATGAATTGAAATTTGATGTGGCTTTAAATAAAAGATGTAAGTGCATTTGAAGTGAGTAAAAAACAAGAAATGGCGGGTATTTAACAGAGAACCCTTGAATATTATAAAACAATAAAAGAGAACACATTTTGCAAGTATTTTCTGTCTCTGAATTATTCTGACAGATGTGAAGACTCATTTACAAACCGGGACAGATTAACTTCTTTCAATCCATGCTCTACACATCAGAGCTTTCTATATGCTTACTATGCTACCTACTAGGGAAACGCTCAGTGTAACGCGTTGATGAGCGAGCACCAAAATGTGCACCATTCCCAGCCAAACTACGACACAATAAATTTTCCTTTGCAACTTTCCAATCTCCATATAAACACTCTGGCTTATAACAGATCCAATGTATCATGACTTTACCTTACCTATGTACTTTTTCCAGAATTATCATTTGACCCCATACTAAACTCTATTTAAATGACAATAAATTCTTGACTGATTGGGCTTAAAATGTGTAAAAGTTTAGATAAAGTTTAGATAATGTTGGTCTTGATCACCATGTAAAATTTGAACCTAATTGGAACATTTTTATTTTCGACCAATCAGAAGATATTATTTCAACGTAAACCAATTGGAGGATTTGGCTGAAACTTTGTAGAATTTGAGACAATGTAGGTCGCAATGACTCAGCAAAATTTCAAATTGATCGGACCAACCAATCGGAAGATTTTTTTTTTAAATTTTGAATCAATCAACGGATTTAACAAAAATTAGGGTCTGCAACGCCCAGAGATGGTCTGAACATGTACGCAAAATTTCAGCTCGATTGAAGAAAAATTGTGACCTGTATAGCGGCAGTAACAAGATAAAAGATAAACTTAGGATTATCAATTTGGCACATTTTTTAAATTAAATTTCATACCATCACCCAGCAAGACAGAAAAATGGACCATTTTCACCAAAAATCAACTATTATTACTAATTCCCGAAGCAAAAAATTAAAAATGTACCAATGTGATAACCCTAAGTTTGTCTTTTATCTAATCACGATTAAAGTTTCAAATCATTTCGTCGACTCATTTTGCCTCCAATCGTATCCCAAAAAGTGCCTGCAACATGCGGTAAAATCGAAAGCAAAAAGAGGAGTGAAGAGTAAGAAAGAATACAATAATTCTGGATGCAACATACTTGGCCAACCCACAACATGAAATGTTGTGGGTTGGCCCACAACCCACAGTTTAGTTTAGTTTAGTTCATTACCTATGTAATTGGACAGAAAAGAATGAATATAAATGAGATCATTATTATGCTATGTCATGAAGTTAGTTACAATGGTCAAGTAGTATTTAGTATTTACCTACCTAAACATGTTTTTAAAGATGCATGACTTTCATTATTAAAGCAATTGAAAGTATTGGGAAATTTCGTAATGTTTTTGTAAAATTATTTCTTAATTTGTCTACAGTTTCGATTTTTATATTAAAATCTTCCTCGGGACAAAACTTTACAAATTTACATAAAAAAAAACAATTACACTTTTAAACAAATAATGCAATAAAAACAATTTCCTCGAGGCATAAACCACAGGTATTTACCTGTTGATCCTGTGGGAGTGGGAGTAGCATAAGACTTGACTTCAACCGGGTAAGAGATTCTGCCCTCGTCATTACTCGCCGTCAAGTTGTAGTGATTGCCGAGGTCGTCCACGGACACGTTCAGCACCGACAAGCTCGCCTTCCACTCGTATTTCTGCACACAAAACATCGGACATATTAACCAGCGTGGTTGGTTAAATACGGTAAATAGTGCTTTTGAGTTTTGTTGGTGTATCCACAAATAGTCGGTACCTACCTACTTATATTTAACTGAAATATCAATTTCAAATCAATATCAAAATGTTGCACTCTTCTGCAACTAGGCTGATGTCGTAGATGATACTGATAATGGGGGGATGATAACGACGAAGAAAAGGTATAACGATAGTCTAACGGTGGTCTATTAGCAAAGAACCTTCCCAACATTTGCTTCTCTTCACGAGTGAACCCACTGAAAAGACTTAATCAGCATAAACTGCCATGGGAATGGAACCCGGGATTTCTAAATCCAGGTCTTTACGGCCTGAGTCAGCTTTTCCATGGGATATCTAAATTTTTGGTGGGAAAATAATTAGTCAAGTTCCCTGAGATAAACAGCAGGATTGTGCAGGCAAGGCAGGCAATTCATAGGTTGAATTCACTACTTTGGTCAGAAGGGATAAGGAAAAAGACAAAAAAAATGTTGTATGAGACGATTGTTCAGAGTAATTTATTGTATGGGGCAGAGACTTGGGAGGTTACTCAGAGAGATAGGCAGAGACTTGAGGCTGTACAAATGGATTACCTGAGAAGGAGCTGCCGGGTCTCCAGGATCGAGCACATCAGGAATGAAGAAATCAGGAGAAGGAAATGTGGTGGAAACAAAAGTTACGGATACCTTGAGGCTTGAACGACAGGAGACTGGTTTGGTATGGCCATGTACACAGGATGGGAGAGAGGAGAGATGGCCGAAAAAGGTTAACAAGTGGACGCCTCCAGGTAAAAGAAGAAGAGGACGACCTAGAGAGGAGTGGAAGCGGCAGGTCAGGTCGGACATGGAGGCAAGAGGCTTGGAAGATTATGATTGTGTGGATAGGAGGTGGAATCTGGGATGTGGGAAACGGCCTTGAGTTGCTGTAGAAAACCCACTTAATAAATAATGTTCCCTGTGTCAGTAAACCCCCCGACTAATGTATTGGATACCACGGTTCTCGTCAGATCACCGAGGTTAAGTAACATCGAATGGGCTGAGCGGTTGGATGCGTGACCGTTCAACTCTGACTTGCCAGGTTGCTGCCATTTGGCCAGGGAGACTGGGGTGGTTGGTGGTTAGTGCAACGACCCCCTCCACGTGATATCAGGCTCTCAACGGATGTTACACCGTCCTTGGGATAGGACGTTAATCCAGCGGGGCGCAGGGCGCATACGACTCGCTCGCTTGAAATCCCGAGTTACGAATCCTCATGCAACAAACTTCACCTCTTATATAATATTATAATAAAGTTGGGATTGGGCGGCATTGGGACTCCAAGTCCTGTAATGTGAACAACCCATGAACAATCTCCATGTGGGTTCGGGCTAATAGCTCCGGAAAATCTGACTTCAAATGATTCTTTCAAAGACACACTTTGGGTCCCTTGCAACTATACCAACTTACCGACAGCTTAGTAACGGAGGCTTTGTATTTCTGATCGTCTTTCTGGATTTCTTCGCCTCGGACGAACCACAAGAACATCGGCTCCGGATTAGCTTGGACTTTGACGGCAACTGAACCTTTTTGCCCAGGCTTGAAGTCCGTCTGATTCTCCTTGCCAATCATTCTCGGAGCATCTGCAAGACATCGAGACTATAAGATGGGTGTACGTGAACGATTGAAAGACACTTTATTCTCTATTTTTGAGCCCTGTGCCAAATTTTAAATTTAGAGTTGGTTCGTATTTTCGAAAGAAGAATCGCACCTACATGAACTATTCTTCACATTGTAAATAATTTAAACGGTACGTTTGGTACGAAGTTATTACCTTTATACAATGATTTAATATTCAAGGCTAATACGAAACATTATCTCCAGAATTTTTTACCACGGGGTACTTACTCTATCAATATTATTTGACAATTTTTCTTCAATTTCTTGTATTTTGTTTGAACAGCTATTTTAATTTACTAAACGAATCTTGAGCCAGTGAGATGTTAGAAGACTGATACAGAAATATAAACCTTATATCGTGCACGCAATTTTTATAAGAAAACCACTTACATTGGACTACAATCTGCTTCTCCGCCCTTCTGTTCTTTGTGCCGTAAGCAACATGATCGCCCTCACATCTGAGTATCTTGTCGTTGTCGTCTGACGTCAGCGTCCTGGAGATGACGTCCACAGCGGTGTGAAGGTCGTTGTGACTGACGATGTCCTGAACAGGGGTGTCGCTGTTCAGCAGGGCGTCGCCCAGAGACCACCTGATGGAGGCGGCAGGACGGCCGTTGGAGATCGTACAGGAGGCGGTGATCATGTCGTTGACGCGGTAAGCTGGTTTGTCGGGAGCGAAGACCAAGACAGGGGTATCGGGGGAGCCTGAAAGAGTAAATTAATATGGAGGTATACTATGCAGTATGTGATTAATTTCAGAGGTAAGCTGCCCCTTTGTTAACAAGAGGAAGGTGTCTAAAGTACGATGTAGTGTAATGTCGGTATTTAGGTAACTTGTTGCCCAAAATTGTTCATAAACGGTTTTGGGAAAAACTTGAAATCAATATGGTCTGCGGGAAGACAGTCTGCTGCGGATCCGAGCCAAATTTTAAATTTAAAAAATTAATGTACACTCCCCCAAATAATAAACGGTACACGAAAGAAAATGAATTGACTGTAAGGTTTGATGGCATCATCCCATGAAGTCAGTGCTAACGCATTATCTAACTCTTATAGGTGAGCTCTGATTTCATTGATAATAACAAGGATTGATTGTCAAGGAACCGGCCCAGCAGCCAATACGTTTTGTACCAAGTACCGTTTATTATTTGGGGGAGTGTACCTAGATCGATTTTATGTGGTTTGGAATTCCAGTAAGTTGGTCGATTTTTAACAAGACACTTCTTATGCAAAATTTCAAACTTCAAATTTATAGGACAAAATATAAGTATGATGAATTGATTGCTTTTTAACACAGTTTCTGTATAGAGTAAAAGCTATGATTTGTTTAAGTTGATTTCGTTCGGTATCGAACACTCTTGACTTTTACATTATCCTGGGGTGCGATCACATAAAATGATAACTTCCTTGTCACGGTGACAAGTCCCAAGAAGGCCGTGAATAGCATTGAGTGAGAAGCTTGTCACCGTGATAAGGAAGTTATCATTTTATGTAATCCCACCCCGGAAGACCAATTTTGTCAAATAAGTAAACAAATCCTATGTTTCGTATTCAAAACAAGATTTTCAAATAGAACAAAACATATGTTGAATTTAGGGAATTTTTAAAGTTTCGCCTCATCGAAGGACTAGGAAAGAAAAGCAAACTCATACCGGTGACTTCAATCAAGATTACGTACGTGCAACCGTCAACTGCATGGTCGCTGATGACACTGACGAATCAGTCTCCTTCCCAACTTCACACGTGATGTTCCCGTTGTGTTTCTCTGCTGCCGATGTCAAGGTCACTCCACAATGCATATTCTCCAGGCCCGTCCCGAAGTAGTTGTACTCTCTGTTGTACTGCGTCTTGGGACTCAGGTTGATGGCATTGGGGATGCCCGGGATGGTGAAGCGGCAGTACGTCAGGGGGGCGTTGCTCGTGCACAGGATCTCGACTTTAGCGTTGGGAAAGACCGTCACGGCAGGCGGGCTGATGCTGACTATCAAGCCAGATGCAACTGCACACAGAATTATATATTTTTTTAATTTTTCTCTTTTTCCTGATTTTAAGTTCTTGATTTTTAACCCGCCGGTAGTTTTAACCTGTCATTTTGTAATGCGAGTGTACACTTGGAAGGTATTTAGAGTGCCCATTTATTTTTAATTGCATTGTTGATGTATTAATCTAACACCTGACCCCAAATATTGTCATATTAATGTTGATTTATAATTGTTTTCATGATTTTAATGAAAAACGGGAAAAATACAAAGTTTAAGAGGAACCTTGCTATTATTTTAAATAAATAAATAAATAAATAAATATAAATATAATAATAAATAAATAAAATTTGAAATATTTAAATCTGTATATTTAAGCATATTATATTTTTATTTGTCTATGGTGGATACATTGATCATAGAGGAGGAAAATATATTATAGGTATGCAAAATATGTAGCATGAATGAATGCATCCATGGCCATTGAATTAAGGTGGCTGGGTCGATCGACCATTTTTTCAGATAGTGTTCAATTTTGCTGTACTCACTCATTGGTATTCCCTAAACAACACTTCAAAAAATAAAATACTTCCCGTGTCTAGTTTTCGAGATAGGCGAATAAGAAATAAGTATTTTCCCCATGTTATCTTATGGCAGGTTTAAAAAATTTGCTACAACTGAAGATTTTATTTAATTGGCCCGATAGATTTTCAAAAAACCTATATAAGAAAGAATCTTTGATCTATTTACTTTCATTAAAAAAATATAAACCAATATCATCGTGTGCTAAATAAAAAGTTGTAGGCGATTCAATTCAAATTGCGAATCAAGTCAAAATACTTTTGGCAACATGGGGGAGTGCTCAAGGTAGTTAGAAGGCACTAAATGCCTACTAAAGATACCTTGACTTTTCATGAAAGTAAACTCTAGGTGTAAGCTCAGCAAGCTCAGCCATCACGATTCCGCACAAATTCAAATTTCCAAAGTACGATGTTGCCATATTGTACCGTATTGTTAAAATTATAGAAAAATCTTCAATATCCGATTCAAAACTAACTTCTTTGGGGCAGTAATACTGCTCTAAATAATAAGATAACGTATAAATACCATTTAAATGTTGTCTATTTCAACTACCCAGTATAATATAAAAGTAAATTATGTGCTAAAAGAATTTATAAACGTGATTTTTTTACACTTAATAAATTAGGGAAAGCTCTCCAATACTTCAGAAAATCGAACGATCCAGCCACCTTAAACATTTAATTCCCGCAAGCATATTCTTCGACAATCCGTTAAAGACGTCGCCAAAACTTGAAATGATTAATTCGTGATGGATCATTCATGTTATTTCGAACAAAAATGTATAATGGTACATTTACAGCTCGGTGTTCGTTCGACGTTCGGCGCTCAGCGCTCGCCGTTGAGCCTTCTGATTGGCCAACGCCGAGCGCTGTGGTTCAAGGTCAAAGATAAACCATGTTCATCTTTCAGCGCTAGCTTTGAGCGTCGAGCGTCGAACATCGAACATCAAGCTGTAAACCTACCTTTAGAAGTATAAATTAATAGTAGGTATTAGTAAATAGATCAAAATATTTTTGTAGATTGTGTAAAAATAGTGACGGGGAGTGGTCATGGTCTGACAGGTCTGACAGAGGTTTGCAGCATTGTCTGTCAGTGAGTTCAATGTCTTGAAGGTACCTAGGTCTAGGTAGGTACACTCGACAATTCATAAAACGGTATTTGAACGAAACAGATTGGCTGCTGGTCAGGTTCATTGACAATCAATCCTTGTTTTTATCAATGAAATCAGAGCTCACCTACTAGAGGTAGATGACGAGTAAGTATAGACTTCATCAGATGATGCCATCACATTTCTTCAGACAATCCATTTCTTTCAAATACCGTTTTATGAATTGTCGAGTGTACCTACGTATAATATACCTACCTACATAAATATATATTTATAAGTTTATTTATAATTAATATATAAATATTCCTTTATAGAAGCAAAAATGCTTAGTACCTACTGATCCTATAAAGGAACATGAGATTTGAAACATGAGTTTTTAAAATCAGTGGGTAATTTTTAGTTTTCGAATTTGTTATTTTGGGGTAAACTAATTTTGATTATGTTGATTTTTACTTTTTTTCTCCGATAAATTTATATTTTGATGTGATTTGCTCAGATTTTTTGTTTATTTTTTAAACAAACAAAACTACACATGTTTTTTTTAAATTTCATTGTGGTTTTTCCATTTTTGGGAATAGTTTTAATTTTCTACTTGTCGTTTTTTTCCTATGATTGGTTTTCATGCAACTTTAAATTTAAATTACCTAGCGACTCTGTATTAAATTAAAATTACTAGAGGTCGAAGTAATTGTACTACCTAAAATTACTACCTAAGTGTGCAACCATAACTGAATAAAAGTTGTTTAGCACTCGTTCAAAATTATTTCAATCTTAACTTTCATAGTTCCCACTAATCCGTCGTAGGTACTCCGAAAGTTTTTTTTTATCTTGTGTCGTTGTCCTGTCTATGCTTTTTATATTATTTTTACGAAAGAGGCGCGGTTGGCGTAGAAGCTGATATGAATCATGATGATAACATATGCCACACATGTTTGGCATCATGGTTAGCGAACTCGTACTTTTCTTTCTGTTTCAGTATGTTTCCTCACAGGAAATCCTTTTCATATCGATTTAAGAGAGCTGACGCAATAATGAACAACAAGACACTTGATATGGCTTCCTGAATTAAAGACTTCAATACACATCCTTCACGTGAAAGCAAGGGGGTATTCAGGGGGGTTGACCCCTCCCCGAAATCAGACCGTCGTCCTAAAAATTGAGTGTGAATAAAAATATAAATTTATAGAAAATAGAATGGAATAAATTAACATATATGTACTAGAACATTATGAGGTAGGTAACTGCGATTAATTTATAAAATCAAGACAAATGAAAATTATTGAAATTTCTAGAATAATCTAACTATTAAATTATAAATATTTCTTCTGCCTACACGAAGTATCCCCAAAAATCTGGTAGACTACGAATTACGATTCAAAACTGCACCTGAACGACCTTGAACAAATATTTTCCCAGGGGTTGCGCTCCCAAACCCCCATGTTTGTCCGCACATTGTTGAGCGAGCGAAGCGAGCGTCTCCTTTTGGCTCTTTTGGCACGGACCTCTGTTTTTTTTGTTTGTTTTTTTTTTCTGTTACTGACGATATACAGGTCAGAGTTTTTCTTCGATCGAGCTGAAATTTTGCACACAAGTACGTAACATTTCTGATTGTTGCAGACCCTAATTTTTTTGAAATCTATTGATTGGTTCAAATTTAAAAAAAATTAACTTTCGATTGGTTGTTTTGATCAAATTGAAATTTTGACAAGTCATTACCCCCAACATTGTACCCAATCAAACAAAGTTTCAGCCAAATCCTCCCATTGGTTAAAATTTAAAACCATATTTCCTGTGTTTTTAGAAATTTAAACTATAACCGATTGAACGATCAACTTATAACTTCGCATGATGGTTGGGACCAACATTATCTGCATTTTTGACAATTTTCATACTAATCTGTGTTTAAATCCAAACGTTATTGACATTTTACGGACTATTTGCGTGTTGGCTGTCAAATTCACGGCGACTTCGACTCTTCAGTTCAAGGCAAGGTAGTTAGAGCAGAAACTTTCAAACGCAAATGAAACTGATAATGACCGTTTAACAGTCGATCTGATATTGTGTAGACACACTTATATCATATGAGTGGTCTCAGGTATATTTTTTAAAGGAGATCCTGTGATTTTTGAAAATTAACACGGAACAGTTCAATCATAAAGGTTCAATCGATCAACTTAAAGCTTTGCATGGTTATTTGGACCAATATTTTAGGAATGTTTTGAGATTTCTATACAAATCTGTGGCGAAATTTTAGAATGATTGGCTTTTAATGACATTTTCGATAGACAGAATTTCGGTTCGAGGTGTTGCGCGTATCCGTGCTCGCTCATCAACGCGTTACTCAGAGCGTTTTCCTAGTTAAAATATTAATATCCCCCCGCCCCAACCAGGAAACGTCAACCAATATATTGTGTATTGTGTATTCTACTGGATTTTTCAATTTATTTATTGAATTGATTTGATTGTTAAGTCAGTCATTTGACCAGTCTCTTTTTGCCTTTCTTATTATTTAGTTAGTAGATAGTACGATTTTAAGCTATCAATTCAATTTTATCATGATCTGAGCTATATTTACTTATCGCAATAAATTATAATGATCAACAGACAAGGCGGATAATCAAGTCAAAATGCATGCATTCCATAAAAATTGTTCCCACTGTAAAACATATCAACATCAAAAGCAATTCCCCACTACAGACAAAAATACACTCAACCCTCACTGCCGCGACTGGCGTACTTCGATGTTGCAGCCCCCGCATCCCATGGGGGGGGGGGGGGGGGGGCAGCTGAGTGGGGGTGTGCAAAATTTGGGTTCTGTGCCTACCTACCATAAAAACAAAAAATATAATACCTAGTCGATAGTAATTACTAGGAAAACGCTCAGTGTAACGCGTTGATGAGCGAGCACGGGAACGTGCAAATTCTCGCCTGGAAATGCGTACACAACGCAAAGAAAACGTATACATCCATATTTAATTGAAATATGATCACTCGATCAATAAAAAAGTATATAATGCTTTTCATCGAAACTTGAAAAATTGCATCTATCTAAGCACCCTGGTAAATATAGCAAATCAGATTCAGTTCAAGTGGCACTGGAAAACATTACTTTCGATACTTCATTACTGACAGATATTAAAAATGTCAATAATTTCATACGTTCTTAACTGATTGGGATGAAATTTTGTAAAATAAGAGACAATGTTGGTCTTAATGATCATGCAAAATATGAGTTTGATCAGAATTATCGAAGACCGTTTTCATTTTTCAGCCTATCAGGAGATATTTATTTAAATTTTAACCAATGAATGGATTTCAAATATAATTAAGGTATGCAAACGGAGAAGGTTGTCTCTACATGTGTGCAAAATTTCAGCTCGATCGAAGAAAAACTCTGACCTGTATAGCCAAAATATGAGTTTGATCAGATTTATCGAAGACCATTATCATTTTTCAACCTATCAGGAGATGTTTATTTAATTTTTAACCAATAAATGGATTTCAAACAAAATTGGGCCTGCAAACAGAGAAGGTTGTCTCTACATGTGTGCAAAGTTTCAGCTCGATCGAAGAAAAACTCTGACCTGTATAGCCAAAATATGAGTTTGATCAGATTTATCGAAGACCATTATCATTTTTCAGCCTATCAGGAGATATTTATTTAAATTTTAACCAATCAATGGATTTCAAAAAAATTAGTGTGCAAAATTTCAGATCGATCGCTGAAACGGTGCAACCTGTGTATCGGTTAATAGCAGAAAAAAAAAAAAAAAAAAAAAAACAGAGGTCCGTGCCAAAAGAGCCAAAAGGAGACGCTCGCTTCGCTCGCTCAAAAAGTAGTAATTTAAATTACTTAATGTGAGCCAAATCGGACCCTCGATCGGACCTGGGGCTTTATAGGTATTTTATTTTATATTATTCTACAAAATCCACAGCAAGCAAGCACTGGATTTACAATTACCTAGGTACCTAACTGAAATAGTGTCATAGTAGTACTAGAGAGCCCCGCCATGTAATACATGACCCAGTGAGCTCTCTTTCTGGGCAAGGCAGTGCATAACTGAAGATGGACCACCATTAAAATAAAACTACTCTGATATGCTGGCAAAGAATTGTCTCTCGTGTCAATTTTTTTCAACTCACGGAATGACCAATGCAAATCAAGGCTCTTTTATAGTTATATCTGTGGAAGGTGCACCAAACCCACACTAACCCCAATGCACACCTGTAGTGTACATACGTAAATTAGAAACAAAGAAAACATGTGAAACTATTTTGAAAATATTTAAATACATCGTGAATAACTCAATATTATTAAAACATTTTAAGCATGATCAAAAAATATGTACAGATACGACTCAATGAAGAATAAAAACAAAAACTACAGTTGCATGGTATATAGAATTAAAATGATTTTTATAATATTTGAAACACAACAGAATAAAATGTATCCAACATGATGATCTAATTCAGGTTCCAAAATGTTATTTAATCGAATCCTGTTTACAATTTAATTATCATGTCAGGAGATGTTACATCATAGTCTAGGGCATTCTTCTCCGCAACCGACTGGCCTTGTCCATCACGGGGAGGGGGGGTCCAGACTAAGAATATATATTTGAGACTGAATTAAAACAAATAGGCGTGATTGATAATAAAATGGAATATGATTTGATTTGCAATTATGATGAACGAAAAGTGGTATCGAGATTTAATCGAAGTTCGTCACTTTATATATATTCTTAAAAAATTACGAAATTTACTATATAAAAATTGTTATGCATGTTTCCACTATATAACTTATCCTGATTATTTAATCGTTCGCATATTCTACACACACGCATATTGCACACATGAAAACATCAA
Source organism: Leuctra nigra (assembly GCA_934045905.1). Classification (NCBI taxonomy): domain Eukaryota; kingdom Metazoa; phylum Arthropoda; class Insecta; order Plecoptera; family Leuctridae; genus Leuctra; species Leuctra nigra. Next base: position 26,974,239 of record OW203767.1, on the reverse strand, counting down.
TGAACAATACAATATTATGTAGGTGTAGTACCAACTAAAATCTTTTGATAAAATGCTAAGTTGTGAAGTCAGCACAAAATGTATATTCTTGCTTGCTTGATATTTGTTTATATAGTCATATCAAATGAGAGACGTAATATTGGAAATTAGGTCCAATATCAAAAGGGTACAATAAAATACACTCTGGACAGAAATGTTCCCTTGTGCCCCCCCCCCCCCCCGCATAACCTACCCCAAAAAAGTCAGCATTTATTCACATGAAATGTTGGTTTGCCGTGATTCTAGTTAAGGTCTCCAGTGGAAATTCCATTATTTTCTTCACTGCCAAATGGATTCACGGCTTCCTACACTTGGAAAGTTTCGAAGAAATTGACTATTTCAATGACAACTTTGTTTCTATTTAATATCTCTCTAAATACTTATCGGATTCAAACGAAACTTTTTGCTTGCCAGTTCGCTTGAAATTATGTACAGGAAAAGTCAAGTTTTGTTGAAAATCGTGCTAAATTCTCGATGTCTATAGACGCGAATCGTAACACAACTTCCGAGCTCCGGATTCTATGGCCAAATACTGTTCAGGTCGATTTGTGAAAATTAGTTTCACTGCCTACTAAAATTTATTTTCACCGCTCAATTGAAATTGACGTTTAAAATTAAGAGGTCAGAAAAAGCGATGTTTTTCACGAATAACTCGGTAAATACTGAACAGAATGTCGCGAAAGTGTTACTATAAATCAAGTCACGTAATTATGTACATTACTGGCGAGTTTCAACTTGATCGGTGGAAAATTCAAGATTTGTATAAAGAACCAAATTTTCAGCCACGTTGCTACGGGGACGACGTTCTTCTCTTTTAAGCATATTATAGTAAAGGATAACAATTAACACAAAAATGCATATTAAAAAAGTAGGTGCCCTAAATAAGTCCTGCGGCGAAATCTGAAGTTACGCCACTGGAACCAACTTCTATAGACACCTTGCGCCACTGGCTGTCGCATATTGTCAAGCAAGGTTAGGTGTCATCCAAGGTTAGTGAAAAGAATTAAATATCCCTCACCTGACAACACAGTCGCTATGACAACGCCCACTACAATGATCTTGAGAGACATATCGCACAATCTTCAGCCCTCAAGTTGTGAACATCACACTACATGTTTGGCAACACGACTAGATTGACATGGAGGTCGAGAAACCGCAGCTGACTGACGACAATCGCGTACGTACGTTGTGTGTTGAACAGGAAAATAGATTAGTTATGTTATCTATGCTTAGCCTGCAGTAACTCGAGCGCAAACGCAATGAGAAGACTGGACTGGAGACGGCTAGACTGCTGAGTGCTGACTTGCGATGGCGATGCACTACTCACTAGGTTGCGTGTTGGGCTGTCAGATGGCATATGTTACTTGCCTACATGGACACCACACCGAGCTATTTATAGCGCTATGATTCATTCAACTCTACGCTCCGATGTTTATTTCAAGGTTCGTTCCAGTGAAGGACGAGTTATGTATTATTCCACATTTGACAGTAACACTGCAATCAACGACAACTACACTAATACGTCCAGGCGCGTAGGATGTAGGGGGGGGGGGAGATCCCCCATCTGATTCAAATTCCCCTCCCCATGTTCTTACACACATTTATTTGTCAGACTAGAAATATGCTAAATCGTAGAAATGAACCAAATTCATGCCTGAAATTTATAAATTTTCTGGGGCAGAGCACTGCGGACCCGCATTTCACTAGGGAAGGGAAGGGGGGGGGGGGGTCACCCCCCCCCTCCCCCTCCCCCGATTGGCAGGGCCGGCCCGTGACCTTTTGGCGCCCTGGGCAGGATTTTTTTGCGCCCCCCCCCCCCCCCCCCCCTCTTTTCCGGGATACTATATCGCCTGTGTGCAATGGTGGGTCTGGGGGGAGGTTCCCCCAGCACATGGGGTCCGGGGCACACAGCACCGGATTTTTTAATGTAATTTTTTTAATTTGAATTGATGTATTTTCTTGCATTTTTGAATCTGCTTACTGCTGTGATACAGTGATTCAATTTTTATATTCAATTTTTAATTTGCAGATTGCAATTTTTAATGTTCCAATTAAAATTACACCTTTCTTTAAAAAGGAACTAAACGGAACTAAGTTCCTTTAGTTCCTTTATAAAATAAACTAAGTTCCTTTTTTTATAAAGGAACAGGAACGGAATAGTTCCTTTCATTATTGAAAGAACTGGAACTAGTTCCTTTTTTCGGCGAGGAACTTGGAACTTGGAACTGGAACTAGTTCTTTTTCAAAAGGAACTTACCCAAAACGGGTCACGTGGTACTTCTTGAATACCCTTATTTTGATTTTGTAATGTTTAAAGGAGTTATAAAATTTTAAGTCCGTACCGTAGAGATAACCAGAAAAAAACACTCCGTGTAAAAAAGGCAGCCAAGTCTCTTTACTTTAAAAAAATTCAACACCGAAAAGGAGTGATATCAAAAAAGGAGCCAAGTCAATGACATTTCCAAATATTTAATCGTATCTTTGAAATAAAAGTATAAACACCGAGAAATACTTTACAAAAGGACTTGGCGCATCGTTTTTTTAAAGACATCATTCTATCCTAAAAGTGGAAAGAAATTTACAAGTAGGTACATTTTCCTCTTTCTATTAGAGCCAGAATCTATGAATCAAGCTACTTTTAGTAATGACTATTTTATAGTTTTGTCAATGGCGATAGAAGCATGATTTTATGCTGTAATATATAAGTAATATAAGGGTGAAAGAATTACATAACAATTGGAAGTGGTGAGAATGTAGGTTTCTTTGGAAAACTTCCATGGAGTCAGGAGTCAGGATCCTCATCAGTGTGTTGTGTCTAATGTCCGCCCGTCCGATCGGGTAGCTCAGTTGGTAGAGCTCTCGCCCGGCAAGTGAGAGGTCCCAAGTTCGTGCCCCGGTTCGGTCGGATATTTTTCACAACACACATCCCTTCATATCAATTGGAAGTGGGCTCATACATATTCTTGCAGTACTGTTAATATGGCGATATTAGACTGGTATCTTTTCATAATTTGATCTTGACTGAAGGAAATCATGAAACGTTGTCAAATAATTACTAACTAATGGAACACAATTATATATTTTTGAAGTGTCAAGTGTATAAAGTTAAATTTTTTAATAGAAATTCAATATGACTGTCTTCTTTGTGAAATGTATTTTTATAAAATGTGTATTAATAGAAATTGTTACATGATGAGAAGGTATAACGCATGAGACTTAATTATATTCACCACGAAACAATATTACGAAGATTACTATTGTGTATATTTATAGAAAGCATAGACAACAAGTTTCATAGCGTATATATTCATATAGAAAATATTTTACAGAAGGTATGTATAATTGAGCGAGCGTAGCGAGCGTCACCACGGTACTCTTATGGCACTTTCTCTGTGTGTTTTTTTGTTTTTTTGTCCGCACAGCCCAGGTTAAACCGCACATTCAATCGATCAGAAACTTTGCATACATGCTAACGTAATCTATGCGGTCCCTGGGATCGTTTTTGAACGGGCTCCTGTGATTGGTTCAAGTTTAAAAAAATTATCTTTCGATTGGTTGCTCTGATCAATTTGAAATTTAGCAAAAACATTGCAACCAACATTATACCCAATCATACAAAGTTTCAGCCATATCCTCCCATTGGTTAAAATTTAAAACTATTTTTCATGTGATTTTTGAAATTTAAACTAGAACCGATTGACCGACCAACTTAAAACTTCACATGGTCATTGGTACCAACATTTAAGGTATTTTTGCCAATTTTCAGTCTAATCTGTCGTTATTTTCAAAAGTTTTTGTCATTTTAGGGACATTTTATTCCATAATCTTAAAATATTTGTAAAATGTATACTTCATTTTTCAACCCCTGCCTTCTTTAAGCTTCTGCTCCAAGGCCTGTAGAGCAGCCAAGTGGTCCACAATTAACAGTAAAACTAGCGCATATCAAAACGGATGCAGTACTAATTATCTTTGGCAGTACGAAGGCCAAATCCTCCAATTGGTTTTAAGTTTAAATAATATCTTCTGATTGGTCGACAATCAAAATGTTCCGATTAAGTTCAAATTTTGCATGGTGATCAAGACCAACATTATCTAAAATTTTACACATGTTAAGCCCAATCAATCAAGTATTAAGTGTAATTTTACGAGTTTAGTATGGGTTGTCAAAAGCTGGAAAAAGTATGACGTAGGAAAGTCACGACACAACACAATGGATCTGATATTCATCCAGAGTATTTATATGGAGATTGGGAAGTTGCAGAGAAAATTGTCTTGTGCCGTGTCGTTTATCGTGATTGGGGATGTTGCATGTTCTGTGCTCGCTCATCAACGCGTTACACTGAGCGTTTTCCTAGTATGTACCTAATTGAAAGATGTTTCCCTATTATTCTAAACATTCAAAATGACGGTTGTATATAAATGGCACATGCTTATGAATAGAAAAATGTCTTTAAAAAAACGATGCGCCAAGTCCTTTTGTAAAGTATTTCTCGGTGTTTATACTTTTATTTCAAAGATACGATTAAATATTTGGAAATGTCATTGACTTGGCTCCTTTTTTGATATCACTCCTTTTCGGTGTTGAATTTTTTTAAAGTAAAGAGACTTGGCTGCCTTTTTTACACGGAGTGTTTTTTTCTGGGATATCACTTCTTTTGTTAGTTTATTCATACAGCTTGTAGCACAGCTTGTGTCCGTGCAAGAACTTATTTCTTTAAAAAAATACGCCTATGCCGATTTGGATACTTAGAAAAGTTGCGTTTGGTATATAAGATTAAAATAATTATCCAAGAAGAATAGCTTTAAGTTTCGTTACAATCGGTCCAGCCGTTTTCGATATATGACGTCACTTCCGGTTTTAGCAATGGCGGCCGAAAATAATGTCGTCTTGAATTCATAATTATTACTCCTACACATTTCCAAAATTTGGTTGCAATCGGTACAGCCGTTTTTGATATATGACGTCACTTCCGGTTTTAACAATGGCGGCCGAAAATAATGTCGTCTTGAATTCATAATTATTAGTACAACACATTTCCAAAATTTGGTTGCAATCGGTACAGCCATTTTCGATATATGACGTCACTTCCGGTTTTAACAATGGCGGCCGAAAATAATGTCGTCTTGAATTCATAATTATTAGTACAACACATTTCCAAAATTTGATTGCAATCGGTACAGCCATTTTCGATATTTGACGTCACTTCCGGTTTTAACAATGGCGGCCGAAAATAATGTCGTCTTGAATTCATAATTATTAGTCCAACACATTTCCAAACTTAGGTTGCAATCGGTACAACCGTTTACGATATATGACGTCACTTCCGGTTTTAAAAATGGCCGCCGAGAACACTGCAACCTTGAATTTATAATTATTTACAAAGTACGTTTACTTATATCTATTTTAAAGTATAAAGTGGTGAATTTAGCGTCATTTAGCATATTTATGACGTCATTTCCGGTATAGGTCATAAAATGTGTGACGTCATTTCCGGTTTCGATATTTGAATCATCAAATATTACTGATTACATAAAGTTGACCGTCTAAATCGTTTAGCGCTGGTTTTGTTCTAATCTGTTTAGCCGTTTTTGAGACATGATGTCACTTCCGGTTTCAAAATGGCGGCTTCCGGTTGGTTTTATAACAAGTCAAATGAAATATCAAAAGTACAAACGTTACATAAATATCAAGACAATCGGATCAACAGTTGTTGCTGAAATGCAAATCGATGTATATTAAATTTCATGACGTCATTTCCGGTTTATTTAAAATAATGTTCAGTCTTTTGATATTGATAATCCATATAGATGACCGTCTGAAACGATTGGCGCAAATTTCGTTCCGATCGGTCCAACCGTTGACGAGATATGACGTCACTTCCGGTTTCAAAATGGCGGCACAAAAAATTCATGGGGACAAGGTTAAATCAGACGCCAAAAGTGCACACGTGGTAAAAATGTGAGATCAATCGGTTCAGCCGCTTAGGCTGTGGCCTGTTTACCGGATTTGAGCTCCAGCCTACTACTACTACTAAGATTATTATTATGAAAACCGCCCTAAAACACAGTTTTCACGGCCCTCTAGCGCGCAAAGGGCGTAACCTATTGTTCCCAAATTTAGTATATGTTGTAGGGTGGGCCATAGCTCGAAATTAAGATATTTCGCAACAATGTGAGATTTCTCAATTTTAAGATCCAGTAGGCCGAAAATGCCACTTTGATGCTTACAGTAAAAGTGGGTTTGCTCCAGCCTTTATATGAGAGTGTGCGCGCGCCGTACGACTTGGCTGGCGTGGAGCGACCGCTCCACTAGATTTCACAATGTTCTCAAAAGAGCGATGCATGAATGATAATTATGATAATGACAGGGAGATGATGATGAACAAATGATGATGGACAGTGGCAAGGAGGCGATCATGGCCTACTAGTAGGGAACCTTCCCACCCTTTGCCTCTCGACTGAGAGAAAACTACGCACAATCCTCCGTCGTGAATGCTGGGGATTGAACCCGGCACCTTCGCAGTGCATGTGTAGAGCATTAAGAGGCAAACGGAAGCGAACGGGAATCGCACGGTTCGTCAGAGCGTTTTTTTTGAAATTTTGTAACTGATTATAGTTATCGCCATTAGCCTCGCTGCAGAACAGTGCGACGTTAAGCCCCAGATTATAGTTACAGTTGAAAAAACAGATTAAACCATGACGAAATTGAATTGTTTAAGTATTGATTTGGAATTTTTGTTGGAATTAGGTGAATTTATGTTTATTTTTATAAATAAACCCAACTTTATGAATCAGTCTTGAATTTATTTGAAGTGAAATAAGTGATTTTATGTAACAAACTCCATATCTCTCCTCGAAACCACGTCTCAATAAGGGTACAGAATTTCTTTACCAAATGGAATATTTATTATTTTTCTGATAAAATGCGACATAAACGCAACGTACGCAAAGAACAGCTTATACTTTAATGAACTTCCGATTCTTGTTTAAATTGATACGCTATTTGAACGTTGGTATAAACTGTTTTTCAACGTCCTTACTGTACCTGTTTCTCATTACTCAAATATTTCTGAAAATTGGAAAGTTTCAGCTCTTGATCTCATCTAGTTCTGCTGGAGGGACATCTCAATCAGGGGGATTTTTTGTCGCCACCCTGTAAACTTGGTATGTTTGTTAACCCTGCCAAAACCTGTCGCAAACTGCCACAAGCTACACCTCTTCGGGTTTGATGTGTATCGCGGGATGATCGGAAGTATCGGGATGATCGGAATGAGTGGCAGGTTTTGGCAGTTTGGGGTAGATTTGGCAGGTTAAACGAAAATACCTATTATGACTATGGATTATCATCTAGAAGGCTCTCTTTCCCTGTCACTCTTTTATTTTCTTTAAACGTCACTTTACAACTCGTCAAAATTTGTATAGTAAACCTCATATAAATTACTAATTGTGTTTTGCGGTGAAGGATTCTGTGTATTTGTTATTATAGAAAGTGTATGTCATGAACCACAAATCAGATATGAACATATCAGCAAATGGTAGCCAAATCCGTGGCAGATTCTTCTCTGGAGATGCTCGTACAGCTCTGCTTGACTCTAAATCGTCAGTTGAGAGATTTATAAACAGTTTGTTGGAGAATCCGGACCGGGAGAAACAGGACTCTGCTTTGGGTTCCCTGGATGTAACCATCGTGAACATCGCCCTCCCCACGGCGTTGAACCATCTCTGGAACCGTCTCCTGAACTCCTATCCCTCCATGGCTGAACTTGCTGTCAGGGAGCTACTGGGCGGGTGCGGGGACATCACTTCATCGCCGGAGTCGTTGAAGATCGTCGTCATCACGGAGTCCGTCGAGCAGGAAGATGACGTCCCTGTCAACGAGTCGCCCGAGGACGCTCCCGGACACGAACTCTGTGACCACGAAGACAAGGATTCTGCCAGGAGGTCGGACTCGGTTGCTAAGATTCCAAGTGACCTTGAATCTGCAGGGGGCATCCAAGATGGCGGATGCGACATGAACAGCCCCCGGAATCAAGATGTTAATGACAGGAAGAGCGAAGAAAAGGTTATTACACTGGATGAGGACTCCGTTGTGCATTTTCTCTGGAGGTCGACGAATCTCGTTGCCTCCAGTCAAAGCCTCTGTCTCAACCACTCAACGGACTCGATTGACTTTCGCAAAGAAGTCGAGAAAATCCGTCCGAAGAAAGATCACGACATGAGTCGGACGAAGTCGGAAGCAGTTCACGACGAAGAAGTGTCAGAGCGCTGTGAGTTGTTAAGAAGTACTTGGACGACGAGAGCGAAGCCGAGAGTCGTGTCACAGACGCAGAGACAGGCCGTGACGGTGACCGCCAGTTGTCCGGTCAACACGCTGGACAGTGTCGAGAGCCTCGACTCAAGGGACCAACTCGAGGACTTCGGACCAGCGAAATGTCAAGGAGATGTGATAGGATGCAGCTCTCAGATGTTTCAAGACAGTTTGGTAGCAAGCAGGAAAGGCGAGGAATGTTTGCAAATAGCGGTCATTGAATGTGGTGAGAACAAACCGAGTGCTTCTCCGTCAAGTGAGCCGATCGCCGAGGCGCATGTTGAAGACGCCAAGAAGTCTGACGTCGTCGGAGTCATGGCGACGCTCACGTCGCCGTGTCAGAGGGTTCCGTGTCTGGAGTTCACCGTGTTCAACATGGCGCCGGGGTTCCGAGGCTTGCTGGCCAGCGCAGGGGACGGCGTCGCGCAAGCGCAGAGGAGACAGAGCGGCAAGATGGCGGGAAAGAGCTCGACTGTGAGGTTCGCGCGTGCGCCTTCGCTCTGGAGTGGAGATCACGGTAAGTACAAGGAAGAAGTGAGGCGGAAAGATGAACTAATGAGTAGAAGAGAGAAGGGAGATTGTGGAGATAGGATGCGACATTTTAACATGTCTGAGACGGACTTGGAGTCTGCGCAGTTCAACCGGCGTTCCAAGGTCGTTCAGTACAGTAGGAACGAGAATCAAGTGTGTGTGGTGAAGCCGCTCAGATCGATCCTGTCGCTGTCGAGACACTCGTGTGAGTCTGGCTGCGAAGACAAATCGAGGCCGACAAGGCGCATGCTCAGAGTGGTGACTTCCGAGACGCAGCCGATCAGAGAGAAGAGCAGACGTATCAAGCAGCACAGTCATCTCAATCCCGCAAGGGTGGAGGAGATCGAGGTGAGTGCCTCCGAGGAGATTCGAGTCCCTTCTTGTGATCAAACTGAACAAAACTCACGAAAACGAAATAGGCATAAGAATCCGGCAAAGGTGGAAGAAATCGAGGTACGTGTCTCCGAAGAAGTTCTAGCCCCTTCTTGTAAACAAACTGAAGAAGTTTCACGGAGAATAAAAAGAAAGCACCGCCAGCATCACGCAAAGAAGTCATCACATCGACGGTCATCGCGCAGATCTCCAAGCTCAGGCAAGTTGCATGCAAGACGGGATGAATACATCCAAGACTTGCCAGAGGACGACTATGTCAAACAGTCCGAGGGTCGTGAGAGAATGAGGTATCGGGAACGCAGGGACAATGCAGAGTCCTCGTCGGAAATGCTTCCGGGTCGTACCGAGAAGCGAAGAAGACGACATGCACGAGAGACGCACCCAAGAGGCGGTGAAATCAAATCGCATGCGTTGGAGGACTGCGATGAAGACAGACGCCACGGTAAGAGATTTCACAAGCGGAAGCACAGACACCACGTGTCCGAACACCGACCTGGGAAGCGAGAGAAGAAGCATCGTCTCACTCTATCTGACTCCAAACGTCTGCGTCTCGAGACACGAAAGAGAAGAGAACATCAGATTCTCCGCAGACAACATTCTAGGTTGATGACGAATGTCAGTTCGTCGAGTGATGATCTCCCACCAGGAGGCGCTGAGTTCGACATCAAGTCGAACGAGAGCAGTGAGAAGTTCAAGCCGGTGAGCTTTAACGTAGCTCACATGCTTCCCGTCAGGCTTAGTCATTCCCTACTGGATGTGCGCAGTGACGAGGATGCGGAGATAAGGAGGAACGACGGAGACGACGTCTGGAATAGGGTGAAGGTCACGCGTCTGCAGGAGGTGAGCGTCCAGAGAATGGCGATAGAGGACAATGACTTCGGAGAAGGTAGGACGTCCGTTACATCTTCTGGGGGGCTGAAAAGGAGTGGGTTAGGTGCGTGGGGAATGCGTCAGCAAGAAGATACTGACGTGGAAGGTTTTACGAGGGTCGATGAAAAGACAGAAAAGGGACGAGGATGGGAGGAAAGGAGTAAAACTAATATAAGAAAAGATGTGGAAAATAACAACAGCGATGGCACCGCGTCGAGTCGCGCCATTTCGTGTCTCGCTGCTTCTTCCGACGGCAGCGTCTCCAAGCAGCGGAAACTGAACGTGCGTTTCAGCGAGACGGCGAACATCCTGACCCTCAGCGGCCGCGTGGAGACGGTTCCCGTCAGGTCGAACTTCAGCACGCAGGACTTGAGCAGGCGCGGGGCGGGCGACGACGAGGAGGAGGATTCAGTCCGGGACAAGAGTCGTAGAGAAGATGGCGACGGGGAGGCAAAAGTCCGTAGCGGAGTTCGCAGAGAAATAGTCCGCCGCAAGGAGGTTGACGTGGAGGCAAATGTCCGCGGCGGAGTTCGTGAAGAAATTGTCCGGCACAAGGGGGTTAACGGGACTGAGAAAGAAGCTGTCCGCGGCGGAGTTCGTAGGGAAATAGTCCGCCACAAGAAAGGAAGTACATGGGATGAAGATGTTGACGAGGGAGGCGACAGAACAGTGAATTACAAGAGATTTAACGAGGATTTAAGGGAGAAAGGAGTCCAACCCAGCGGTCGAAGAGGTGTCAAGAAAATGAGTGGTGAAGGTGGAATTGACCGTGTTAACGGTTACGGCGCAACCCACCGCGCCGATTACGGTCAAGGAAAGCGCCGGAACTGCAGTGTGAACATCGAGAATGACATGAAATTTGACGGACTCACGACCACGCCGAATGTGCAGATTGTGATGAGAGGCGAGATAGAAGAGAGCTCTAATTCATCGAAGACTTTCTTTGATATGCCTGCCAAACGTAGCGAGGCCATCAATTTACCACCTGTTGAAGGTGTGAAGTCGAAGAGACACCGCAATCTTGATGACACAAAACATCTCGACTCAAGTCATCATACCTTGATACGTGAAGAGTTAGGTAATACCGAGGTAGATCCACGTGTCACTTCTCGAACAGCACGCAAACCTGCGGTCAAACCGGTCAAGAAACATCCCTCAAAAGTCATTCAGAAGAAGTCGTCATTGAGACCAGGTTCTCTGAGGCAGGAGCTTGGTAGCACGGTACGATTACCAGGTGGCCTTCCAAATGTTGTGCCGAGAACAATAGAGTTAGACGAACCTTCCAAATTGGACATTAGTTCCGATAGATATGTGACAACGAGAAGACAAGAACATAAATCTGGTTGTCAGAACAGTTGTAAAGATTGTTCAAGAAAATCAACAGAGCCTAGTCCCAGATTACCTGAATGCACAAGTGATGACGCAAAAATAGTTAGCTTTAATCCAGAAGACGAACCCAGCGTGAATAAATTCTGTAACGTCCACGTTCTGCCGCACTTGTGTCGGTTGGTCCAAGAAGAGACGCCTCGGTTTCGATTTAGAGAGCAGTTCAACATCAAGAAGTATTTCAACAAGCTGAAGACAAGGGTAAACAATCCCCAGATCTCGTCGCCCCCGCCACGTCCACGGCGAATCCGTCGGAGGCGATCCGAATTATTTGAAGAAGAGACCGTGAATGTAGTCAGGACACTTCCACAGTTGGTAAAACCAGCGCCGAATAGATCTCTGACGAGTGCATCAAGCATCCAGAGAGCGGTTAAAAGAAATGTCACGAAACAAAATCCAGGAAATAGAGGACGTGTGAAGTTGCAGTCGGGAATACGGGTGATGATGACGCTACCTCACAGAATATCAGGTATGGAAAGCAGGTCGAATATGTCACTACGAGAACTACTAGACTTGAGCGATATGTCAAGTGTGAGTGGTGACAGTTCGTCTGACAATAGTGGGCGAAGTATGAATCTGAATCGACATGAAGGTAGGCATATGCCATCAGATAGATTCTTGTCAGGACGGCAATGCTCAACTAGATATATGTTTGCCGACGACTCTGCTTCACGGAAAACACCGACAAGTAACACCAAACAGTTTCCCAGAAGAATAGAACTCACCCAAAAGCAAATCCCGCAGGAAATAGTATTGAGCGATGAATCCCGGAAGTCGGAAGAGCAGTGGAGGAGGCCGATCTACATCCCTAAACGTAGCAGCGCCGAGACGGAGCGCATGCGTGCACGGCGCTCGGACTCCACGACAGACTACCAGAGAGGCCTCGCGCTCGCAGCCTTCAGCCGGAGAGGTCGAGGAGAAGATGTCACAGGAGGTGCGCAGAGGCCGCGCTCTCCAGAAGCCTTCAGCCGGAGGGGTAGAGGAGATGTTGTAGAAGTTCAGAGGGAAATTGACCAGAGGAGATCGCCGAACAGGAGATGTCGAGAAGATGTCACGGGAGGTGAGCAGAGGAGATCGCCGAAGTCGCGATCTCCGAAGTCAGGCGGTGATAGGTTATTGGCGGCGATAGAAAACCCGATCCCCAGAAGATCACCGTCATCGCATTTGGGAAGAATGTCTTCAACTCCAGTGAGGAAAGTAGTGATGTCTCCCAGACATCTGCGAGGTGGGGGAGAGAAAATCAAAGCTGAGAGGATGCCAATTCCAGTCAGGAAATGTAAAAGATCTTCAACAAGTAGTTTAGAATCTCGTAGCTCCGGGAAGGTGACTCCGAGACTGGCTTCATGTCCTACTCCTCCGAAGTCCTGGATCGAGGACGCGTCGAGCGAGGACGTCGTCGACGAGGGCGACGTTTGTCCCGAGTACCTCGCGCGCCTGGCGCCGGGATGTAGCTGCGTAAGCGAGCACGGGCGACATCGCAAAGCAAACCACGAGGTGCAGTATGTTGCGTACATGCTGGCAGGGAACAACCTGACACTTTTGTAAATCATTTGTCGTTCTTATCAGAGCACTCTGTATTGAGCCATGTTTAATTAATAGATGCGTTTACACTTTCTAAGTTTTTGTATGGAAATATTTTAGTTTTTGTGATATTGTGCTATCTTCTTTTAATAAATTGTGAATATTGTTACCTACAAGCTGATAAGACTATTTCACTACAACTGGGGCCTTGAGGCTCCATTGTCGCTAGTATGTTTGTGAACTTTAAAGTGTAAATTGAGGCAGTAACGATTTTTTTTAAAATCTAAATCTTGTTTTATACGGGCCAATGCATTGATCAATACATTGACCAGTAAGGATTTGGAATTTGTAGATTGCTGGAAACAAATCAAGACATGGATAGGTATTTTTAATGAAGGGGAAATAATATTCAACAGTTCTTTGAGAATGTAAGCAATCTTTTATATTATTATTGATTATTTAAAGAATATTATGCTATACATTATGGAACTTGCGCCATTGCAATGTTAAATTACATTGGTTTTCTCGAGTCTCTCTATCTACAACTAGAATCCAATCACATAAATTTGAGCAAACTTTAATATACAGAAAAAAGTTGGCCGAAGTAGTTTTCTGTAAACACACATTTCTTAGTTTTAATAAAGGTAGTATAAGAAATACTCAAGAAATAAGCTGAAATATCGCACTTAACAAGATTCAAATCTATCTACCCTTTTTGCCATATCACCCAACGTATCATACGCATTCCAAATCGATCTAGAAAGTGGTACCAAATATTGAGAACTTCTAAATATTTTAATAATTTCAGAACTTAAGAAATGTTTTGATTATTTTAAATAATAGTCTGATCTAAAAAGTACAAATTAGTTATCTTTGACTTGCTCATCAAAATTCTGATCCATTCGCAAACTTTCTACAATATTGCATTTGAGTTTGAACAATGATTTGTAAATTGTGTTGAATTTTAAATCCGATTACTATATTTACAAATTACAACAATATCCAGAAAAATACAATGAAGCTAGCTAATGAGTTTCTAGCGTTACTTTTTAGTGATTGGTTTAAAGGTTTACTTCAAATGTGAGTTCACATTAAAATTTAATAAAACGCCAGAATGTTATTGAACACGTATTCTCTTTAAAAAATCGCAATGTCTTCTTCTTAGGCCTCGATTCATATTCTCTAAATGCGTGAATGTATTTATTTAATGCTCTTTCCCAAAAGACATTTCTTCTATTCCGTCATTTGCAAAACTGAAATTCTAGCTTCTAGCTTCCACATTTATGACAAATCTAAATCTTCTAAAAAATATTTATGTTCTTTCATTGAAATCAGTTCAATGTAAGTTGAAATCAGTTTTATGCTTACAATCATTTAAAATCTGACCCTTATCTACACAAAAATCTGGATCTTTCTATTAGATATATTCACAAGTTAAAATCTATCGGATTTTTTACAATTTTATCTACAATATTATCTACAAAGGAGCTCTATATTCACGCTTTACTTCGATTCTAAAAATCTTACTTCCTTTTCCATACCAAATGCTCTAAACTCTTTAAAATTTCAAAAATTACCTATACTCCAAATCGAACACTCTTCCATTAGCTCAAAATTTAAGACAATTACGCAATTGTTATGGATTATTGCCAAATTTTGCCGTTGGAATGGCAAGATTTTAATGAATTACCACACGATAAAAACCGTCTTGAAACAGATTTTTTTTAATTTCCAAAATTACACGCAATTTTCAAGATAAAGATAAATTCCTGGAGGCTTCACAATCTATCTTCATTCTTCAAATACATATTTGACTAACAAACTATCTTAAATATAGGACTGGTTTTACGGACTCAGAATACAAATACTTATTCGACAAATAACGTCCGAAGAAGATCAGCCAATGAGATAGTTTTTAAGTCGAAATATTTAAAGGGGGAACATTTATTCAGTGTTCATAAAACCGGCCCCAAGTCGCTTTGCAGGACTTTGCAGGACTTTGCAGGTTGCTTCCAAATACAGACACATAGTTACACATTTTCATTCTGCTGGTAAATATTTTCATCCGACGGCCTTAACTGTGTTTTGACCTTTTTACAAAGCATAATTTATTTCAAACGCGTTTTGAGCTGATGGGACGTAACCAAATAATATTACAAATAACACATGAATTTATTTCTGAAATGTCAAAATCTAAATCACCACACAGAGCTTGCTTTTCGCCTTATTGTGTTTCGACTTCCTAATCTGCGCCACGGGTCTCTTCTTGTCGTCGGCGTCGTCACCCTCCGCCCCCGTCGTCGGCGTCGTGGCGGCGTCGGCAGCTGGTCCCCGACTGCCGGAGCTGTACAGGGAGCTCGTCAGCCTCGCGCGCACAGTCTTGCCAACCGTCCGGCCGCGACGCAAGCTCGCGAACCTCCCAATGCCGCCGTTCACGTGGCGGGGGTTGGCGGCGACGCCCGACGCCGTCGACGCCTCGGACGTCGTCACACAGTTCAGCGTCGTGACGGTGAACTCGATGTCTTTCGGCTCGCAACTCGCTGGAAGAGTGGTTCAAATGTGGACATTGAAAATAATCTGTGTTTCTAATCTAGGTTTAAAAATGAAATGTCATTTCTCTCTCGAAAATGTCATGTAGCCAAATTGCGTAATTTTTTTGTTATCTGTCAAATTGCAATACATAATTATTGAATACTTCTTACACATTTAAATACCCTTCACTTTAGAGATCAACAAATTAAAAGCCATACAATTTTGGCAGATAACCAATATTAATGTATACATTCTTATTTTTTCCAATTAGTTCTAATAATCAATTATTTAATTTATAATTTTCCCTCAGTTCAACATTTCATGACAATCAAAGATGCCTTTAAACCGATTAAAATGGTAGCATACAAAATATTCGTAGTTTCTTATCATTTCAAATAATTCTAAAATTGCAAGTAAGACCAAGAAATGTTGTGATTAATAATCTACAATATTTTTTGCTGTAAAATGGAAGACCGCGAACAACGTGGATCAACACAGTAGAAGCAGATGAAATTGGAAAGTTGAAAGAGGAGGAAATTGGGAAACTGTTGTTGAAAGTCGGTGGTGGACACATCGATATATATTTTGGCGAGAGTTTACTGGAAGATCATCTCCTGTACATGTCCTGTCATGATCGAGAAGAGGAAGAAGGGGAAGAAATGGACGTGATTTACTTTGCCTGTCGGTTGCGGAGAAGGCCCTACAGTAACTATTGGTGAGTTACATCTCCTGACACGAAATGGATGAGAGTTAGATTGTGATGTGCCATACGAGGCAGGCAACTCACTTGTGAACTCCTCGACGGGCTTGTCGATGGTGTCATGATCGATCCAAGTCAACCCCATCTCCACCTTCTCCGCCAGGTCCTGCCAGTTGCGTCGGTTCTCAACACAGCCGTCGTACAGCGGCTGTATCCATGGGAACGTCTCGTACAGCACCTACAGTCGTACAACACACTGTTACAAGCCGTCGTACAGCACCTACAGTCGTACAACATACAGTTACAAGCCGTCGTACAGCACATACAGTCGTACAACACACTGTTACAAGCCGTCGTACAGCGGCTGTATCCAGGGGAACGTCTCGTACAGCACCTACAGTCGTAGAACACACTGTTACAAGCCGTCGTGCAGCACACACAGTCGTACAACACACTGTTACAAGCCGTCGTATAGCACATACAGTCGTACAACACATTGTTACAAGCAGTCGTATAGCGGCTGTATCCATGGGAACGTCTCGTACAGCACCTACAGTCGTAGAACACACTGTTACAAGCCGTCGTGCAGCACGTGCAGTCGTACAACACACTGTTACAAGCCGTCGTACAGCACATACAGTCGTACAACACATTGTTACAAGCAGTCGTATAGCGGCTGTATCCATGGGAACGTCTCGTACAGCACCTACAGTCGTAGAACACACTGTTACAAGCCGTCGTGCAGCACGTGCAGTCGTACAACACACTGTTACAAGCCGTCGTACAGCACATACAGTCGTACAACACATTGTTACAAGCAGTCGTATAGCGGCTGTATCCATGGGAACGTCTCGTACAGCACCTACAGTCGTAGAACACACTGTTACAAGCCGTCGTGCAGCACGTGCAGTCGTACAACACACTGTTACAAGCCGTCGTACAGCACATACAGTCGTACAACACATTGTTACAAGCAGTCGTATAGCGGCTGTATCCAGGGGAACGTCTCGTACAGCACCTACAGTCGTAGAACACACTGTTACAAGCCGTCGTGCAGCACGTGCAGTCGT
The DNA here is from genome assembly GCA_934045905.1 of Leuctra nigra. Classification (NCBI taxonomy): domain Eukaryota; kingdom Metazoa; phylum Arthropoda; class Insecta; order Plecoptera; family Leuctridae; genus Leuctra; species Leuctra nigra. The sequence continues at coordinate 26,956,889 of OW203767.1, read as the reverse complement.
ACAACACACTGTTACAAGCCGTCGTACAGCACATACAGTCGTACAACACATTGTTACAAGCAGTCGTATAGCGGCTGTATCCATGGGAACGTCTCGTACAGCACCTACAGTCGTAGAACACACTGTTACAAGCCGTCGTGCAGCACGTGCAGTCGTACAACACACTGTTACAAGCCGTCGTACAGCGGCTGTATCCAGGGGAACGTCTCGTACAGCACCTACAGTCGTAGAACACACTGTTACAAGCCGTCGTGCAGCACACACAGTCGTACAACACACTGTTACAAGCCGTCGTACAGCACATACAGTCGTACAACACATTGTTACAAGCAGTCGTATAGCGGCTGTATCCATGGGAACGTCTCGTACAGCACCTACAGTCGTAGAACACACTGTTACAAGCCGTCGTGCAGCACGTGCAGTCGTACAACACACTGTTACACAGGGACCCGGACCGAAACCGGAACCGGAACCTAGAACCGGTATGAACCTTTATAATTTCGGAACCAGAACCGGAACCGGAACCTTTATACTTTTTTCCCAAAGAACCGGAACCGGAACCCGAACCTTAAAGTGGCCCATACACGGTCAATCTTGCATGACAAACTTACTTGACAAGCCCGGCATGACGGCATGACAAACTTACTTGACAAGCCCGGCATGACGGCATGACAAACCTGAACAACGCCCACACACGTTCAATTTAGGTTTGACAGTTCAGACCTTTGGGGTCATGCGCACTTTATTGCGCAACTTCCAAACAACTACAAAACAGCAAAACAGCTGAGTGAGCTGAAAGGTCACGTGCTCCGGCTCTGCATGCTGATTGGCTATTTATGTTCAAGCAAGATTGATGACTCCACACACGTCAAACTTGCTTGTCGTCTTGCATGAGCATGAAGCTCGATTTCAGTTTCTGTTGGAACTCCTTCAAGCCAAATTCCAGGCTTGACAAGCCATCAAATCTGCTCCACACACGATCAAATTAGCATGTCATGCCGGGCTTGTCATGCAAGTCGTCAAGTAAGATTGACCGTGTGTGGGGCACTAATCAATTAGGTTCTTAAAGGTTCTTAAAGGTTCTTTAAGGTTCCTTCTTTTAATAAAAAAATCATGTAAATCACTTGGATATAATATTATTCACAAAGTTGTATAAAGTTTATTTTTTGAAAAAATTTCCAAAATTTATTTTTCGTAGAAATTTTTAATTCTTGATAAGAAATAATAATTCTTTATTATGCAAACGTTGCTCGAGTTTTCAATTTTTTAATCTGACTACTGCGATGAGAACTGCATTTCCGACAATTTGAATAATATGATAGCTCAGGAAAAATGAATGTTTACGTTGTCTTATGGAGAAAATTGCAGCCACAAAACTGTCTCCTTCCTCTGATATTTACTATGCGCGCCATCCTGTGAATTTTATACAGGCACTGCCTACACCTGTGCTTGCATTCATAGGAAAATCCAAATCCAATAATTCCATTAAATTTGACATTGGGTATACTGAAGCTTTATAATATAGTTTGACTTAAATTTTTAGAACCGGAACCGGAACCCGGAACCTTTATGCAGGAACCGGAACCAGAACCGAACCTTTAAGAATATTTGTTTCAGAACCGGAACCGGAACCCGAACCTTTATTCATAAAGGTTCGGGTCCCTGCTGTTACAAGCCGTCGTACAGCACACACAGTCGTACAACACACTGTTACAAGCCGTCGTACAGCACATACAGTCGTACACATTATTACAAGCCGTCGTACAGCGGCTGTATCCATGGGAACGTCTCGTACAGCACCTACAGTCGTACCATATTATTACAAGCCGTCGTACAGCACCTACAGTCGTACAACAAACTGTTACAAGCCGTCGTACAGCACCTACAGTCGAACAACAAACTGTTACAAGCCGTCGTACAGCACATACAGTCGTACAACATACTGTTACAAGCCGTCGTACAGATACAGTCGTACAACATTATTACAATCTGTCGTACAGCACCCTGTATCCATGGGAACGTCACGTACAGCACCTACAGTCGTAATGGTCGTACAACATACTGTTACAAGCCGTCGTTCAACCATGGAGTTATAAATATGGTTCAACGTTGTTCCTTACATTACTTCAATCACCGTTCGTTATTTCAAATTTTCCCCTAGGACTCAGTATTTTGAATGTGAAAAGTATAAATAAACTTTTATCGTCAACAGAAAAGTTCATTGGTGTTCATTGGTAAGATCGAGAGATTATATTGCAATTGACGGGCTGGGTGCAAGAAACGGTCAAATCGAATAAACTGATTCAGAGATATGCAAGTCCTTCTGAAGTTCTTCTGTCGTTTGAATCACATTTGGAAAACAAATATAAATATAAAAACATAACTAATAACATGAGATAAATGTGTGTTAGTGGTTTTGACTGTTACCGAGGTACGAACCTTGTACAGCGGCAGACAGATGACGTCTATGAAACCGACTTGCATCTGTGGCAACTCGTCTTTCCTCTCGCGGTCCATCATGGCCTGCAACAAAACACACTTTCATTTACTCACATGATCATCGTCGTCTGAATCAGAAAACAATAAGACAGAATATTGAGGAAGTACGTCAATCTATAGTCTAGATTTTAGTCGATAACTGATTATTACGTAACATCCTTCTATGAGAAAATCTCGGGACATTGTATTCTGACGGAAAAGGAAAAAGTTTCGATTGGTCAAATCTCACTGGTCAACTTGAGTTTGACATCAGTGTCAGGTTGACCTATGAGGTCAGAACATCAAGTTCAAGTTCAAGTGGACCATATAACCTCTTTGGTCATACAATAAAAAACATGCATACAGCACTGTAATTTCATAATACAATCAATACAATCATTTAAATTAAAATATGTCATAATAATGAAATATTTTGATTTAACATTTAACTAATTGACCAATGTAGATCTCCTCCCCCCAATACGTCATAAAACAAAAGTCAATGTTTGGTCACTGACAGCTGTTTGGTCACTGACAGCTGTCAGTGACCAAACAACTGTCAGTTAACAGCAAACAGCTAGAATTTAACAGTTTTACATTCTACAAATTACCATTAAAAATAGTAATGATTTAAACTATCTTCTTGAATATTGTTCAGTCTCAATTAACTTATCATAAGAGAGGTAAGGCCTTTTTAAGTTGACGGAACTATCCAGTGACAGAAGCCATTAAAAAGTAAAACAATTTGGCAACATACCTGACAAAATATAATTTGTTTCGTTGTACCACTGTAATACTTGTCCAGCATATCATCAAACATGATTTATATGAGCTTAAATATATTGATTGACTATTTCAAGTGGTAAATTAAACTATTAAACACGTGTGAGCTAAATTCTTTGATATTTTTTAATTTCATTTGTTTGAATGAAAAATTGGTATTTTTCTAAGAACCCTGGAGTTACCATGGTAATACTTTTGTCTTTCATAAGGCAACGCCCACCTACATTGGTCAATTTTACATTTTGATTTTCTCATCAACAGAATAAAAAAGAATAAAACAATTAAGAACATATTTAGAGTTTGACAAAGAAAACACACTGTTGGCCTCATACTTCCCTGAAAGTAATAAATAAACTGAAGAAGCAATGATAGGAGGGATGAAATTTTTTAAAAGAGAGCTGACTTAATTTAATGCAATCCTTCTCAAAAGCCGTCTCCAATGGATCCAATGACCGTAGATACTCAATTGTCTGATTGGTTGAGCACTCACCACGGGCTGCTGGTTGAGCTGCAACTTCTCAAGGTCACCCTGGTCGAAGAACTCGTCAGCCACGAGCTTGGCGACTTTGTGTTGCACTTCCCAGGGCTTAGCGATGGCGCTGACGTCACAGGCCGTCATCATCATGCCGCACAAAACTAGAGACAAGCAATCACTTCACATTAGTTACTCACATTACTACTAGGAAAACGATCTGTGTACCTCACCGATGGACTGCTACCTTGACGCGGTGGTGGGGCTTAAGGGGCCGCCGCACTTTACGAGTTTGGTCCCAGCTAAGTGCAGTCCAGGGTCGACCTAGTCACATCCCCCCAGATTCGAGGGTACCTTGGGCCGCCCTTCCCCCCTCGAGATGGTGATCCCCCTGAAATCAGATCCCACCGGCCCGAAGTCTCCCCCCCCCCCTCCCTCGGTCTGTCACATTCTGAACTGGCTTTCCCACCAGTTTCAGACTCCCCCGGATCGAATCGGATTGTTAATCTTAATGTGCGCAAAGTGAACTCGCTTGACGCGGCATAAATCACTATTATTCTACTACGATCTGTGTATGACGTGTTGATAATCGAGCTTTCATATTGCTTACGAATTAAGACGGCTGAGTAGTGAGTTTGACCTAGAATAGTTTTTTCATCGATTCTTATTTCTTATCAATATCTTTTACCAATGTAATTGTTAACAAAATAAGGCTTTGTACGAGTATTCAGAACAGTTCAATGAAAATAATTCCATAGCTTGTAACGGTTTATTAGATTTACTTTGTCCTGCAGATGTTAAGTGCCCAAAAATTAGTAAAATTATGGCACTAAACATCTGTTGGACAAAATAAAACTAATAACTTATTCCAAACTATGAAATTATTTTCATTGAACTGTTCTGAATACTCGTACAAAGCCCTATTTTGTTAAACATTGGTAAAAGACTGATAAAAATCGATTAAAAAACTCTTCAAGGCCACGCTCACGACTCAGCCCTCTTAATACTTGTGTGAAAGTTGCTGCACTACAACCCTTGAAGATAATCTAACGGAATGCTTCCAAGCAGGAGTGATAAAATAACTGAAATTTTTTATTTGAATATGACACATATTTCAAAACATCGTTAAAATCACTTTAATATGTCAATAACTTTTGCAGTTCTCGTCTAATCTGTTTCAAAATTGTCCAAAACTCACAAAATGCTGTTGCTAATTAACGTGAAAATGTTGAAGCTTATCGGTAAAACGCTTCCATGTTTCATCTTTAATCAGAGGTCTTGTCCAAAAACTATAAACGAGACCGCTCTTATGACATTAGTGTGTGTACAAAATTTCAGATCAATCGGGTGAAAGGTTTGAGATGGGCATTGCTTACAAACAAAAATTAACACCAGTGGTCGAATTGGGGGGGGGGGGGGGATGCGGGGGGATGCCATCCCCCCATGGGGAATATATTGATAGTTCCATCCCCCCATGGCTAATTTATTCACTTCACAATCCCCCCATGAGAGATTTTAAAAACAGCATTAAGTAATAATGTAATGTTACTTCAAAATAATACCATTTTCAGAGAATATATCCATTTAGCCTATGTAGACGCCATTTGTCGAGATAAAAATAGCATTGTAAAATTGTAATAGCGTCAAAATCGCGTAGAAACGCACCAAATTCATTTCTGAAATTAAAAAAAAGATCCGTGACTGTGCGCCCCGAACCAGCATGGGGGACACTTCCCCCAGGACCCCCCCCCCCCCCCAATTACCTCATGCATATATTTTCTATAGAAATTACAAATTTGTAACATTTGTACAGGAGGGGAAAGGCTTGCTCCCCTTGGATATCAGGAAAAGACAAAAGTTTGATGGTGTTTTGAAAACAAAATGCACCTCAAAACGTCTTAAAATTGATTTCACACCCCCCTTAGCGCGTGTTAGTTTTTTTCCTACAGTTCACCATCCCCCCATGGACGGACTGCCAATTCGACCACTGATTAACACACAAAAAATCAAACGAACAGATAAAGTGTCGTAAAAATACCGCGGTGATGTCGATGTGCAAAAAAAAACACAATTTGAGACGATATCCCATGAAGTATGATATCACGTAAAATTACAAGAACAGTTGTGCGATATTTTTACAATTTCCAGTTTTATAATAAAGTTATTTTGTTCAAGAGAACGTCAATTATTTCGTAGTGCGTAATTTAAAAGTACCTACTAGAATAATTGATTTGGAATAAATGCGTAGAAAACATTTCGAATGAAAACAATCAATTCTCTTAGCTGTCAAACGTCACTAATCACATAACGCATGCCGCCTAATAGGTTTAATAACCCGTTCCGCCTCCTGAAGTGTTTTTCATCTAGTATTTGCATGCTTGCCCGCTCTGCCTGGCGGCTATTGTCACGCTCCAGATCTCTGCGCATTGGAGAGAGAGTTCAAGACGCTGTATTGACGAGCATTCTCTCACCTGTCTCACTAGCCGTGATCGTATAGTGGTTAGTACCCTGCGTTGTGGCCGCAGAAACCCCGGTTCGAATCCGGGTCACGGCAGGATCTTTTTTATTTTTACATTTTATCCAGAGTTTTCAGAATTGCTAGGTAGTGTTCGTTGAACTGGAGTCGTCAAATTCATTTTTATTTACATTTGTAGAATTGATTTTAAGAACGATTTTTGAACTATCTGTACAATGATTGATGAGAATATAATCTGTACAAAGGGGCTCCATTTCATCGGTAAAAGTTGTAAAAAGTCCGCTTTGAAATTTGCTAAACCTGACTGTGTGAGTTTTTATGTGAACTTTAATAACTTAAAGCTGAACCGTATTTAAGTAAACCCTAACTAATGGAGCCTTATTATGTATATTTTATCCTCTTTCCTCGTGGTGGAGATAGAATAGTGTACAATTCAGTATGAGAGCTATTCTGTAGATATAAATAAATTTACTTTCTTGTGGTGTTGTCCCATTGTCTGCAACATAACGACGGATGAAAGATTTTGAAGATGGTATGCAGATGATGATCAAGAATTGTTTAAAGATAGAAAGAGGGAATGAGACGGTTTTGACCTATTAGTAGAAACATTCGTAACTAGCTTCTCGACTGAGGAAAACAAAGAAATTACTCAGTCAGGAAGGTCAACTCGTAATCGATGCGGAGTGCCTTCCATATCGTTACCGCCGGTGCAAACAATTAATTAACATCAGTTAAAATGCCATTCCGGCTCGATGTCTGCCAGGTTGAAGGGTTGAAATGGAAGGAAAAAGACAACTCACGTTCTTTGTTCCCGTCGCTCTGCCAGTCGAACTCTCCATTCTCGACGCACTCCATGAAGCTGTTCTTTTTCTTGAAGTACATGGCCAGGTCGGTGCTGATGATCGCGTTCTCAACCGTCTTCATCACCATCCGGTAGTCGTCCATGGGCAGGGACTGAAACAAAACAATTTTCATTTGTCAAGTCAATCTCAACCACACATGGTCACCTCACTTTAAAGTAAACGGTTGAAGTTTTCTTCACAGTGTAGTTTTCTCACGGAATGGAGCCTTTTTGTGGATTCAAAGATAGATATTATGGTTAATGGCGCTCAACAGCAAAGTTATCAGCGCCAATGGTGGATTCAATTCCAATTCTTATCGTACAGATGAGAAGCTTGTCAGGCGCCAGCATGTCACATGATCGCACACGCTGGTCAGGCGCCGCGCGCAATCGCAGGTAAATAATGTCGAGAGCCACTCAGTTCGGTACTCCTTGTGTTTGTTGCTCACTCACGGACATAATTCGTTCACATACAGAGTTGGCACGAGATTCTTTTGTCTTACATCAACAATGTAAAATGTACACTTTCGATCTTGTTGGTGTGCTAATGTCAAGACAATTTTACAAACTATTATCGGTTAATCGAAGATATTATCAACAAAATACTGAATCACAGATTGACAGCCGCTCTGACAATGTAGGGTCGTGGAAAAATGTGTCGATCATCCCTACGCTTATACCATCCCGCCATACAACGGAGCGCTGGTATACCACTGTACGATCTCCGTTGTATGGCGGGAGGGTATAAGCGTAGGGATGATCGAGATATTATTCCAAAGCTACACCAAGATAGCCGCGCAACAATGAGATAGCGTCACGTGCAAACTATCAATAGTTTCTTGACCCTTATGACTGTTACTTTCTACGGTGAACTTCTAGCAACTTAGTACAGTAATTTCAACCTTTGTAGCAATATGGTCGAAATACTTTCACTTTTCAGCACTTTTTCCACGAGTGTACACTGGGCACAACTAAAAATGATAGCTCAATAAATCTGATTTCCTAATAAATGTTATATCGCACCATCAGAAGTCAGTCCAAGCGATCTCCTTGTCTCACTCAAGTAGGTGACTTCTCATTTCAATGATAAAAACAAGCATTTGTTGTTATGGAACTATATGGAACATTACCAGCAGCGTTGATTGTAGAACAGCCAGCAGTCATTCAAATTTGTTCTTCGATCGCTTTTTTTATTTCCTCGAGTGTATATGACGTCAGCTTGTTACCTGGAAGAAGGGGTGATGCTCCATGGTGCTGGTCGAGTAGAGGATCGCGAGGGGCTGGTCGCTATCAGGACACATGGAGACGGGTGTATGAGTTACCTGGAAGATGTTGTTGCCCTCGCTGTTGAGGATCATGACGCACTGGTCGAAGTGGTGATGCTCCATGGTGCTGGTCGAGTAGAGGATCGCGAGGGGCTGGTCGCTATCAGGACACATGGAGACGGGTGTATGAGTTACCTGGAAGATGTTGTTGCCCTCGCTGTTGAGGATCATGACGCACTGGTCGAAGTGGTGATGCTCCATGGTGCTGGTCGAGTAGAGGATCGCGAGGGGCTGGTCGCTATCAGGACACATGGAGACGGGTGTATGAGTTACCTGGAAGATGTTGTTGCCCTCGCTGTTGAGGATCATGACGCACTGGTCGAAGTGGTGATGCTCCATGGTGCTGGTCGAGTAGAGGATCGCGAGGGGCTGGTCGCTATCAGGACACATGGAGACGGGTGTATGAGTTACCTGGAAGATGTTGTTGCCCTCGCTGTTGAGGATCATGACGCACTGGTCGAAGTGGTGATGCTCCATGGTGCTGGTCGAGTAGAGGATCGCGAGGGGCTGGTCGCTATCAGGACACATGGAGACGGGTGTATGAGTTACCTGGAAGATGTTGTTGCCCTCGCTGTTGAGGATCATGACGCACTGGTCGAAGTGGTGATGCTCCATGGTGCTGGTCGAGTAGAGGATCGCGAGGGGCTGGTCGCTATCAGGACACATGGAGACGGGTGTATGAGTTACCTGGAAGATGTTGTTGCCCTCGCTGTTGAGGATCATGACGCACTGGTCGAAGTGGTGATGCTCCATGGTGCTGGTCGAGTAGAGGATCGCGAGGGGCTGGTCGCTATCAGGACACATGGAGACGGGTGTATGAGTTACCTGGAAGATGTTGTTGCCCTCGCTGTTGAGGATCATGACGCACTGGTCGAAGTGGTGATGCTCCATGGTGCTGGTCGAGTAGAGGATCGCGAGGGGCTGGTCGCTATCAGGACACATGGAGACGGGTGTTTGAGTTACCTGGAAGATGTTGTTGCCCTCGCTGATGAGGATCATGACGCACTGGTCGAAGTGGTGATGCTCCATGGTGCTGGTCGAGTAGAGGATCGCGAGGGGCTGGTCGCTATCAGGACACATGGAGACGGGTGTATGAGTTACCTGGAAGATGTTGTTGCCCTCGCTGTTGAGGATCATGACGCACTGGTCGAAGTGGTGATGCTCCATGGTGCTGGTCGAGTAGAGGATCGCGAGGGGCTGGTCGCTATCAGGACACATGGAGACGGGTGTATGAGTTACCTGGAAGATGTTGTTGCCCTCGCTGTTGAGGATCATGACGCACTGGTCGAAGTGGTGATGCTCCATGGTGCTGGTCGAGTAGAGGATCGCGAGGGGCGACTCTGTCTTCGTCTGGAACGCGTTGTTCGTGCCTCGGTGGTCCAGATCGTGGCACAGACACGCGACTAGCAGGCCCAGGATCTGAGCAGACAACACACTTCGTTGAGGGAGAGAAGGGGAGTGTCCAAATAATAATTAGAGTGTCAAAAAACATATTTTCATTCATTCTTATTTTCATTCTATTGGTTCATCATGCAAATTGTTTTCACAGGTGACAAGGAATTGATACATTTCCTTGAACAAAGTTTATGAGGGCGCCAGAAGCAAAACCTAGATTCACTCCACTTTGATTAGTTTGGAGAAAAACAGGAAAAACCATTGCATTTCCTATACAAGCCGGCGAAATAAGTTCTCAATCCACGTTTTGAAGGGAAGATAATATTTCTTGCACTTGTCATTGTATTAGAAGATAGATAATTAAAAACGGTTTATTATCACGAAACTAACGTAAAAACAGTGTTCGAATTGGGGGGGATGCGGGGGGATGGCATCCCCCCATAACGAATTTATGGGCATGACCATCTCCCCATGATGAATTTAGGGACAAAACCATCCCCCCATTAAACATAATATGATATGACATATTAAGATAATATAATATGACAATTTATAATTCATTGTTAAAACTACAATACAATAAATAATTATTAACTATATTGAACTTTGAACTTGCAACAAATTGGCATGGTACAGTTGGTAATTATTTACTTTTACCATTTCCACTTTGCAATTACATTATCTTGCAGCCTCCAAAATCCAAAAATCCAAAAGACGCCCAGCGGTGAAAACTTGCGGTCCAGCCCCCCCCACCCCCCCCCCCCCTAACTGACTGTATCGTTTTACCCACGATACACCATCCCCCCATAACACATTTCCCAATTCGAACACTGCGTAAAAATGATTTTTTTTGGAGATAGCTGTGGGTTTTGCATCTAGTCTTAGCACTCAAATGCAACAGCAGTAAAAATCATGTAAACGCGTAGAAAGATAGTTTGAATTGAAGATACTTGTGTGCTGGTGCTGTTATTTCCTTTCTAAATTCTCACTTATCTTCATGTCACCAGATAATGTGGTCATCATAAGAGAATGGGAAAATAGTCTATACAATAGACTTTTACATGCAGGATAGCTAGAAATACACTCAAAATTGAGCTTTTATGCCCTCCTCTAGTAGTCCAGAGCGAGGTGAGTATAACGATGACCTCGTCCAGAGATTTTGTACGAAGTTTTAATTTAACTTTTTGTTCCTCTCTTTCGATGGTTTTGTTCCCATGAGGCCAATTAACTCTATGGACCTTTTGGAGTAAACTATTCTTTAAAACGATGACTTGACATAAGCGACTGACCTCCAAGTCCTTCATGAACCTCTCCATCTTCCCTGTCTTGAGCATCGCGAACATCGTCTGCGCCACATTGAGAGCGTGGCGCCAGTTGTGGTACTTGACCGGCCGGTAGTTCTTCTTGACGCTCAGCACCCAGCGACACAACACCTGAGCAACAAGTAGCGAACAGTCAGATGAAACATAACATCGCGAACATCGTCTGCGCCACATTGAGAGCGTGGCGCCAGTTGTGGTACTTGACCGGCCGGTAGTTCTTCTTGACGCTCAGCACCCAGCGACACAACACCTGAGCAACAAGTAGCGAACAGTCAGATGAAACATAACATCGCGAACATCGTCTGCGCCACATTGAGAGCGTGGCGCCAGTTGTGGTACTTGACCGGCCGGTAGTTCTTCTTGACGCTCAGCACCCAGCGACACAACACCTGAGCAACAAGTAGCGAACAGTCAGATGAAACATAACATCGCGAACATCGTCTGCGCCACATTGAGAGCGTGGCGCCAGTTGTGGTACTTGACCGGCCGGTAGTTCTTCTTGACGCTCAGCACCCAGCGACACAACACCTGAGCAACAAGTAGCGAACAGTCAGATGAAACATAACATCGCGAACATCGTCTGCGCCACATTGAGAGCGTGGCGCCAGTTGTGGTACTTGACCGGCCGGTAGTTCTTCTTGACGCTCAGCACCCAGCGACACAACACCTGAGCAACAAGTAGCGAACAGTCAGATGAAACATAACATCGCGAACATCGTCTGCGCCACATTGAGAGCGTGGCGCCAGTTGTGGTACTTGACCGGCCGGTAGTTCTTCTTGACGCTCAGCACCCAGCGACACAACACCTGAGCAACAAGTAGCGAACAGTCAGATGAAACATAACATCGCGAACATCGTCTGCGCCACATTGAGAGCGTGGCGCCAGTTGTGGTACTTGACCGGCCGGTAGTTCTTCTTGACGCTCAGCACCCAGCGACACAACACCTGAGCAACAAGTAGCGAACAGTCAGATGAAACATAACATCGCGAACATCGTCTGCGCCACATTGAGAGCGTGGCGCCAGTTGTGGTACTTGACCGGCCGGTAGTTCTTCTTGACGCTCAGCACCCAGCAGCACAACACCTGAGCAACAAGTAGCGAACAGTCAGATGAAACATAACATCGCGAACATCGTCTGCGCCACATTGAGAGCGTGGCGCCAGTTGTGGTACTTGACCGGCCGGTAGTTCTTCTTGACGCTCAGCACCCAGCGACACAACACCTGAGCAACAAGTAGCGAACAGTCAGATGAAACATAACATCGCGAACATCGTCTGCGCCACATTGAGAGCGTGGCGCCAGTTGTGGTACTTGACCGGCCGGTAGTTCTTCTTGACGCTCAGCACCCAGCGACACAACACCTGAGCAACAAGTAGCGAACAGTCAGATGAAACATAACATCGCGAACATCGTCTGCGCCACATTGAGAGCGTGGCGCCAGTTGTGGTACTTGACCGGCCGGTAGTTCTTCTTGACGCTCAGCACCCAGCGACACAACACCTGAGCAACAAGTAGCGAACAGTCAGATGAAACATAACATCGCGAACATCGTCTGCGCCACATTGAGAGCGTGGCGCCAGTTGTGGTACTTGACCGGCCGGTAGTTCTTCTTGACGCTCAGCACCCAGCGACACAACACCTGAGCAACAAGTAGCGAACAGTCAGATGAAACATAACATCGCGAACATCGTCTGCGCCACATTGAGAGCGTGGCGCCAGTTGTGGTACTTGACCGGCCGGTAGTTCTTCTTGACGCTCAGCACCCAGCGACACAACACCTGAGCAACAAGTAGCGAACAGTCAGATGAAACATAACATCGCGAACATCGTCTGCGCCACATTGAGAGCGTGGCGCCAGTTGTGGTACTTGACCGGCCGGTAGTTCTTCTTGACGCTCAGCACCCAGCGACACAACACCTGAGCAACAAGTAGCGAACAGTCAGATGAAACATAACATCGCGAACATCGTCTGCGCCACATTGAGAGCGTGGCGCCAGTTGTGGTACTTGACCGGCCGGTAGTTCTTCTTGACGCTCAGCACCCAGCGACACAACACCTGAGCAACAAGTAGCGAACAGTCAGATGAAACATAACATCGCGAACATCGTCTGCGCCACATTGAGAGCGTGGCGCCAGTTGTGGTACTTGACCGGCCGGTAGTTCTTCTTGACGCTCAGCACCCAGTGACACAACACCTGAGCAACAAGTAGCGAACAGTCAGATGAAACATAACATCGCGAACATCGTCTGCGCCACATTGAGAGCGTGGCGCCAGTTGTGGTACTTGACCGGCCGGTAGTTCTTCTTGACGCTCAGCACCCAGCAGCACAACACCTGAGCAACAAGTAGCGAACAGTCAGATGAAACATAACATCGCGAACATCGTCTGCGCCACATTGAGAGCGTGGCGCCAGTTGTGGTACTTGACCGGCCGGTAGTTCATCTTGACGCTCAGCACCCAGCGACACAACACCTGAGCAACAAGTAGCGAACAGTCAGATGAAACATAACATCGCGAACATCGTCTGCTCCACATTGAGAGCGTGGCGCCAGTTGTGGTACTTGACCGGCCGGTAGTTCTTCTTGACGCTCAGCACCCAGCGACACAACACCTGAGCAACAAGTAGCGAACAGTCAGATGAAACATAACATCGCGAACATCGTCTGCGCCACATTGAGAGCGTGGCGCCAGTTGTGGTACTTGACCGGCCGGTAGTTCTTCTTGACGCTCAGCACCCAGCGACACAACACCTGAGCAACAAGTAGCGAACAGTCAGATGAAACATAACATCGCGAACATCGTCTGCGCCACATTGAGAGCGTGGCGCCAGTTGTGGTACTTGACCGGCCGGTAGTTCTTCTTGACGCTCAGCACCCAGCGACACAACACCTGAGCAACAAGTAGCGAACAGTCAGATGAAACATAACATCGCGAACATCGTCTGCGCCACATTGAGAGCGTGGCGCCAGTTGTGGTACTTGACCGGCCGGTAGTTCTTCTTGACGCTCAGCACCCAGCGACACAACACCTGAGCAACAAGTAGCGAACAGTCAGATGAAACATAACATCGCGAACATCGTCTGCGCCACATTGAGAGCGTGGCGCCAGTTGTGGTACTTGACCGGCCGGTAGTTCTTCTTGACGCTCAGCACCCAGCGACACAACACCTGAGCAACAAGTAGCGAACAGTCAGATGAAACATAACATCGCGAACATCGTCTGCGCCACATTGAGAGCGTGGCGCCAGTTGTGGTACTTGACCGGCCGGTAGTTCTTCTTGACGCTCAGCACCCAGCGACACAACACCTGAGCAACAAGTAGCGAACAGTCAGATGAAACATAACATCGCGAACATCGTCTGCGCCACATTGAGAGCGTGGCGCCAGTTGTGGTACTTGACCGGCCGGTAGTTCTTCTTGACGCTCAGCACCCAGCGACACAACACCTGAGCAACAAGTAGCGAACAGTCAGATGAAACATAACATCGCGAACATCGTCTGCGCCACATTGAGAGCGTGGCGCCAGTTGTGGTACTTGACCGGCCGGTAGTTCTTCTTGACGCTCAGCACCCAGCGACACAACACCTGAGCAACAAGTAGCGAACAGTCAGATGAAACATAACATCGCGAACATCGTCTGCGCCACATTGAGAGCGTGGCGCCAGTTGTGGTACTTGACCGGCCGGTAGTTCTTCTTGACGCTCAGCACCCAGCGACACAACACCTGAGCAACAAGTAGCGAACAGTCAGATGAAACATAACATCGCGAACATCGTCTGCGCCACATTGAGAGCGTGGCGCCAGTTGTGGTACTTGACCGGCCGGTAGTTCTTCTTGACGCTCAGCACCCAGCGACACAACACCTGAGCAACAAGTAGCGAACAGTCAGATGAAACATAACATCGCGAACATCGTCTGCGCCACATTGAGAGCGTGGCGCCAGTTGTGGTACTTGACCGGCCGGTAGTTCTTCTTGACGCTCAGCACCCAGCGACACAACACCTGAGCAACAAGTAGCGAACAGTCAGATGAAACATAACATCGCGAACATCGTCTGCGCCACATTGAGAGCGTGGCGCCAGTTGTGGTACTTGACCGGCCGGTAGTTCTTCTTGACGCTCAGCACCCAGCGACACAACACCTGAGCAACAAGTAGCGAACAGTCAGATGAAACATAACATCGCGAACATCGTCTGCGCCACATTGAGAGCGTGGCGCCAGTTGTGGTACTTGACCGGCCGGTAGTTCTTCTTGACGCTCAGCACCCAGCGACACAACACCTGAGCAACAAGTAGCGAACAGTCAGATGAAACATAACATCGCGAACATCGTCTGCGCCACATTGAGAGCGTGGCGCCAGTTGTGGTACTTGACCGGCCGGTAGTTCTTCTTGACGCTCAGCACCCAGCGACACAACACCTGAGCAACAAGTAGCGAACAGTCAGATGAAACATAACATCGCGAACATCGTCTGCGCCACATTGAGAGCGTGGCGCCAGTTGTGGTACTTGACCGGCCGGTAGTTCTTCTTGACGCTCAGCACCCAGCAGCACAACACCTGAGCAACAAGTAGCGAACAGTCAGATGAAACATAACATCGCGAACATCGTCTGCGCCACATTGAGAGCGTGGCGCCAGTTGTGGTACTTGACCGGCCGGTAGTTCTTCTTGACGCTCAGCACCCAGCGACACAACACCTGAGCAACAAGTAGCGAACAGTCAGATGAAACATAACATCGCGAACATCGTCTGCGCCACATTGAGAGCGTGGCGCCAGTTGTGGTACTTGACCGGCCGGTAGTTCTTCTTGACGCTCAGCACCCAGCGACACAACACCTGAGCAACAAGTAGCGAACAGTCAGATGAAACATAACATCGCGAACATCGTCTGCGCCACATTGAGAGCGTGGCGCCAGTTGTGGTACTTGACCGGCCGGTAGTTCTTCTTGACGCTCAGCACCCAGCGACACAACACCTGAGCAACAAGTAGCGAACAGTCAGATGAAACATAACATCGCGAACATCGTCTGCGCCACATTGAGAGCGTGGCGCCAGTTGTGGTACTTGACCGGCCGGTAGTTCTTCTTGACGCTCAGCACCCAGCGACACAACACCTGAGCAACAAGTAGCGAACAGTCAGATGAAACAAGCCATAACCTATCGGACCATGGTTCTCGTCAGATCACAGAGGTTGTGCAACACATAGTGGTAAATCATCACTAGTGGAGTCAAAATAAATGAGGATCTTGGGACTATAGCCATAAGACGGAAAGGATTGAAGAAACCCAAACTGTATAATTAGTATCAATATGGAGGTACCATAATCAATAAAACAAGTACCTACTGATTTAACTAATTGCAGAAGAGGCAAGAGGTGGTTTTAATTTAATCAACAATTGGATTATGGATCTGAATCAAGAATTATGCGAGATCTGATGATTTTTTAATTTTGGGTTTGGTTTGTAAAAGTTGAAAACTAAACATACATCTTTGATGTTATACTATTACCTTCAGAATGTATGCAGCTTTAGCGCTTTAATATTTTCAATTTTAACCTAAATACGTCCAACCCCTTTGCAAATATTTCCCTTAGTTAAACGGTTTACATACTTGAACCTGGATTTAAGGGCATGGATATTTGCATGACAATATTTGAGTAAGGCAAAGTCATTATTAAGTTCAGTGTGACAAAGGGCCGAGATAGGTTACCTAAGAGAAACGGTTTACAGTAACTTCGTAGTGCTTCAGATGAAAGCAAATATCGTTTCTCTGGCTAAGACAATATTTGGGCAATCATATAAAAATTCTTAATGCAAAGTAAATTCATGCTCAGGCCATCAGTTTTCGAAATCGCATTTCGGCAACTTGTGACCATAATGACTTGTTATATGAACTAATAACTATTTATTTGTATATTATTAGTTTATAAACATTGCAATGGCAGTTTAAAGGAAAAAGAAACATTTTAAATCAGTGAATATCACTAAAACTGACATCTTAGTAACTACAGTTCGTATAACTTAGGTCTGAACGCTCAACAGATGGAGCCACTCGTCAGTTGTTCTGCTAGGCCGAGAAAGACTGCATAGCTGTGTGAGCGCGCAATGAAGTCTTTCTCGGCCTAGCAGAACAACTGGGGAGTGGCTCCGTCTGGTGAGAGCTCATACGATGCTCTCTTGAAGTGCACTGCAGCGCTATCTGTGATTGAGACGGCTGGGTAATGAGTTTGACATTGAAGAGTTTTTTAATCGGTTTTTATCAATATCTTTTACCAATGTAATTGTTAACAAAATAAGGCTTTGTACGCGTCTTCAGAACTGTTCAATGAAAATAATTCCATAGCTTGGAATGGTTTATTAGATTCACTTTGTCCTACAGATGTTTAGTGCCCGAAAATTAGTAAAATTATGGTACTAAACATCTGTTGGACAAAATAAAACTAATAACTTATTCCAAGCTATGAAATTATTTTCATTGAACAGTTATGAAGACGCGTACAAAGCCTTATTTTGTTGACAATTACATTGCTAAAAGATATTGATAAAAATCGATTAAAAAACTCTTCAAGGCCACGCTCACTACTCAGCCCTCTTAAGATGTACTACTCACATCGTAAGGGATGTGAAACTGCTTGACCAGGTTACAAGACAGGAACATGCGGACAGTGGCGCGACACGTGTCTTCATCGGACAGCTCGAAGTCGATGAACGTGAAGCTGTAGAGGTTGAACGTGTCTGCCGACGGGATCGTGTCCTCGTTCAGCTTGGTGGTGTCCTCGATGGAGGCGGTGGCGTGGTAGGACAGACACTCGAGCGCCACCTTCTGCTTCGCCATAAGTTTACCTGGAAGATGATTCAATATCGGATGTTATGCTTTTCATTAGACGAATTTATAATCCCCTATATTTTTGGTAAAAATTAAATATTTTTTTATTGAATAAATTAAATTGAACAAAATATTTCAATAATTTATAGGACATTTAATTAAAACGATAAATCGAAAATTTCAAATATTTGAAAATGTTATACCTAGCTCAAAGGATTACAATGTATAAGGGTCGGTTTTTAAATACACTGTTAAAAACAGCAGTTAGGTTTAAACGGCAATTCAACCGTTTATTCAAACGAGTCATTGGTTGTTGCAGTGGCAACTGTCCTATTAGCAGAGTATTGAATACTTGTATCACTTGACTTACATGCGTTCTCGTACATCTGGGTGTTATGGATTCCGAGACCACAGAAGATGGCGAACGCCTCGAAGATGGAGACATCGCAGTCGGAGAACGGAATCCCAACGCCCTGATTGGTGGAGACAATTGCGATTAATATACATGATGGCGGTACGCTTCCCAGAGTCTAAGAAATAAGACATAGTTTACAACTGAGTACACTCTTCTCAGTTGTCAAGTTGTTTCAAAGTTAAAGTGGTATTTATCCATTGACAGTATACATTATTATAACGTCTCTTTTAGTTCGTTATGGGTAAATAAATAGAATATATTGTGGAATGAATAAAAACATAATATATTAAATATACATGTCTAAATCTCTATGTACAAAAAATGTTATTGTGTGATACATGATAGTCAGTGTGAATCTTTTTTATACAAATCTGAATAAAACGAGTAATTGTGTAAAGTCCTTGGACGGCATGAGGTTATCTAATGTTAAACCGCAGTAATGAACACAAAACACAGTATGACAATGAGATAGGTTAGGTACTGATAACTTTGATGTCTACGTCAGTCGCTTTTGTCGGCAAAATCCGTTTTTCTCGCATGAATGCTTGTCTATATTGCAAAGCGAGATTCGCCATAGAAAATTAAAGATTTTGAACTTAAAGCAATTATTGTTTTCAATTTATCTGCGCTCCATATTTTTTTAAAACGAAATAAAATTTAAAAAGAATTCTCTGTAATCTGTTCTGCATGTTCTTGGATATCTAATAAAGTCGTAAGCAAACTTAATTTAAAAGCGATGTTATTACATCAATGTACGACAGGCAATGGGAATTTATTCTCGAATATGCATGTGCTAAATTGCGCTCGCTCCCTGATGGCATTCGACTTGTGAATACTTCGAGACTGAAATAGAATATTGGCGTGCAAGCAAACAGTCCCAGAGGAAATAATCATGGAACATTGTGATTTCACTGATTGAATTCCAGTAACTGTTGATATTATGTTCAAATCACCTGATATTCACAGTAGCTCTTCCATGGCACAAGAGAACTATAAACTACATATAAGAAGTTTTGTGATTTTTATTACGGAAATTCTAAATCCTTATGTATACAAAACTAACAATTTGGGGCCCATTCTTAATGAGAGATCAGTCCCCAAAATAGCAGCGTAGCATATTGAAAGAATCTATCTTGCACCTGATCAAATTGTCATACAAACTTGCATCCATATTTAATGTAGCGATATGGATATTTTCACAGAAATTCATAATCACGTCGTCAATTATAATTATTATTTTATTTTATTTTATTTTTTAATATAATTTTAATTTTGAAATCTCTAGAGATGCCTAAAATCAGCCTCATGCTGAAAAGAAGTTGCGTCCGCAAGTAGATATTTGCGGGTGTCAGTCCTCAACACCACAAGACTGTGAGCTAATAATCTTATGGACCGAATCCAGTAGACTCTGGTTACTTACGTTGATAAATCTGGAAATTCTTTTGAGCATGAGGCTGAATAAGAGGAGCAATTAAGTAGTTTTACCGCTAACATAATCCGCAAGTAATATAGTCCATGATGTAGATTATTTTTCCATCTGTCGAGTACAGATGTTTTTCACTGTCAATCATAATAAAAATGTTGAACGGGCAATGTTTGCACATCTTACGGTTGCTTTCAATGATGCTGCATTCACCATCTGAACAAACATTAGAATGCATGCAATTTTCGTTGCATACAAAGAGAGTTGGTTGAATTTTGTCATTCAGCTCGTTGCAAAAATGACGCCAGACGTATATTTTCATTAAAATTGAATTTCAATTTACATAATAAATTTACATATTTCATTGCAATTTACATTTTGACGTTATCTCTACTTGTACACGTTTTCATATCGATGTATAATAACTTGCATGAACTGCAATAATGAGGTAACGCGATTTTATAAACAAGTCTGAACGAATTGAAAGTTTCCGAGGTAAATGTTAAAGTACTGAATATCATCATAGCTCTTGAACTATCAGATTATTTAAAATTGTATAAAATATATGGTTGCTTCTTGAGTCAATTAACCAAACTAATTTAACGCCAATCAAACTATCTATGAATAAACGGATCCATTTAAGAGTGGAGGAAGCAATCAAATTTAATTCAATCGAGTAGATTGTGGTTTGCACTTTGGTGTCCGGTTTATATATTTTAATTTGCAATAGATATCTAGAAAATAAAACTGTGACAAGATTTAATAAAAGCAGAATAACCCAAATCATTTTCCGGATTAGTAAATTAAAAGTTAGTATAGCTTTTTTGAACATGAAACGTGAAATATCCCTATAGGTATACTCAGCATAGGTAATGTCAAGTGTTGCACTTTTTATTAATGAAAAGTCTTTACGATTCCTGTCCGCGACTATAAAGTCGTGCAGAAAGGTTTCAAAAGCTTTGTGCGATCTGACGTCAGAGAAACTCTTCTTGTCGCAACTAAGTGATTCAACAATCTCTGTCTAAGACACATTGTTGACACGACCAAGTGTGTTTACCTTGTTGATGAGCTGCGCAACGCCGATCACAGTCTTCTGCGCATTCACGATCGGCATGCACAGAATGCTCTTGGTCAGAAACCCGTCGTCGTCTTCGCGGACCTCCTGGTTCATCCATGTTGCCACGTCGCCGATGTTCAGGATCTGAAACACATGGCACATGGCGTCAGTATGGCAACATTGTAGTGCCACGTTGCCGATGTTCAGGATCTGAAACACAGGGCACATGGCGTCAGCTTGGCAACATTGTAATGCCACGTTGCCACGTCGCCGATGTTCAGGATCTGAAATACAGGGCACATGGCGTCAGCTTGGCAACATTGTAGTGCCACGTTGCCACGTCGCCGATGTTCAGGATCTGAAACACAGGGCACATGGCGTCAGCTTGGCAACATTGTAAAGCTGATGTTCCAGATCCAATACACATGGCAACCCTATAAATCCAAGCTGCCAATACCAGCATTAGGTGACATTTTTGAAATCATTGAGTTATGATGTATCGTTGGAATAATAATAGATAATTTTCTCCCCTATGTTTGAATTTCTCATCTAGTTCCCATCAAGTTAAAACTTGTGTTGAAATTGCGACTTTTACCGGTGGCAAAGCAGAGATAGAAACCCGTTTAGACGATTTACTCGAAACAGGTTTCATGTTAGTTGAGTTCTTTACGGTTGGAAGGACTGAAAAGTTTAATCCAGTTTAGTTTAATTTTCCAACGGTATTTTAGTCACTTGAGTTGCATTGCTAAAACTTTTCAGATACAATAAAATAATGTTCGTTATGAAATAGAAACACGATCAAAATCTCAACTTGGCAACCTTGCCAAGTTGCCACGTTGCCGATATTCAGAATCTAAAACGTGCTAAAACACACAGGTTATAGCGTCAATTTGGCAACCCCGTAAACCATCCTAAAAATCGAGAGGCGGCCATCTTCTTTGCGTCGTAAAAATCTGAGACGTTATTGCAAGTTTTCTTTATAGATGTTTGATAGCATTTCCACGCCTGTTATTAGACTTATATGACGTCATTGTGGGAAACTGTTCATACGTTGTGGCGAGCTCAAAACCAACGTCAATATTGCTTTAACGCCTTTCTGAGGCAGAGTGGCACTTGAGGGGCCCAGTGTCACTTGAGGGGCCGCAGTAACCGAAGAATAGCAAGATACGTTTGTTATTGTATAAAATTACGAAATTACCTATTCAAATAAAATGGGAAGATAATAAAGAATTGTGAAACTAATAGGAAGAGAAGAGCGTAGCTCATTCTTCATAAGAAATCGTTCGAATTCAAAATGTACCTAGATTTTGTGAATTTTTTTAGTTTAACATTGCGACTATACAGGAAAGGACATGCCATATTTTCAAAAGTGTATCAGCTGTTTTGCTTCCAATAGATTTCTTTGAAAATCGTGTTTTAGTTGCAACATTTTATTCTAACATTTTTAAATGCCACGTTCGTGGATGTTTACCGAGCTTTGAATTCAAAGTTTTCCTTATGAAGAGTACAGTTTTTCATGTAAAATTGTTTTATCATGGTAAAACGGTTTCCTAGAAATTCGTATCTACCAGCTTCTGAATACAATTTTGTGCGCAAACTCGACGCAAAGTTGAAAAATAGAGACATTTGACCATTGCATCGAGTTTGAATTGAGAAGTTGGTGTTAATGTATGTTAAATCGACTAATTCTGTGTTCCATTCTACATTTTGAACTCTCCGATCAAATCGTCAGCTTGAAGAGCACTGAATGTATCTACTCTATTTCTCAGATGTGAACTTGTCTTAACAAGTTCCCCAAGATGTCTCTTCGTAAGTAATCTGCACACTCCCAGAGAGGATCCCAGCCTCCTGAATACGTTGAATATTTTATACAGATTCCACGATCTCTCTCTCTCTCTCTCTCTCTCTCTCTCTCTCTCTCTCTCTCTCTCTCTCTCTCTCTCTCTCTCTCTCTCTCTCTCTCTCTCTCTCTCTCTCTCTCTCTCTCTCTCTCTCTCTCGCTCTCTCGCTCTCTCTCTCTCTCTCCCTCTCTCTCTCTCTCCAACTGACGTCACACATAAATCTGCAAATCGCTTTTCAAGAGTCTTTTTCATCCGCTCTGTCGGTGACACAGAGAGAGCTTTTACATTGACCAGTAATTGCTTGGCGTAGATTACAGCGCTCCAGGCGGGAGAAGAGGACAACTCGTCACAGTTCTGATGCATTTTCATTCGCGTCTCCTCGGGGTTTTGACCGACTCTTTGACAAGCGAAACGAGAAGAGGGAATCTACATGACGTCATGATTGTAACTGGCTCTGTGATTGTCAAATAGAGAAGTTAGCAGCAATGTAGGAGACTGAAACATTTGCAGTGTTATAACTTAAATTTTAACATTGTTTTATATTTCAGCAGGTATATAAAACTACAAAATTATACAAAGAGGAAAGTAATATAAACGTTCTACACATCTTTTCCTACTCTGGTAAAATATTTTAAAAATATCCTAGCTCAATGGTCATAATATTTATTTTGATTTAAGCGACCTACTTTACGTTAGAGATTAGTAAAGAAAAGAGTAAAGTTAAGCTTTCACGACATGTATTATTCATATCCGATTAGACCGACGTTTCAACAAGTATTGAAAGTCGATAAAAAAGATTGCTGACAAAATTTTGAGATACGAAAGGATAAACGTTTTACTTGTTTTAACTTTATTAACTCTGTTTTATAATTTTAACTCTACCTGTAATGTTAGTTTCACAATAATACGGTTTGGTTTTGTGACCGAGTTTAATCATCCTATAGATGTAGAAGAGAGCAACTATTGAATGAAACATGGAAGAACACTGCAAATTGAGTTTACTATGAGCTCAATAAGCTGCAATCTTATTGGGTCACATCATCGTCAGAGAAACACAAATCTAATTTATTTATAAAAAACTGATAAAGCTGAGAAATCTAATAAGCAGCAGAACCAAGTTTCAGACAAATATTATTGATTTGTTAAAAATGAGAGAAATCAAATCAAATCATTTCATTCTTTCTTTTGACAGAACAGGTTCCGAGATTGATCGTATCAACAAAATAACACGGTTATTTTATATTAGAACCGAGAAAGTTAGCACACGAAATAACGTTTTAAGCTTTCTGCTTTTAGTATTTTTTATGATTATTGTGGTTATTCAGTCAAGAGACAAATGAAAGAATACCACTACTTCCTCCTTCCCATCATACATAATTCCAGATTCTTCTTCTTCATCATCTCCCAATCAAAATTATAATTATTCACTCTAGGAGAGTTCGGCGTTAAGCCCAATAACAAATTGAATTTTGAATTAAATGAATTAGAGCGAAAATAAACTTAACTCAACGAACAAAGGTGCATAGATCTTGACGTCACGATTAAACTAAAAGCGACTTTTTGACAGCTACTTTAACGCAAAATAGACGGACAATGCGCATTTAAAATTCGCATAGAAATATTGTAAGTCACCGCTTTCGAATCAAACAGATAACACAGTGTTAAAATGTTACAATGTATTATTCAGAAGTATTAAAATCTCCGTATAACTTCAGTACGTGGATGATATTACAAATGGTGGCATATGTAGGTAGCTGTCACATAGAAACCTGGAAGCCAGGGATTTAAATTGACTCCTAGATTAACATACATATATATTTTCCATACACGTATTTTCATATTTTCCAGACGAGAGCAGCTATTAAAATGTTTTATTAAAAACTCTTTCTTTCTCTCTATATGTCGGTGTTGGTCATTGTTGTACTTCTCTCTCGTTTATCATCAATCTATATTCAGCCTGTAATGTAAACATTATGTAAAACGCCGTGATACGTGATTCCAGCTCCAGCCGCCTGGAGCACGCGGGAAGAGAGCGAACAAAAACTGCTTCTCTTTGAGAGACAATCTCTCCGAAAGAGCTGGCAGATTGCTTCTCGACCAAGAGGATGAAGATATCAGTCACTGGGACAACGATACATAGCGAGGCAGGTGATTCTCGGATCTGTACCTCAGTGGTAGTAGGGCGGAAGTCGTTTTCTCGATGTTGCGTTGCACACATTTGGAATAATGTAATCAAGCTCTATCAATAGACAACATTCAAAATTCACTGCGCATGCGCGACGTGCCGTGATGCATGTTGGGCTTAGGATGTGAAGAGTTTGACAGCTGCCTGGTTGACAGTGCTGAGATGCATAAAGGAAGAATGTTTTTCGGTGTTTGTTATGTTATATCATCTCTGTATTTAAATGTAACTAATTTTATTGGTATTCAACATTATTTTATGAATAATACTAAGAATAGCAGATCGTACGGAACAGTGTGTTGTGTTCCATTGAGCAAAAATAACACTAAATTTAGCCGTGAAGTGTCGTTTCACTACTTTCAAGGGACATTGATTTGAAGAAAGAATGAGGCGTGTGAGGCGAATTGGATCTCAGGGAAAATGTAGTAAATGGTCCCCTATTAAGAACCACAGAATATGTGGTGCACATTTTAACAAATCTGGTTATAAGAAATATGAAGAAAAATTGCCCTGTTTTTCCCCTAACAAAATGAATAAATGAATAAACCGAAATGAATAACCAATAGGTCAGATTGATTTGTTAATTAGTTATGTATACAGGAACATACTTTGTCTCATTTTGTCAGAATTTCTGACAAAAATAAGATTTTCGGCTACCTACAAATGTCCTGTTTGTTAAGAGGAAAAATAACTTGAATACCCCTGAAAGCGATAAATATGATTTCAAACCCAGGCTAATAATATCTACAATATTGGATTTACATCTTACACTAAAAATTTTCAACAAAAACATAATTTATTGCGTCTTATCCATTCTTTCTTCAAATCAACGTCCCTTGAAAGTATTGAAACAACACTTCACGGCTAAATTTAGTGTTATTTTTGCACAATGGAACACAACACATTGTTCCGTACGATCTGCTATTCTTAATATTATTCATAATTATGTTGAATACCACTAAAATTAGTTACATTTAAATACAGAGAGGATATAACATAATAAACACCGAAAAACATTCTTCCTTTATGCATCTTAGCACTGTCAACCAGGCAGCTGTCAAACTCTTCACATCCTAAACCCAGAATGCAATGTTGATAGTTGTAGATGGCGCTCGGGGTTTAAAATGTTGTCTATTAGCATTTGACTAATGAAAACAAATACAGTTATTGAAGTATTCTCATACACAATGACTCAAGTCATCATTACAAATATGGTTGGAACGCAGAATTAATGGTTTCTGAGCTCACCTCAAGAATATATGAAATAGACTTCCGGCCTTCTACCGTTGAGGTACAGATGCCAGTCCACAGTGCTGTTACTTCGGATGCTATACAACCGATTCCACAGCCTCTAATCAATCCTGTTTCTTAGACACCAGGAGCTGGATTCACAAAAGGTTTTAAGCCCTATTCCGGCATAACTTTATGCCGGAATAGCATTATAACTACCTACCAATATCTCTATTACCAAGATATTACCATATTAAAACTTGGTATTTTATGATTATAAGTGGTGATTTGTGCAATTAAATTCATATAGATATGCAGGTAAAACATGGTAATAGCTAATATTGACATGAGCTTTTTCGGTCATAAAGTTATACTTCTTTGTGAATCCATCCCCTGCTTCTAAAAACACTAAAAACGCAATGAAAGTGGAACCCGATATCTCGCCGACTCGATCGGCCGCTCGAACTTCGCAGCATTCAGAGGAAATTACTTTAGTGATTGATAAATGATAAATAATGATTAAGACTATACAAAAATAATATGTTTTGGTCACTATAAAAACCTTTTTTTAGTCACTAAGCACAAGTCTCAACAAAAGATTTTTATAACCGCATTTCATTCATCATCAAACAAAAATAATGGATTCTTCTAATCTAGTTGATAATTATCTAATTTTATTTATGAAGGGCCGTTGATTGTAAATTCTTTTTTCTAATCTGTATATGTCATCATATTAAGTTGTCAAACATTATAACGTATTTTAAAATGTAAATGTTATCTCTTACATTTGGTTTCGAATAATATATCATGACTTTTCTGTCAAGAAAGGACGCTATTCACAACATAACACTCGTCAAATGTGAAATACCATACTCGGTGTACATTGAGCCATTCTTCAAGGCTGTCACACTGTGACATACTTGTGACGTCATACATCAAAGTGTCCTGACTCATCAGATCCTGATCCTGAACTTCATTTCCAGCATTTCACTGAATTCAAAGCACAGATTCGCAAAGAGTTCTTCAGATAGCGAATCGAGTTCCATTATGTTTAAAATTTGAAATAAATCCATGAAACGTAATTGAGCGAGCGTAGCGAGCGTCACCACGGTACTCTTATGGCACTTTCTCTGTGTGTTTTTTTTTTTTTTTTTTTTTTTTTTGTGGTCACAGCCCAGGTCTAACCGCTCAAGCAATCGATCTGAAATTTTGTACACATACTAACGTACTCTATGCGGTCCCTGGGATCGTTTTTGAACGGGCTCCCGTGATTGGTTCAAATTTTAAAAAAATTATCGTTCGATTGGTTCCTTTGATCAATTTGAAATTTAGCAAAAACATTGCAACCAACATTGTACCCAATCATAAAAAGGTTCAGCCAAATCCTCCTATTGGTTCAAATTTAAAACCATTTTTCATGTGATTTTTGACATTTAAACTAGAACAGATTGACCGATCAACTTGAAACTTTGCGTGGTCATTGGTACCAACATTTTAGATATTTTTGCCAATTTTCAGTCTAATCTGTCGTTATTTTCAAAAGTTTTGTCATTTTAAGGTCATTTTATTTCATAATCTTGAAAAATGTATACTAAATTGTCATCCCTGCCTTCTTTAAGCTTCTGTTCCAAGGCAAGGCCTGTAGAGCAGCCAAGCTATCCACAATGTACAGTAAAATGAAAGCATTTTTGAGCTAGCGCATATAATCGGTTGCAGTACGAAGGCCAAATCCTCTAATTGGTTTAAGTTTAAATAATGTCTTCTGATTGGTCGACAATAAAAATGTTCACATTAAGTTCAAATTTTGCATGGTGATCAAGACCAAATTAATATTAAATTTTACATATTGTAAGCCCAATCAGTCAAGTATTAATTGTAAATTTACGAGTTTAGTATGGGATGTCACAAGAGATTTCTGGAGAAGGTATGTAGGTAAGACTTCACGACACAATGGATCTGTTATTCATCCAGAGTATTATGGAGATTGAAAAATTGCAGAGAAAATCGTCTTGTGCCGTGTCGTGCATCTTTACTATGGGGATGTTGCATGTTCTGTGCTCGCTCATCAACGCGTTACACTGAGCGTTTTCCTAGTTTAATGAGAATTTTGAGATGTCATTTTGTGACAGCTGAAGCCCCGTTCGGCGATACGTGAAAATAAAATACTTTAGTCACATATTAAGCATGGAAAGTCTCGCCATTTGAGAAACTTGAATATTATCTTGGACCTGTAATTTGACAATTGAGGGGGTCAAATGCCAAACCTAGCCATCTCCATACTTTGATTAGTTCGGAGAAAAACCGGAAAACCACTTGCATTCCTATATACAAATAGCAGGATAAATCAGTTTTCAATCTACAATTTGTGAGGGAAGATAATTTATCGTGCACGTCACATGGTATTTAGAAGATAAAGAATTAAGAACTTTATATTATCACGTAAGTAACTTAAAAATTATTTTTTTGGAGATGACTAGGTTCTGTATCTAAGCCCCTCAATTGAATACAAACGTATATGTGTTTAAAATATTAAAAATAAGAGCAGCTGTGTTTTGAAAATGGTTAATCCTTACTCAACGAATTTGATTAGAGGATTAAGGATAGAGACCATAAACAACGGGGGTTCACTTGCAAAAAATCTAATTGAGTTTACTACGTACACTTTCTGATAAATAAAAACACTTCGCTGCTTTTTTAGCCCGTGTTGTAACTCGTAAAAAGAACGAATTTCCACGGACTAATTGTTTGAATTGTTTGTTAAAATTTATTTGTCCATGTTATTTACTTATTTACTTCTGTGTTTGATAAAATGTACATTTCCATGTTATTCACTTCTTTTCCTTAGAGGTAGAGAGCAAATAAATACTATGGATCTACTTTCTGATTGACTGACCTGTCCAGTGGCGGCAACATATCTCGCGATCTGCGCCAGTGGCGAGCGGCCCATGTCGCCTTGCGCGGGGCGGAAGACCAGAGCGTCCTCGGTCGGCGCGCGCAGCTCGAACACAGTGGTGAAGTGGATGTTCTGCACAGTGGCGTAGTGAACAGTTATTACATGGAAGTATAACATAGAGAGACTCACTCGTGAGAGGGGTCTGCATACCTCAGTGCAGGGAGAAGATAACCACTCTCTCGCGTATCTACATCAATGTCTTTAAAGGACACGCAAATTAGAAAGTAGGAATAAGATGCCACACAGTTGCTTCAGCTTTACAAAGACGTAAGAGTATAGGGAATCAATATTAAAAGCAACTATTTATGATGAGAAAACAACATTGCGTCTGTCTTCTAAGGTAAAGAAATGGTTAATCAATAAGATAATCATTCATATTGTTAGGAGATTTATTTAAAAATTTGGAAACTTTGTATATGATACTGACCGTTTAAATCAACAATTTCACATCTGACAATATTCATTATTTAATAAAAGTATCAATAAAAGTATGTGTTCATTCTTTGTCACGAAACAATTTATTCCAGATATACTCCATCTAATTCCTCATTTTAATAACTTTGTGTCCTTTAACAACTAATTATACTTAATGCAGAGCAACATTTAGGTCTGAATCATGCACAAAACATCTATCATTACATGTTTGTGTACTTATTATATAGGCGTTGGGCTTAAATTGTGCATGAAAATCATGACATAAAAATATCATATCTCAAAGAAAATAATGTGCCGTGCAAGACGGTTGAAGCCTATCAACTGGAAGTGCCTAGAAGAGTCAAGGGAAATGTAACTAGATATAATGTCACTATTTTCTGGATATTTATCACTTTGGTGATGCGGAGTTATATGGAAAACTTCCAGAAGAGTCAGGATAATATTAAGGAGTGTATGAAGTGAAATATAGCAGGCTTAGCTGGAGATAGAACTCAGCACCTCCATTTTTCGGATAAGAGCTTTAACAACTGAGCTACCCGGCCGGACGAATGAAGCTGACGTTGATATGAAGGGATGTGCGTTGTGAAAAATATCCGACCGAATCGGGGCTCGAACCCGGGACCTCTCACTTGCCGGGCGAGAGCTCTACCAACTGAGCTACCCGGCCGGACGAATGAAGCTGACGTTGGTGAATGGTGAGGATAGATATCTTCGAGGATTTGAAGTGAAGATAGTGAACGATCACAGATAACGTTGGGCAAAACTGATGTTCTAAGTGATTTACTGGAGATGGGCTACTTGTATGGATTTGAAGATCAGAAGTAGTTGATTACTATTTTACCATTTCTTCTGGAGTAAGTACCTAGGGTATAGGGATTAGGATTGGGATAGGTCAGAATAAGCTATTTAAATATTATTAAAATGGGAACAATGATTATAGGTCAGAGATAGGTTTGTACTATAGCCTTTGTTTCTTCATGGTACCTACATCTGCCACCAATTGTAAATTTTATTATTACATCTAATTATATGATTTTTTTATAGAGCATCAGTAAAAACACAAATTTACGAATTTATCTTTTAACATTGATGATAAATTGACAGTGTGTATTCTCCAAAGTACGACGACAGTCCTGCTATCTTTTATCCTGCTATCACTGTCTACAATGTGACCATATCTCTGACAGTAGTTCAGTGAAAAGTAACTAAACTGATACTTTTAGAAGTGAATCGACTGTCATGTACAATTCTCTATAAATTTCACATAGGTATCCATGTATTGCCGCTGTCCATGTGCCTAATTAGTTCGCAACAATTTTAGTTTTGTGTTTTCATTTGACAGTTGGAATTGGAATTGGTCAGCGCTAGTGAGTCGGGCTAATTGACTTCATTCGGTTAGTGGAAGTAAAACCGTGTTAATGCTAATCGCATTAATCCATAGCTTCATCGGGAGTGAGCGTGAAACTGTAAACACCATCTGGCAACGCTGCAGAGTTTGAATAATTGATGACGTCAGACGTTTGGGAAGAGCCTGCTACGTTGACATGTCCATTAGCGCCATGCATCTGGAAGAAGTCACGTGACGGACAAGGAGGTGGGGGGGGGGGGGGAGATCGCGAGTTGATAGCGTGTCAAATGCTTCGGAATGTCTTTTGCAATGGATAAGATATAGCAGCAATGTCGACCTACTTTAGAGGGTACACAGTGTCATTTTGTCGTCCATGTTTGAAGATCAAGTCGAAAATTTGTGTTTTACTGATGCTCTATACAAAAATCGTATTGTTTGTGAATATTGGTCAAAATTAGGTTCAATCATAAAATTTACAATTGGTGGCAGATGTAGGTACATTTTCTAAATAAATATATTCAAGTACCAAAATTTGTGTAAATTGGAACAAATCTATCTCTGAACTATAATCATAATTGTTCCCACCCTATAATCATATTCAAATAGCTACTTATGACCTATCCTAATCGTAATGTGGCAATCTAATCTGATGTCACCTGACCAGAAACCTAACTGGGAACAGATGCTTTCAGTAAGAACTCAGTAAGAATTATATTGTTCTTTCTTAATTTAGTTTCCTTATTTTATTTCATGCCACTCCTGTCTTTCTTTCGCAACTGTATTTAAATTACGATTACACTACTGAAAAATAGACTGTCCCCCAGAAAATATACAATGTCGTCGTCAGTTACCATAGCAACAAGGGTGGACAGCTACCCTAAACCTATCCTACCTACGAAGTAATTGTTGTCTAGTACGTATTGCAAGAAAGGACTGGTAAAGTGAAAAGTCTTGTTCCTCTAGACGTCATCTGTTCTCAAGTATATCGTGCACGGCAGAGAGATATATATAGATATACACTTACACTATAGCAGAGGTATTCTCACTCCACCAATGAACGTGAAGCCTTTTCGACATGAGAAATAATTGGGGTACCCGGCATCGTTAGCGCATATATCAGCACTAGTGGTAAAAATATGAACTAACTGCTAAATTTACCCATTGAGCCGTCGTTGCATTTATATGCTATGCACGATCTTCTTTTGTTTTATATCAGATATTTACAATTAAACTATAAAACTATTAAATATCGTCAAATAACAGCTATTCTGCGTGCCAGCAGGCACATCAAGTGTAAACTATGAATTAGCGGTTGAGCCATCGTCAGAGATTGGTCATCAAGTAGTTTACTCTTCACGCTATAGACGTCGCTTAAATCACCGGGGCCACCCAGATTTCCCCAATCACAGGGTCTGAAAAGGCTTCACTGCGGTCAATGTTATCGGTATAGGAGTGAGACAACCGTCTCTACTAGTATGAATGTAGTAATGATGTCCATGAATCTTGTATCGTGCATCTCTAACTCGCGAACATTTCTACAAGGCCGGGATCACGCTACGCCGACCTGCCGTATAAACCACGAGCTACTAAACGACGTTCATGCAGACGAGTCTCTAGAGGGCCGTGCGTGTGAATAGCAGATGACCCGCGCATCGGTTCAAGAGCGGGATCGAGAGGGCCGTGGGGACATCCAAGCAGCGCTGGTAGCACTCTTGCGCAAGGCGGGAAAATTGAATGTGTGAACGATGACAAAAGTTCAAAAAAGGAACGTTTAGCAAAAAGGCTAATGGCGACTGACGTATGAGTGTGATACTTGGGAGATGATGTAGAATAGGTAAGGATGAATTGTGGGAGAGTGCCAGTCGTGGTCTATTAGTACCATTTTCCTCTCGACTTAGGAAAATGTACGAAATCCCTCAGTCATGAAGCACGACCGAGGAATTCTAGCTTGCTTCAGGTGCTTTCAAGGCAGTTGTTATTTTCAAAAGAAGAAAGCAGTAGTGTTGTGAGCATTTTGAGCATAAAAGGAAAGCTTTGCGTTATGATGAAGATCGTGGGAAGCAAATACATAAGATTTCTTGTTGTTGAGGAAAAGCATGTGCTTATATCTTGTGTTGCCCATAGCGATATGTTGAACTTTAATAAAGTGAATCAATGGGCATTAGATATAGAATGACGCTACAAATAGGACGAAACAAAATACAAAAATACGTGAGTGCCCAAGTGTGCAAATGAGACGATCATTTTGTTAAATTATATTCAAATTGAACTAAATTACTGTATTTCTCATGTGTTCTAGCCATATATATCCTAGTAGTACTACAAGCTAATAAGAATATTCTATAATAAAGCAATGAAAGATGTGCTTTAATGGCTATATATTAGGTATACATTAAGAAATGTATATGAGCTCCAGTAAGGCATGTGTGATATGTGATGAGTATACTGAAAAGGTGTGGATGGATTATATTGTAATGAGTATAGAAGAGTAACACTAGCCTGCAGTGTATTCTGTGGAATTGGCTGCGATGAGCTAGCGCCCATCTAGAAGATTGGGAAGAGAACATTAGATTACTTATTTTGTGCGACTACTTTTGGTGACATTGAATGGATGAACATAAACTTGTTAATACATGCTTTCAAGCACAAATTATCTTGCAATACAAACTTGAAATCAACGAAATAGTGACTGTTTATCACTCCATGAGACCCCATCTTCTTTAATATTGTTAACAATTAAACAATCAATAAAGATATATTTTAAACCCCTGAAGCAAAGCATCAATATACCAAGATACTCTGTACCGAACATTTTTTTCTTCATTTTATTTTTTTAATATATAAAATAATATTAAAAAAAATTTGTATTGTGGAGAATATTATTCTAATTTTAACTACACGCAGTCTCAACAATAGGGTACATAAAAATTATTACCGCTCTCTGGTGTCCGATGTTTTAAATGTAAATATATTAATTTAAATTTTGCTTTTGTATTTTATTTAATGGGGAAATGCCTATTCATTTTCATTTATATTTCAAAAATTAGTAAAGTGTATAATCCAAATATTACCATAGCCAACAAAAATGTAAATTTCACGGATATAAATATTAACTTTGTGTTTATCACGAAATTACTTTCTTTCTGTGGGTGTTTTTGAAAATGAGGTTCTCATCGGGAAAGCAACGGAGACTCTCTCTGCCCACAAAATGAAGTAATTTCACTATAAACCAAGGTAAATATTTCATTAAATGTACATTCGAATACGTAATTATACGGAGAACTCTAATTAGCAATTAACAATTAGAAAAATCCAGCGCAAAAGCAAACCATTGTGAGTAAGTTTTTATAACAAGAATAAAAAGTATAAATTGAATAAGTAAAATCAACTTTATCGACTCTAAAGGGATTTAAAAATACCGAATGGAATAAATGAACACAGAATCATGATGCAATTACAGTTAATTAGTTCTATCGCCTAACAACGTACTTTTTCAATATAATTCTATACTCAGGACAAAACTAAAAAGGTATATAATACGTTTGTAGTTCATATTACGTACTTTTAAGAACTGAAAAATAAAAGTTAGCGAAGTTAATACGAGCAAAATAGAAGCTAGATTTAAAAAAAATTGCTTCTACTCGTATAACAAGCTTAAATTTTTACCACATGACAACAACCTTACAAAGGTCATGCTAAAATTCAACGAAATAACTCATCAGAACCACCTAAAATAATAAGAAACTCAATTTTTCATCGGACTTTATTTTCCGTTTTGAAACTGTTATTATAAATCCCTAAAGAATACAGTAAGCCATACCTAAATGTCGACAAAAATCATACATGTATTAGTTCATGCGTGGCCTACACTGCTAGATATACAGAGCCTGAGGCAGCAGTCGATTTTATGTACCCATTGTCTTCCATAAACTACGACTTTAATAAAGATGCTTGTTGAACTATCTCAGCTCGACCAACTATTTAGCAATACAGTTCTAGTAAATGCATGGCCATGAATGATCGTGCAAGTTCTACTTTATGCAGGAGTAAAGTGTAGTAATTACTCACTCCCTGTTGTAATATGTCTTCGATTTTGACATTGTTACTCTGAAATATCACAGGCACGTGTCAGCAGTGAAATCAGGAAAACGTTTTACAATCACACATAATATTAGTTCACAATTAGTGCAACACCTTTACAATTAATAAATAAAAACATAGGAGGAAGTTTAAAAAATTTATAAAACACTGTGAATAATCAATAAAATTATTAAGAAAATTCGCAAATGAAGGGTACACCGAACTTGGGAAGAACGTTATGAGTTCATATTTTGGTAAAATGAGTTAAAATGATAAATAATTTTTAAAATGAGCTTGCAGTGATTTTTGTGAGCATTCAGAACAATATCTCGGTTTTTGGAAAATATTGCTACAAAGGTTTGAAAAAAGCGATTGAAATATCTATCTGCATGGATGATCCATTTTAGTTTCAACATTAAACCTTGTTTATCTCAGTTTCATCTGAATGTGACTCATAGCGTTCTTTCCCTGTACCCTTCAATTGTTTAATGATATTTATCAAATTGCTTGCCAAGACAACATCAAGTATGAACACTTATTTTAATTAACTATATTATTTTGAATAATAATAGTATATTGTTTCGTTTCTTACTAAACAAAATGTTGACACATTTGTGTGAGATAATGTCGCAAGAAATTACAAACGCACCGACTAATTCAAAGTTAAAGTAGTATTTACAATGTAGAATCAATTCTTCAGTGAAATTTTGAGAGACCTCAATTACTAGATCTCAAACAAGATAATATATGAGCCAAGGGAAACTTATCGATTGGGCGGTGTATATTGAACGCATTTTCTTTGTCTTTGTATACACACGAAACTTGAATTCAGTTAAACCTTGAATCTTGATTAGGAAATTCAAAAAAATAATACCAATATAATTTTTATCTCATACAAAAATTAATATATATAATATAATATGCTTTTGACTTTGAGTAATTATTGACTCGATAGTTTTCTATTTTTAAATTTAAATCTAAATTTTGGGTTTGTTTTTATTCTTGGAACCGAAAAAACTGTGATATTTTCTATTTCCAAGTTATAACGAAATTCACTTATTATCGTAGTTACACAGTATTACGAATGAGCACAAATATGTACGTTTTATAATGGAACAAGCTTAACTATCAAAAGATCCCGCATCAAGCCATTCCGGTGACAGGCTTAAAACCTTTTAAAAACCCCAACTTTAAAACGTAGCCTCTCAATAATGTAAGACTGGTTTTAATTTTCAGCTATAAAAAGTTGTAAAAGCAAATGTTGTAATATTCCCACTGAATCAAATGTCTTCCTATCCGGCCAATGAGAGCCCGCGCAATGAGGATGTATTGTTCAGGACTCACCTCTCTCCGACACAACGGCTTTCTCTCCGGCAAAGCTCTGTTGGGTTTCTCCAGGATCTTCTCGTAGTGACTCTGAAACCACACAACATTCGAATTCAATAGATAACTTCGGCCTCCACTCTCAGCATCCTTCACACTAGAAGGGGGAAATACGATGTCATTTCAGCGCCTCTCGGCTCATTTCGGTACAAGTGAAAGCGATATATACATCAAAACTCGGAGATGTGAATAGATATTTTATGACTCGGAGATGAAATACATTTTCAGAGACATTTATTTCAACATCTTTTTTTTACTTTGACAGAATGTATATATTCACAAGTACTGTTCACATTATAGATAACTTATAGATAAGTAATATAATAAAAGGTATAGAGATGGAAGTTCTTTGCTGCTGTCACTGTTACTACCGCTTTGAGTGTACTTGATCCAAACTAAACCTTTTTGGATTAACTTCTGTTTTGGTAAAATGTTTGGTCATTAATCAACTGGCTATATAAGTGAAGTGTTTATTTTTATTAACACAACCAAACATCAAACATTCAGTTAAACTAAACCTCGTTCTAATCTCGTCTCTCAGTCACGTGTTCCCGATTACTCTGCACTGCAATTAGTTAGCACATTGAATCTGATTCGTTCCTCTTTACCAAGTCGTCTGTGCGACTCTGAAGCGATTCAAAGCCGAGTGTCCAGTGCTAATCATGTGATTGCTTCAAACATGTGACCCACACGAACGTCTATGTGGGTTAATGAGTTAGTTTTCAAGGAAGGATTTAGAGCAACTCGGAACTCTCTTTGAATGTGGTGAAAATAAATATGTATGACGATTATGTTAAGCATCGTGATCTCTGTAACACAGAAGATATGTTTTAATAACAGGTTTAAAGCAAAGTAAATAGTAAATTTCCATATGGCACTTTTGAAACTAATCTCTGTATTTTATCATGTAGTTTAATACCCATAAAAAACACTCCGTGTAAAAAAACCAGCCAAGTCTCTTCAACTATGAAACAATAGAAAAAAATCTAAAAATTCAGCACTGAAAAGTAGTGATATCAAAAAATGGGCCAAGTCAAAACTTAATTTTAAAAACCAAAATATACTTGGCGCATCGTGTATATAAACTAGGAAAACGCTCAGTGTAACGCGTTGATGAGCGAGCACGGGTACGTGCAAATTCTCGAACCGGAAATGCGTACACAACGCACAGAAAACATATACATCCATATGGAATTGATTATGATATCAACTTAAAAGTGTATGCTTTTCATCGAAACTTTAAAATAGCATCTAAGCACCTGGTTCATAAAGCAAATCAGAATCAATTTTCAATTGGCACTGGAAAACATTCATTTCGATACTTCATTACTGACAGATATTAAAAATGTAAATAACTTCATACGTTCTTAACTGATTGGGATGAAATTTTGTAAAATAAGAGACAATATTGGTCTTAATGATCATGCAAAATATGAGTTTGATCAGAATTATCGAAGACCGTTTTCATTTTTCAGCCTATCAGGAGATATTTATTTAAATTTTAACCAATGAATCTGAGTAACGCGTTGATGAGCGAGCACGGATACGCGCAACACCTCGAACCGAAATTCTGTCTATCGAAAATGTCATTAAAAGCCAATAATTCTAAAATTTCGCCACAGATTTGTATAGAAATCTCAAAACATTCCTAAAATATTGGTCCAAATAACCATGCAAAGCTTTAAGTTGATCAATTGAACCTTTATGATTGAACTGTTCCGTGTTAATTTTCAAAAATCACAGGATCTCCTTCAAAAAATATACCTGAGACCACTCATATGATATAAGTGTGTCTACACAATATCAGATCGACTGTTGAACGGTCATTATCAGTTTCATTTGCGTTTGAAAGTTTCTGCTCTAACTACCTTGCCTTGAACTGAAGAGTCGAAGTCGCCGTGAATTTGACAGCCAACACGCTAATAGTCCGTAAAATGTCAATAACGTTTGGATTTAAACACAGATTAGTATGAAAATTGTCAAAAATGCAGATAATGTTGGACCCAACCATCATGCGAAGTTATAAGTTGATCGTTCAATCGGTTATAGTTTAAATTTCTAAAAACACAGGAAAGATGGTTTTAAATTTTAACCAATGGGAGGATTTGGCTGAAACTTTGTTTGATTGGGTACAATGTTGGGGGTAATGACTTGTCAAAATTTCAATTTGATCAAAACAACCAATCGAAAGTTAATTTTTTTTAAATTTGAACCAATCAATGGATTTCAAAAAAATTAGGGTCTGCAACAATCAGAAATGTTACGTACATGTGTGCAAAATTTCAGCTCGATCGAAGAAAAACTCTGACCTGTATATCGTCAGTAACAGAAAAAAAAAAAACAAACAAAAAAAAAACAGAGGTCCGTGCCAAAAGAGCCAAATGGAGACGCTCGCTTCGCTCGCTCAATAATATAGAAGCATATGCCAAAAACTAAATATACCTAAATATATATAATATACCTATAATGCCCTTAAAAACGATGCGCCAAGTATATTTTGTCTTTTAAAATTAAGTTTTGACTTGGCCCATTTTTTGATATCACTACTTTTCAGTGCTGAATTTTTAGATTTTTTTCTATTGTTTCATAGTTGAAGAGACTTGGCTGGTTTTTTTACACGGAGTGTTTTTTATGGGGATATCACTAATTTTTTTAGTTTATTTACCAAACTTGTAACACATATCGGAGCAACAATGACTAATTCCTTTAAAAAAATACGCCATTTCTGAATTGGTTACTACGAAAAATTGTGTTTGGTGCTAAATACAAGCTTAAAGTGATATACCATGAAGAATTGCGAAAGCATCGTTCCCATCGGTCCAGCCGTTTTCGAGTTATGGCATCACTCCAGGTTTTCAAAATGGCGACTGAAATTACTGCCACCTAGAATTTATTTCTATAAATGTTATGTATCATTATAAGCCTTCTGAATATGTAGTTATAGTAGTAAGAAGTCATTAAAGTATGATTATTCATATTTATGACGTCATTTCCGGTTTCGGTAATAGTACATTTCTACTTCAGCTATTGGTATTCCATAAAGATGACCGTCTGAATCATTTGGCGCTAGATTCATTCCGATCGGTCAAGCCGTTTTTGAGATATGACGTCACTTCTGGTTTCAAAATGGCGGCTGCCGGTTGGTTTTATAAAAAGGCACCTCAGACGCCAAAAGTGCACATGTGGTAAAAATTTCAGATCGACCGGTTCAGCCGTTTAGGCTGTGGCGGTGACAGCGACGTTTCCTGATATCATCATCATCATCATCAGATGGAGATAGGTTTTAAAAGGGGTGCAATTTCACTGTTTTCATGGCCCTCTAGCTCACAAATGTAATAACCTGTTGTTCCCAAATTTGATATATGGGGTTGGGTGGGCCACAGCTCGAAATTAAGATATTTCGCAACAATGTGATATTTTCCATTTTTAAGATCCAGTAGGCCGAAAATGCCATGTTGTTGCTTACAGTAAAGTGTTTGGTCTGCTCCCGGCATTTACGGTTTGTGGAGTGAGTGTGAGTGTATAGTACGACTTGGCTGGGTGGAGCGACCACTCCACTAGATTTAGGTTTGTTTTCAATTTTGTACAAATTAAATACTGTTTCTGATTTAGTTGAAATTCGTTTTTTTTTAAATAATAAATCCTTTGATTCGTAAAAAGGAGATGCAAATAGCCTGCGCCTGTACACATCGTATAAACGGTTATCAAATTTTAATTGGGATATTTTAAATGCTGGGGCAAATCGAATATTTAGAGTTATTATAAACGAACTTCCATTATTTTACACGCATGGTAAAGATTAATAGTTTGATAGTTACACATAGTTACACAGCGTTTATTTGAACCTTTTTCAGTTCAACTGTCATAGCGAACGACTGGCAGGAGCATCACATTGTTTTGTCATTCACACAAGGCTTTGCATTGTTTTTTTTTGTTTTGTGACATTTTACTGGACAAGCCTTTGAAAAATTAGGAAAAAACAACAAATTACTCAATTACTGGTCAACTTCAAACCATCGCAATTGACGTAATTATTTTCAGAATGAAAAATGTTTTACATCATTGAAACGTTGTGTGTTGGTGACAATTATAAAAGACTTTTACCTCAATTGGTCGGTTTTGATCCTATTACTATCAGTTTCGTTATGGTGAACGAAGTAAACATGCAATTCCATTGAAATGCCATTGGATTGAAACAGAAAACATGGTCCAGCGTAGGTCAAATTTGACCTAGAATATGCTTTCTTAAACAAAGGAATATAAAAAGATAAAAGAAAATATTCTTCACATGTATGATAAACTGTTAAGGTGCTGCAAGCGCGAGCGATTTTGCTGCTTTTTGCAGGCACATTTTTGGATACGATTCGAGACAAAATGGGTTGACGAAATGATTTGAAATTTTAACCATGATTAGATGAAAGACAAAATAAGGGTTATCTCTTGGTACATTTTTTTCGCTTGGTTAATCTTACTTATAGTTACCCAGTTCTGTCTGTCTGTGTGTGTGTATGTCAGGAACGGTTGCGCGCTTCGATTTGACATTGGTATTTATTGAAAACTATAACTAAGATGGTGGCGTTACATTGCCAAACATGTCTAAAATTACGTCTTCTGCTTTTTGTGAATAAAGAAATAACCAAAACTTACCAAGACGCACACTTTATGCTTTTGTATTTGTAACAAATCTACTCTAATGTATAATAACTGTCAAATCAATTACTTTACATAGAAAACGTCATGCCGACAACTTCGTTCAAACTGACATATTCAAATTTTCTTCTCTCTGAGTTATACATGGGCCGTGAACCTGAATAGTGAATACCAACAAACCAAAGCCGATTGAATTGAAAATTTGTAATATATTTTATTTTGTTAAATATGTACTTTTCCATAGTTTCTTATAAGTGGTGTCATGTTACTGAAGGAATGTGTCTATTGATACTGTTTATACTGTTCAATGTTTAATTTTTACAATATACGTATCAAGTGAAGCCGAATATAGCAACGTGAAGAATGTGCTCTCATTGGTTGACAGCTGTCACGTGACCGTACATACCTCTCTGCTATTCGGTCATAATCGAAAAAGCAGATGGGGTAAACTTGATAGTTTGTCCGTGTTTTAGAAGTAGAAGGTCGGAAGTCCATTTCAATTATTCTTGAGTTGAGCTAATAAACCAGGTTTTCCGACTTCATCAAACCTTAATTTTGTAAAGGGGATATGAGTCATTAGAATATAATATAACATATTAGAATAGAATAGAATTATATTAACAGCTTAGGAATAAACTGTACTTTTTAGTAATAAGATATTAAGAAAATACACATGTGGATTTTCCAGTGGCTGAAATAGTCAGCTGTTGTAGCATCAAGTATCAGTTCAGTGAAATGATCAGATTCTAATCTATTAAAATGAACATTTATAATGAAGAATTTCAGCTACAGTTCTAATGGGTGATCGGTAATTATTTGATTGAATGCGTCGGGGTAATGTAAGAGAATATTTCAATACAGCTGTATTTATTGACATCAGTCAAATGGTAATTGGAAGAGCTTGATTATATCATTCCAAAAGGGTGCAACGGAAAATTGAGAAAATTTATTTCTACACTTCTACCTCGGAGAGACAGATATAATGAAACCTTACCCCCACACACTAAGTTATCCTTCTTTCTGGGATAGCAAACCTCTATGTATCATGAATCGACACAATGCAAAAAGGCTGGCGTTTTTTTTCTTAATTTGTTTTACTTTGTAAACTCATTTGAAATGGCTTTTCCATAAAAGTTATGGTTAAATGACTTTCCTTCGTTACTCCTTTTCGTATTCTGTTGGGCATTTTAGTCATGCTAACGACGTTATGTGTGTAGTGTATTATAACTATAAAGTTATCAACAACGCACACTCTGCTGCCAAATATCTCAACTCATGCTAATTTACGCATAACCCACTGGTGCGCATTGGTCATGTTTTACATGACGGGTCCCTCTAGTTAGTAATAATTAGTTGATTTTTGGTGAAAAATTGTATACTTTCTTGTCTCATTGGGTGGCACATATGAAATTTAATTTAACAAATGTGCCAACTGATAACCCTAAGTTTGTCTTTTATCTAATCATGATTAAAATTTGAGTTTAATTAATTGGTTCACAGGTATGGTCGCCAAATGTATCG
This sequence comes from Leuctra nigra, assembly GCA_934045905.1. Taxonomy (NCBI): domain Eukaryota; kingdom Metazoa; phylum Arthropoda; class Insecta; order Plecoptera; family Leuctridae; genus Leuctra; species Leuctra nigra. The sequence continues at coordinate 26,914,453 of OW203767.1, read as the reverse complement.
GAAATTTCATAGTTTTGAGCGGTTTTGTTGAATAACCGGTGCCTAATTATCAATGCAAGAAGTAAAAATGAAAAAGTGCTACTAATATACAGTCAAACTGATCATGTGAAAATCCGATCAAAGTTACACCCACTTACGAAACAATTTGTCGCTCTCAATTTTCTAAAAAGGCCGAGTATTTCATATTATTGAGGCAAATTATGGAAAGGTTATCTACTAATAGCATACGGCCGCCTTTTTCCCACCTTCCATTCTTACCTACTCTTCACCATCATCATCATTAATCATTCATCCATCAATCGCCATTTGCCAAGTTGCAGACAGAAACAAATGAAATCACTCACCGCCTCGCAGCATTCTGTGTCGAGCAGAAAGACGGCGCATCTCTCACATTTCAGCAGCTCTCTCGCTTCGGTCATGATCTTGGTGACGAGACATTCCAAGTTGTTCTGCTCCTCGAAGATGCTGCGCGCCAGATTCAGCAGGATCTGTCACAAGATGCAGCGTCAATACAGAGTAATATGGGGTGTAGAGTGTAAATATAAAAGACAGACACTATGACTGGATGCAACTAGTGGCTTTTCGGTACACGCTCTACGATGTTTTTGTGATGTTGGCCCCCAAAAGGGCCGTTTGTCACTACGTTTCGGCAGTCGTAGCGCTGCCATCTTCAGATGAACACCTGAACACCTGAACACCTGAGCTACATCAGTCTTCACATGAAGATGGCAGCGCTACGACTGCCGAAACGTAGTGACAAACGGCCCTTTTGGGGGCCATCATCACACAAACATCATAGAGCGTGTAGTTGCATATTACGATAGCTCTCAATCCCTCAGTCAACTTATGACTGGATGGCTCAGTAAGTAGAGCTCTTTCACGAGATTAAGTCGTTGTTGTTGTTGTTGATATAATTCTTCACATCTTCCACCTTTCATTTAAGATATTCATTTCATTTTTAAGGGTGAAGCAATATAAAAGCAAAGTTTCAAATGTTCAACATATCATAATTATGTTTTATTTAGTTCGAGAATAAGATCATTCCATATATTGTAGCAACAGTTGGTTCTTCGATAATTGGACGTGCCTATATCTTTTACTATTTGAAAATTCAGTCAAAACCAACTGCTCGTTAGTTTGACAAAATATAAAGATGATGAGGACATTGACTTCACAATAATTTTGCAGATTCGTTTCTCGAGAGTGACTGGAGGAACGGGAAAAATCGATAGCTAATAGCGTTTTTTTTTAAAGAACCAGGAGCTATCTGGGGGTAAAGTAGGGTGTAATATATCAGGAGCATGAGGAGTATTAGGAGTATCAGGAGTATCAGGAGTATCAGGAGCATGAGGAGCACGAGGAGAGATCTCACCTGGTTTCTTCTGAACTCCACCACAGACATCTCGAACAGCTGGGCATTCTGGATGCCGATGCCGCAGAATGTCAGGTAGCGTTGGAACACCTGAAACCAGAACATAGCACAGATTATTCCCTTGGGCATGATGGGGTGGGTGATCTCAACATTATAAAATATTCAAATAAAGAAAGTATACTTGCAATTATTTGAACTTAAGATAAATACTTCAGTCATGTTTAATGAAGAAATTGTATCAGAACATAACGATTTGTCTCTGAAGCCTTTAACGGAGATTTATTTATGAATACAAAAGTATACAATGCAGGAAAGCGACGCCAAAAGACTGGCTTGTTTGCGGAGCTGAGTCAATTAGTAGGGTAATTTAATGCGGTACAATGCAATCATTAACATTGCAAGTGAATTTACATAGCACCACAAATGGTGGCAGATGGTGGGACATTTCAATATTCATTCATAAACATTAGATTATTCTATCTGAAACGGACCCTTGCTCTTTCGTCATTATGATTCACGATCAACGTCATCGTCATCGTCATCGTCATCGTCGTAGACGGTCGTAGACGGTCGTAGTCATCATTACCACCCCATCTCCACCCTCCACCTCCACCTCCACCTACCTCCACGTCGTGCTGGGTGAACTCGCCCGTGCCGTTGGTCTTGTTGATGATCCTCCGCCTCCACCTACCTCCACGTCGTGCTGGGTGAACTCGCCCGTGCCGTTGGTCTTGTTGATGATCCTGTACCTCCACCAACCTCCACGTCGTGCTGGGTGAACTCGCCCGTGCCGTTGGTCTTGTTGATGATCCTCCACCTCCGCCTCCACCTACCTCCACGTCGTGCTGGGTGAACTCGACCGTGCCGTTGGTCTTGTTGATGATCCTCCGCCTCCACCTACCTCCACGTCGTGCTGGGTGAACTCGCCCGTGCCGTTGGTCTTGTGGATGATCCTCCGCCTCCACCTACCTCCACGTCGTGCTGGGTGAACTCGCCCGTGCCGTTGGTCTTGTGGATGATCCTCCGCCTCCACCTACCTCCACGTCGTGCTGGGTGAACTCGCCCGTGCCGTTGGTCTTGTTGATGATCCTCCGCCTCCACCTACCTCCACGTCGTGCTGGGTGAACTCGACCGTGCCGTTGGTCTTGTTGATGATCCTCCGCCTCCACCTACCTCCACGTCGTGCTGGGTGAACTCGCCCGTGCCGTTGGTCTTGTTGATGATCCTCCACCTCCGCCTCCACCTACCTCCACGTCGTGCTGGGTGAACTCGACCGTGCCGTTGGTCTTGTTGATGATCCTCCGCCTCCACCTACCTCCACGTCGTGCTGGGTGAACTCGCCCGTGCCGTTGGTCTTGTGGATGATCCTCCGCCTCCACCTACCTCCACGTCGTGCTGGGTGAACTCGACCGTGCCGTTGGTCTTGTTGATGATCCTCCGCCTCCACCTACCTCCACGTCGTGCTGGGTGAACTCGCCCGTGCCGTTGGTCTTGTGGATGATCCTCCGCCTCCACCTACCTCCACGTCGTGCTGGGTGAACTCGCCCGTGCCGTTGGTCTTGTTGATGATCCTCCACCTCCACCTACCTCCACGTCGTGCTGGGTGAACTCGCCCGTGCCGTTGGTCTTGTTGATGATCCTCCGCCTCCACCTACCTCCACGTCGTGCTGGGTGAACTCGCCCGTGCCGTTGGTCTTGTTGATGATCCTCCGCCTCCACCTACCTCCACGTCGTGCTGGGTGAACTCGCCCGTGCCGTTGGTCTTGTTGATGATCCTCCGCTTCCACCTACCTCCACGTCGTGCTGGGTGAACTCGCCCGTGCCGTTGGTCTTGTGGATGATCCTCCGCCTCCACCTACCTCCACGTCGTGCTGGGTGAACTCGACCGTGCCGTTGGTCTTGTTGATGATCCTCCGCCTCCACCTACCTCCACGTCGTGCTGGGTGAACTCGCCCGTGCCGTTGGTCTTGTTGATGATCCTCCGCCTCCACCTACCTCCACGTCGTGCTGGGTGAACTCGCCCGTGCCGTTGGTCTTGTTGATGATCCTCCGCCTCCACCTACCTCCACGTCGTGCTGGGTGAACTCGCCCGTGCCGTTGGTCTTGTTGATGATCCTCCGCCTCCACCTACCTCCACGTCGTGCTGGGTGAACTCGCCCGTGCCGTTGGTCTTGTTGATGATCCTCCGCCTCCACCTACCTCCACGTCGTGCTGGGTGAACTCGCCCGTACCGTTGGTCTTGTTGATGATCCTCCACCTCCACCTACCTCCACGTCGTGCTGGGTGAACTCGCCCGTGCCGTTGGTCTTGTTGATGATCCTCCGCCTCCACCTACCTCCACGTCGTGCTGGGTGAACTCGCCCGTGCCGTTGGTCTTGTTGATGATCCTCCGCCTCCACCTACCTCCACGTCGTGCTGGGTGAACTCGCCCGTGCCTTAGGTCTTGTTGATGATCCTCCACCTCCACCTACCTCCACGTCGTGCTGGGTGAACTCGCCCGTGCCGTTGGTCTTGTTGATGATCCTCCACCTCCACCTACCTCCACGTCGTGCTGGGTGAACTCGCCCGTGCCGTTGGTCTTGTTGATGATCCTCCGCCTCCACCTACCTCCACGTCGTGCTGGGTGAACTCGCCCGTGCCGTTGGTCTTGTTGATGATCCTCCACCTCCACCTACCTCCACGTCGTGCTGGGTGAACTCGCCCGTGCCGTTGGTCTTGTTGATGATCCTCCACCTCCACCTACCTCCACGTCGTGCTGGGTGAACTCGCCCGTGCCGTTGGTCTTGTTGATGATCCTCCGCCTCCACCTACCTCCACGTCGTGCTGGGTGAACTCGCCCGTGCCGTTGGTCTTGTTGATGATCCTCCACCTCCACCTACCTCCACGTCGTGCTGGGTGAACTCGACCGTGCCGTTGGTCTTGTTGATGATCCTCCGCCTCCACCTACCTCCACGTCGTGCTGGGTGAACTCGCCCGTGCCGTTGGTCTTGTTGATGATCCTCCACCTCCACCTACCTCCACGTCGTGCTGGGTGAACTCGCCCGTGCCGTTGGTCTTGTTGATGATCCTCCGCCTCCACCTACCTCCACGTCGTGCTGGGTGAACTCGCCCGTGCCGTTGGTCTTGTTGATGATCCTCCACCTCCACCTACCTCCACGTCGTGCTGGGTGAACTCGCCCGTGCCGTTGGTCTTGTTGATGATCCTCCACCTCCACCTACCTCCACGTCGTGCTGGGTGAACTCGCCCGTGCCGTTGGTCTTGTTGATGATCCTCCGCCTCCACCTACCTCCACGTCGTGCTGGGTGAACTCGCCCGTGCCGTTGGTCTTGTTGATGATCCTCCGCCTCCACCTACCTCCACGTCGTGCTGGGTGAACTCGCCCGTGCCGTTGGTCTTGTTGATGATCTGAGCCACGCCGATGACCTCGCCCTCGTAGTTGCAGATCGGCATGGACAGGATGATGCTGGTCTTGTAGCCGGTCCGCTGGTCGATCTCACCGTTGAACCGCGGATCCTGATGACATCACGATTAGATTAGATTAGATTATTATTGTTTAATGGCGCGTTGACAACTAGGTCATTTTGAGCACAATAATATTTACGTTTAACTTTGTTGATAATACGTGGAGGACATGGGGCGGGGTCGACCTAACGGGCTCGATCGGGGGAGTCTGAAACTGGTGGGAAAGCTAGTTCAGAATGGTGACAGACCGATGAGGGGGGGGGGGGGTGAGGAATCGGGCCGTTGGGTCTAGGGGGAGGCCGTCCCGAGGGGAGGGCATGGGACTAGGTCGACCCTGGACTGCACTTAGTTGGGACCAGCCTGTGCTGATATCAAGTGATTACAGTATTCTTCTTTACTTCTTTAATTTTACATTATTATTAGTTTGGATATGTATTTATGTTTTGTTGGTTGTTTTGTAAATATAGAGAATAATAATAAATGAAACTATTATTATGAATTAAATATGGTCAATGAAGGGTACAAAGGAAGAACGCTATAAATCAATTTATTTAATAAATTAGTTTAATGTTTAATCTTGCAGTGATTTTATGAGCTTTCAGAATATTCTCTCAGTTATTAGAAAATTATGCCACAAAGTCATGAAAAACGCAATTTAAATATCGATTTGTATGGAAGATAGATACAAGTTTCTACATAAAACTTCGTTTATCTCAGTTTCATCTGAATGTGACTCATAGCGTTCTTTCCCTGTACCCTTCAAATGTATTACATCTTGCATATCTTATATCCATATACGTCACGATATTAGAAGATGGCGAACGCCATGTTGCCTGATTTCCCCAGATAATTTCGTGCATATTGAATTTTCACAAATTCTGACACATTATTAACTTGGCTGTTATCGAGATTTATTATGAATGTTTTTCGGTCAGTTAGAAACTTATGAACTGCTGCCTTATCTTTATCTGACAAATGTTATCAGTTTTGATTGATTTTTAATCGAATGAGGACGAACAGTGACACAATATTTTCATTTTAATTAACATTACAAATTGTGACAGATTTGGGATATTTTGTATAATTCTTCTAAACAATGGCGTTTTTTTCTTACAAATATTATGACGGGCTCTTTTTAAATTTTCACTCTTAATTTAAAATTGCCAAATCGATGTTGTAATCTTTGCACAACTGGAAATGAAATTGTTTTCCAATGAAAAATATTGGAAAACGATTCGACCTGTCTGATAAAAAGATGAGTGACGACACCGACTCGCTCTTCTCCGTTCCACAATTGTTTGTTCTGGTAGACAGATACTTCGGAAAGACAAAAGAGACAAAACGTCAAATAACGAAGTAGATCAAGTCATAAGTAAATAATCAATGAGACTTTGTATAAGGATGTAAAAATAGCATAAAAAATGAATTTCAATTCCAAGTAGTAAGCACATACTCGCTGAGTCACAGTAAAGAAGCTAACAAATTTAATTATTCACCACTTACAAGCGGTAACCTCAGTCGTTTCTTATCCTCCTCCCGAAGAATTCGCAGATGAGCAAGAAGCTCCAATAGAGCCTAGAGACATCTCAAACTTCATTAACGTAAGTGAGTACATAATTCAGTTGTAGGAATTTAACGTCGTCGGTAAACTCCTTTAGTCATCGGCATGACATTAAATATTTATCACTTGAACCTCTTATAAACCACACGCAGCTAAGTCTTCGGGAATATGACGTCAGTCGTTACAAACCGTCTTTTATATGCAATATCAACGTTTCCAAGTATCATGGCTAGTTTCAGGCGTAAAAGAAGTAATGTAACTTTATTGTTTTTAATATCCTTGATGTAGCAGTTTAGAATATCCAATCTAATATCTATAATTAAGATGTCTGAAATCTTTCGTCTTAATTCTGTTACTTAGTTGCGATTATGTTTCTCATGATATCTTTTCACAACAATACCATTCAAATGCAGTGAGAAAGTAAAATACACATAAAGTTATAGAATCAGAGACCTGAGGGTACTTCTCTCTTTTTTAATATTGTATTCTAGACGTTTAAAATGTAAGAGCGGTCGTTACTCAAAGATGAAACTTTTTACGTCTCTCTCAACATTCTAAAGTATTCCTGAGTTTGTATTCGCAGCTTTACAAACTGCTATCTCGCAGTACTTTTTTCCTCAGTTCCTTCCATTTGGGCTTTGAGCTGAAATGTGATGCATTCTGTCATTCGTTCTTCAAGATAAAGTACTTGAACTTAAATATATTAACATTTTAAATATGATGCTTTCTGTAATTGAATAAAAAATTCATTCGAAATTATAAAATAGCGGAATACATGACTTGTAAACATCCAAGTTTGAATGCGCTGTCCAATTTGTCTATGAGAATCTCTTCGTGAGAATTACTAAGATATGAATCTCATTTAGTGGAGTCAGGATTTTCAGACAAATGTGTAATTCTGAATGTGACAATACCTTTTCATGACATGATTTCTTATTTGCTCTTTTGGTGCTTTTGGATAATGGCTTTTTTGGCGCCCTGCCGCATTGGCAAATCCGTCTTTCTCTTTAGTTTGAACTCGTATATTTCATTCCAGCCCACCTCCCTGTAATGTCTGTTAAAAATACTTGCAAAAAATGTATATTGTACTTGGTTGTCATTTTATGTCAAAGCCTTATCAGCACTTGTGTACAGTGGCGGAAATAATACCCGAATATACTTCAATGTTATTGCAATAAGGTCGAAAATCATAATACTTAGTTGCTGGGAATTCACCCTTAGAGTCATTTACCCACCTTCTTTCCGAGTATGTACTGACTCTAATCTGTGAGTGAATGCATCTATACTTAACAATACATGCACACTACTTTATCCCCATTTCGCATGTTTCTCAACTTTTTCACATTACATCGATAGCGTATTATTTCAATACCTTGCCTGTTTTGAAGCTGTGTCTATTTTTTATGGGATTTGATTCTATATTTTGAGGCGTATTTGACATTTAGCTCCGCATATTTCGGGAGCTCAAACCGCCTAAAATCCTCACTAATAATTATGTAACCATCATATATTCCGGCGTATTATTAGCACAGCTCGTATGCAAACATACACACAATCGCAACCCAATAGCTGTTAGCGCTTTGCAATTGTCCCCACGTATTTATTAATCTCCCCTGTGGAGTATCTGCCATCGCCCGGTGCTAATACCTCGACGACGGCGGCTCTAAACCCGATAAACCCGGGCAAGGATTACTCCGAACAATTGCTATCACAATGACCGTGGCCATATTGTCAAGGCTCATTGCACCTCGACGAACAATTGAAGAGATACGACTTGAAATGAGAAATCTCTGAGCGGGTGCGATCCAGTGGAAGGAGAAAACGATTCTGATGAAGAGAAATGATATTTGTGATTATTGCGATCGTTTTTGTGGCTCGTGAGCATATTGGCGTTGATTGAGGTTGATTTGTGGAGCTTTGAAATTGAACAATGTCTGTCAATGTTTCAATTAATCAAAATAGAGTTCGAGAGCTTCGTTTAACACATTTATCGAGTTTTCTCCACGTGTTTTGAAACTGCCTATCTGCAATTAATGACGTATTATATTCGAGAAAATAAGGAACAGGAACCTCTGGTGGATTCTTTGGTACTAGTCATAAGGGGGATAATGGAGGTTATCACGGGGATATTTATATAAATAAATTATATTAAATTTGCTTTAGTTGTTTGTTTGTTATGACTGAAAAAGTAAACTTGTAACTAAATTTAAATTTCACCTGTTTCTCCTTTTTCACTGCCCTATGGAAACACGAACTTCAAAATAATCAAGTGCATCTAAAAAGTTTCCTGCCAGATGTGGCTCCATCACGTATCGCTTATTTGTTCGAATAGTGTATAATTTTCTACCTCCTTAAAAAGTAATCTAAAACTGGTACCCTTAAATCTCTATTTGTTGAATAATTTAAGGAATATATAAGAGGAACAGAGCTGACGGATATATCAACAATTGTGATATATTTTTAATTGTTACTTGTTTTATTTGATGTTTTGTGTTGTAGGTACCCAGTACATGCAGTGACATGCATTACCCTTTGTGAAAATTTTAATTTGTAAATGAGTATTTTAAAAAGCTTGTACCATCTTGTACGCTTTGCAAATAAACAGATGAATTTATATTATATTAAATTAAATTATTTATAAATACACTGTGCATATCAAAGTATTTATGAAAATACTAAAGAGTGAAAATTTGTATATGACAGTTGATATAAAATATTGTTTCATACTCTAATAAGTTTCATGTAAATATCGGATATTATTATTTTATTATCTAGTTAATATAATTTCTTATTTCTTATGATTATGTTTTTAGATTCAGCGTACATAGACGATAGGTAGACCATGGTAGACTAAGTAATCACTAATCAGAACAAATCAGAATATAACCGCATTATTTTATAATTGAATCAAATGGATTCTGAAAGCTTTCACGATAATAAGTAATAAATATTTATTTTATATATAAATATAATCGAAAATTCTTATAGAATATCTTTTATTGGAAATAAGCACGTCAATTACGTATATTCAACTATCTAATCTAGTTACCTACTATATTTAATTTTAATTTGTTATTCTGTTTTAAGATACGACGTTTATTGACAAGAGAGACTCTGCAATAAAGATTGTAGGTAGATAGCTCAAAATAATTTTGGAACGTTTATCAAAACAAGAAATGTCAAGGAAATTGGCAGATCACGAGAAAGAACATCATGATAATCGTGCACTTAATATTCCGTTTAAACGGGGCTGTTGGAGCGGTTGAGATTTTAAAACCCAAATTTGGACTTTCACAATTATTTGTAGTTGAACCTGAAGACTCGCGGCAATGTCACCTAGTCAAGTCACACCGGGCATTATCGGGCTATTTTATGATATTTAATTGAGTTCTATCAATTTGCTCTAATAAGACGTGAGTTGTGAATGGCGAGCACACTTTTATGAAAAATTTCATTTTCTTTCATTAATCACAATTAACACAGAAGACGGATGAATATAAAAACTCGGTATTTTTTGTACACATGCGAAATTATTATAATTTGTGACTTGACTATGTTACAATTTAATGTCATTATTATTTAATTAGGAAAAAAATAAATACTGAAATGAAAATAATTGTAGTTTGTGTCGATATCAGCCTGCTCACTTGGGATGCCAGTCGAAACTCACAGAATGTTTGGGTCGCTTTGTTCGTCTCGGTTGACCGTATAATAAACTTTATTATACCCCCTCATAAAATGGGAGGAAGGTTTCAACCATTAATTTACCTGCATAGTTATTGAAATCTCGCACTCCTTCCACTAAGGCACATTACGATCAAACCTATTTTTTAATTGTGATCATTTTGATGATCGTTGTTGATAGCTGATAATCATTATCATTATAAAATTATAATTTTGGCAAAATCAGTGAAATGGCTATTAGAAAGACACTATTGTTATAACTTTCAATGAGATTGTGGAGTGTTCAGGTTAGCAAGAATTGATGTGGCTATATTTGGATACATTTTATTCATATTAATTGATATTTACACATAAAATAACATTGATATTAACCTGAAAAACTCGTTACAATATGCTATTTATTTCAAACCAATGCGCTTGTGCTTCGTTATTGAAAACTAATTTTCAAATAATACTAAACTTTCGATTTATAAAAGTAACCTGAAATATTGACGGATTATTACTTAGCTGCATTATATATCGATATTCTCATCTGATATGTACTTATAGGTACTTGTGATTGGTGAGGACTAAGATGATCGGAGTGCACTGCAGTGTTAGAGAATATGAGGAACTGAATCTACAACATTCGTCACATTGGTCACAACATTGGTACAGCTTTGGTCATGGATGCTTTAGCATGAATTTGTCGTGGACTAAGCTAAGGGAACCATCCCATCATTTGCTCTATAAACTGAGGAAAACCACGACTAAAACCTCAGTAGAATGGATACAAGGTTGTGAACTCAAAACAGATGTACAATATTTAACATCTAACTGATTATTTTTAATTTGATATTATCTCACCGCAGAAATCATATAATATTTTCTTCCTGTTTTTCTACTAGAATACGTCGACGCAACAAATACCCAATAAACCAACTATAGTGACATTAAAAAATCCGAAATAGTGCTCATAGAGCACTCCAGGTTTACTAACAATAAATATTTGAAACTTTTAAATAATATCATAATCATGCGAGCATCATAACAATCACTTGTCAATCATACACAAATCGATTAGACTTGAAACAATGTCAAATTCAGCGGCGAAGTTCAATAATACTTTTGGTTTATTATTGTAGGAATGTAACACTCATTTTTGTGATTGACGGCGATAATTAGTACTATATTATCATCACATCACACACTATAGTTATATCACACTAATATGACGTATACTGTATTATCATACAGTATTATCATAATAATCATAATAATTTCAATTACTTGTCTATAAAACAAGTTTAGCTTGCAACGTTTCGTCATTTTTGCTCCAAATTTTACAAATAAAAAACCTTTGAACTACTTTCGATTAGGACTTTTGTCTGTGTGATCAAAAATATAGAAATTATATTTGATCAGTAAGAACAAAAAATTAATAAAAGGGATTATTGATCCTTTGTTGTCACGAGCTGCGTCAGTCGGCCATAAACACCCTTCATGAATGGAAGACGGCTCTCGACGGTGTGTTGTAAAATGCAAATAAAAGGGATCGCAGGGTATGAAAAAGGTTGCTTTGCTGATGATCAGCTCGAAGCAAAAGTCCGGAAATCTACCTACATACGCGCTCGGCGGCCCATAAGAGTCGCCAATATTCTCGAAAAGACCCGCATGATTTCATGTGAAACTCCTTCTAAATCTAGATAGCTTGTCTCAGCTTGTTTTCCTCTTCAGCAGACAATGTTCATCATCATGTTCTTTGGCTTTCTCCACTAATCAACCCCTCCCCCCCCCCCCCCTACATGGACCAACTTCTACCTTCCCCTCAGGGATGGCGAGCAACTTGTGTTACATCAGTGTACGTCATGCAAAGTTCGCGCAGGAAAAGTCAACACGAGCTTAATGTCAAGGTCAAAGGAAAGTACACGCAACTTGCCAATTCATCTTGATTTACATGCTTCCAATTACAGATAGGAAACAGAGCTTCATTTTTAGATACTTTTATCTACTATTCTTATACAGAAGTATTTTTCTTATCTTCTTGCTATTAGTTCTCTCAAAATATATCGATAACATAGAATGTATTTTGATATGAACATCGTCAAATACCAAGTTCAAGGGAGTTCCTAATTTAGAATTTGTTATGACAGTTTTCATTATTTCATCAATCAGTTTCAAACTTTTCTTTTTAAGACGGCTGGATAGTGTGTTTGACCTTGAAGAGTTTTTAATCGATTTTTATCAATATCTTTTACCAATGTAATTTTTAACAAAATAAGGCTATGTACGAGTATTCAGAACAGTTCAATAAAAATAATTCCATAGCTTGTAATGGTTTATTAGATTTACTTTGTCCTACATACGTTTAGTGCCCGAAAATTAGTAAAATTATGGCACTAAACATCTGTTGGACAAAATAAAACTAATACCTTATTCCAAACTATGAAATTATTTTCATTGAACAGTTCTGAATACTCGTACAAAGCCCTATTTTGTTAACAATTACACTGGTAAAAGATATTGATAAAAATCGATTAAAAAAACTCTTCAAGGCCACGCCTACTACTCAGCCCTCCTAAAACCAAGAGTTAAGTTTAAGTTGTCACTCAATAGTTATTTGCCATGGTATTATAGTCCTAATCAACTGTTTTAATTCTGTTCCCAAATCTGTCACCATTTGTAGTGTTAATTAAAATGAAAATATTGTGTCACTGTTCGTCCTCATTCGATTAAAAATCAATCAAAACTTATAATATTTGTCAGATTAGGATAAGAAAATTGATGTTAGAATATTTAATTATATAAAGTAAACAGTGATTAGAGTTCTAAAGAACTTATCACGTCTGCACACACACTCACACACTAATTGTGTCGTTAATTCCGCCATTAATTTTAATTATCCTCACTACGTTTTAATTACTCTGTTTACGAAGTGACGTGTCTCTTGTCTTGAAACTCTCCTCGTACTCTAACCTGTTGAGAGAATGACGTCATGCGTCACGTGGGTGGATCAATCAACGTCTCTGATTGGCTAGACGTGACGTCATACGTCTCTGATAACGTGCGGCTGTGACGTCACAATGGAACGACTGGAGAATGATTACGTGGGGATTTGACGTCATTTGCGACGGAGTACTCGAGAGGGATAATCACGTTGAAATGGCTTGAAAAGGGACTGAAATAGACGCCAATTCGACGTCTATTTTAAGAACATGTGTCCCAAAGCGGACGGATGATTATCTGCTTTGAATATTTCGCCCCTTTTTATAGACTGGAAAACGAAATATTCAAAATATATGCTACTTTGAAGCTAAAACATTTAATGAAAGTCGTGTATTTTTGTCTGAACCATAGAGATGAAGAACTTATAATGTCAGTTTTGTTCCATTGGAAGCGTTGTTGACGCCTTCCAGACTTATTCTTCAGAAAATACTCAGAACATTTACTCGGGAATAGTAACGCTCTTTCCTTGGTTCGATTCCCGTGGCATTCCCTTCTGATTTCTGATTGAGGTTGTTTGTGGTTCCAGATTCATAGACTAGGAAAACGCTCAGTGTAACGCGTTGATGAGCGAGCACAGAACATGCAACATCGCCAGTCACGATACACGACACGGCACAATACGATTTTCTTTGCAACTTTCCAATCTCCATATTAATACTCTGGATGAATAACAGATCCATTGTGTTCTGGCTTAATTACATATTTTTTTCCAGAAATATCTTTTGACACAAAACTCTTAAAATGACAATAAATACTTGACTTATAGGGAATGTGTAAAATTTTAGATAATGTTGGTCTTGATCACCATGCCAAATTTGAACCGAAACGGAGCATTTTGATTTTCGACCAATCAGAAAATATTATTTTAACTGAAACCAATTGGAGGATTTGGCTGAAACCATAGAGGTAAGCTGAAACTTTGTAGGATTTGAGACAATGTTAGTTGCAATGACTTGACAAAGTTTCAAATTGATCGGAGCAACTAATCGGAAGATAAATTTTTAAATTTGAACCAATCAACGGGTTTCAAACAAATTTGGGTCTGCAACGCTCAGAGATAGATCGTACATGTGGGCAAAATGTAAGCTCGATCGAAGAAGAACTGTGACCTGTATCCCGGCAGTAACAGAAGTAGAAAAAACACTACAAAAAAACAAAGGTCCGTGCTAAAAGAGCCAAAAATGAGTCGCTCGCTCAATAACGACCTCCACCTATCCATCTTTCTCAACGTTTCTCTTCTTGATCATCCCAATCAACATAGTAATAATTTATCCGTCGCCATCTTCTAAATTTCTTTTTTAAAATAATTGCTTCAAGAAAGTTGAAAACCTTATAGTTACATTTATGAACAATAAATTGTAAATTTGTATGGTGTAAAATAAGTTATATAAATGGAAGTCTACATAGAATTTAACATTAGTCTTGTTGGACTCGTTCATGTGAGAATAATTCTGTTTGTTTGATATTTCCCCGGGCTATATGTGGAAGAGTGACGCAATTGTAGACCGAAGTCGGTTGAAAGCGGCGAGAGTTCTGTCGGATTTCCACGACTGTTTCAAACGAACCCGATCAGGCGGAAAACCTTTTCCATATCATCCTTTGGTGACCCGTCTTTATGCGTTGACATCAAAACCAGACAGAGACGGATGATATCGTGGAGTTAGGTGGAGGTGCCGTGTTGACTGGCACCTCCACATCATCCGTGACCCGTCTTTATGCTTTTGACATCAAACCCCAACAGAGACGGATGATAACGTGGAGTTAGGTGGAGGTGCCGAGTTGACTGGCACCTCCACATCATCCGTGACCCGTCTTTATGCGTTGACATCAAAACCAGCCAGAGACGGATGATATTATATCGTGGAGTTAGGTGGAGGTGCCGTGTTGAGACTGGCACCTCCACATCATCCGTGACCCGTCTTTATGCTTTTGACATCGAAACTCAACAAAGACGAATTATGTAATATTCCGTGGAGGTGCCAGTCTTACCACGGCACCTCCACCGCAGAGAAGCTGAATGTATTTCTCACAAAATGCTATACAGCACTGCCTTGGATGAAATTGCACCCATTTCTCATGACCAAATTTATAAAAAGAACACTGAGAGTCCATTTAAGACATCTTGAAAATAAAATAGTGGCCTTTTCCATTAGCTAATATGGCGTCTGTTCAAAATAACTCTTTATTCTTTTACTTTCTATGACACAAGTGAACGTACTGAAAGGATCTAAGAATAACATTTTTCATCCACTGGAAATCTTGTACTTATTTTATATGCCTGACAATTTAGATAAATTGAATATGTAATCAACAATTAGAGAGGCGCGATTGCTGATTCGCTCAATATGATGTGTTCAATAACACTACATAACAATATTAACTTAAATATTATTTCATTTTCAAAAAGAAATCACAATCCATTTGCTTCAAAATCCCTGGTAGAGTTAATGCATTTTACCAATCATGAAAGTTTCTTTATGTTACACAGAGCAATATTTGTAGAGCTTTTATAATCTAAACTCAGCAAAATACTTCTCTTAGACATCCGCTATTATCGAAATTTCTCTTGAGATGCTTAAATTAAAATACATTTCAGCAATCATAACATTCAAGTAAGTTTGTAACCATCAAGCAACTGTCGGTACAAGAATGGTTATAAAAAGTTACGAATTGCTTTATAGTTTGTGCGACAGGCGAAATATTTTCCTCCATTTTCATCAACGTTTTCATTGTTACGATCTCTAATATTCTGCTGATGGAAAGAATGATTCATCATTACCACCTGACTACTGGGAATACCAACACCTGACATTCTCCATCATTTCTCAGACTTGACATCAATATTCGGCGACTGTTTCAATACTTCTTCGTCGCTGAGAGATTTGGAACATCCATTAGAACATTTCCAATGAGGAAAAGATTCTCACCTCACCCAGACGGCATTCAAACATCGCTTTCGGAATTAAATCACGTTTAATGCGAGTTCTACTTTAAAAAACATGTTTTTACATACAACTTTTTACAAATGAAAGTTTTTATAATAACTTTTCTCATTTCCAGTTGGATTAATCTGCTAGAAAGCTCTGACAATTGTTGTTGTTGGATTGGATTTTTCAATATACGTTCGAAGCTTACTGAATATACCATGCTGAATAGTGATATTTTATGAGATGCATTTAAAAAGTTTTTATCTTGAAGAGAAGAAAAACAGGTTTAACTTTTTCAAAGAGTGTTTATTTCGAAAGCGAATTAATTGCTAATTGACGTTGACAAGACTTTGTGGGTTTTTTTATGTAGGAAAATGCTATTCTTTAGTTATAATAAAAGTTTATGTAACAACAGTAAAAACAAAACTTTGCTGGAAGATGTCTGTAACGGTTTAAAAATTAAATTATATAATTAATGGTATCCTAATTAAGTTTTACATGACCCAAAATGTCTTTTTGTGGTATAAAATTGTGCTTTTTTAGTCCTGTTCCTAGTTAAGAAATGGAATGTCCTCCGGATATATAAGAAAGTAGCAGGTTTGAAGTAACAGAACTGACCTGATAGGCATCTTTGATGTTGATGTACTCTTTGCTCTGAGCGACCGAGCCAGCGATGCCGACGCCGAACGGGATTCGGATTTCCTCCGCTTTAGCGCTGCGAATCGCTTCCTCGAGTTCTGCGAACAAAAGATGGTAGAGAGAAAGAGATCAACTTTCTGTGCGACATGTCAATTTGACACGACAAAGTTTTCCTTCCTTCCCGCAGCTATTTCAAACCAGACCTTATCGATTGCACCCAAGATGAATGGAATGTTTAGTTTTCAGCATGTAATTTATAACTCTTCCTGCTTGTGTATATATAGCTATACACGATTTCGGTCTATGCGCAATTATTTGCACAGTGGATTGCGACGGCAATGGTTTTCGAGACAAGAGCCACAAACACGGCCCGTCTGTTCACGATCTGAATGAATCAAGAAGCTGCGCGTGAAGGCTGGGTGTTTGAGCCTGACATGATTATGCCGGCTGATAACCCTCGTGTTTACCAAGTTCATCGCCAGATTGCGCCTGGAAATGATTTGTGGGGAAATTAGATGTGCTGTCAGTACACAAGACTTTGTCCTCTAGGATTATTTTTATAAAATACAGAATTATTGTAGTTAAAGTTGACACCAGTTCACACCACATCGTATTACAAGTATACCCCCTAACAGTAGTATCTAGTGGAGCTAGATACTACATCATCATCATCATCATCAGATGATGATGATGATGATTCCTGAGAAAGTTGCTATCACCGCCACAGCCTAAACGGCTGAACCGATCAACCTGAAATTTTTACCACATATGCACTTTTGGCGTCTGATGATACCTTGCCTCTTGTGATTTTTTGTGCCGCTATTTTTAAACCGGAAGTGACGTCATATCTCAAAAACGTCTGTACCGATTGGAACGAAATTAGCGCCATTCGATTTAGATGGTCATCTTTATGACGTATCAATAAAAATAAAAAAATCTTAAACCGAGAAATACTTTACAAAAGGACTTGGCGCATCGTTTTTTTAAAGACATTTTTCTATTCATAAGCATGTGCCATTTATATACAACCGTCAATAAGAATTTTTAGAATAATAGGGAAACATCTTTCAATTACATATTATCTAGTGGAGCGGTCGCTCCACCCAGCCAAGTCGTACTGTACACTCACACTCACTCAACATACCGTAAATGCCTAATAAAATGAGGAGCAGACCAACTACTTTTACTGTAAGCAACAACATGGCATTTTCGGCCTACTGGATCATAAAATTGGAAAATCTCACATTGTTGTGAAATATCTTAATTTTGAGCTATGGCCCACCCCACCACATATACCAAATTTCGGAACAATAGGCTATACCATTTGCGAGCTAGAGGGCCGTGAAAACAGTGAAATTACATCACTTTCATCTTCTTTAGATGATGATTCAGAGGGTCAGGAAATACCGCAATCACCGCCACAACCTAAACGGCTTAGCCGATCGATCTGAAATTTTTACCACATGTGCACTTTTGGCGTCTGAGGTGCCTTTTTAGAAAACCAACCGGATGTCGTCATTTTGAAACCGGAAGTGACGTCATATCTCAAAAACGGCTCAACCGATCGGAATGAAACTAGCGCCAAATGATTCAGACGGTCGTCTATATGGAATATCAATAGTTAAAGTAGAGATGTACTATTACCGAAACCGGAAATGACGTCATGAAAATGAAGATCTAGGTTTTAATGACCTCTTACTACAATAACTACATATTCAGAAGGCTTATAATGATACATAACATTTATAGAAATAAATTCTAGGTGGCAGTTATTTCAGTCGCCATTTTGAAAACCGGAAGTGATACCATATCTCGAAAACGGCTGGACTGATTGGAACGAAGCTTTCGCAATTCTTCATGGAATATCACTTTAAGCTTAGGTATATTGAGCACCAAACACAATTTTTCGTATTAACCAAATCGGAAATGGCGTATTTTTTAAAAGTATTTAGTCATTGTTGCTCCGATGTGTGTTACAAGTTGTGTAAATAAACTAAAAAAATAAGTGATATCCCCATAAAAAAACACTCCGTGTAATAATACCAGCCAAGTCTCTTCAACTATAAAAAAAATAGAATAAATCTAAAAATTCAGCACTGAAAAGTAGTGATATCAAAAAATGAGCCAAGTCAAAACTTAATTTTAAAAACCAAAATATACTTGGCGCATCGTTTTTAAGGGCATTATAGGTATATTATATATATTTACGTAGTACATTTGATTTTTGGCATATGCTTCTATACTATTTATATACACGATGCGCCAAGTATATTTTGGTTTTTAAAATTAAGTTTTGACTTGGCTCATTTTTTGATATCACTACTTTTCAGTGCTGAATTTTTAGATTTATTCTATTTTTTTTATAGTTGAAGAGACTTGGCTGGTATTTTTACACGGAGTGTTTTTTTATGGGGATTACATACCTACGGTAAAATATTTTCTATTTGAATATGTACGCTATGAAACTTGTTGCCTATGTTTTCTATATAAATACACAATAGTTATCTTCGTAATATTGTTTCGTGGTCAATATAATAAGTCTCATGCGTTATACCTTCTCATCATGAAATAAATTTCTATTAATCCACATTTTTTAACAATACATTTCGCAAAGTACACAGTCACATTGTATTTCTATTACTATCGGTTGTATTTCTACTACTAAAAAATTTAACTTTATACACTTGACAATTCAAAAATATATAATAGTGTTCCATAGATAGTTGGTATTTATTTGACAACGTTTCATGATTTCCTTCAGTCAAGATCAAATTATGAAAATATACCCTTCTAATATCACCATATTAACAGTACTGCAAGAATATGTATGAGCCCACTTCAAATTGTTATTTAATTCTTCCGTCATCTTACTTATCTATTCAACATGAAATCTTTCTTCCATCGCCATTGACAAAACTAAAAATTGCCATTACTTAAAGTAGCTTGATTCATAGATTCTGGCTCTAATAGAAAGAGGAAAATTTACCTACTTGTAAATTTCTTTCCACTTTTAGGATAGAATGATGTCTTTAAAAAAACGATGCGCCAAGTCCTTTTGTAAAGTATTACTCGGTGTTTATTCTTTTATTTCAAAAATACGATTAAATATTTGGAAATGCCATTGACTTGGCTCCTTTTTTGATATCACTCCTTTTCGGTGTTGAATTTTTTTAAAGTAAAGAGACTTGGCTGCCTTTTTTACACGGAGTGTTTTTTTTCTGGGATACCTAATACAGAAAAGTACAACTTTTATAGTCCGCAAATCAGCTCATATTTGCAATGCAATAGATTTACTTTACATTCATGACTTTTAACTCAGAGTAAAATGGTTACATAGTTCAAAAAAGAATATAAAAATATTTGTATTTATTTTTTAACTGTAACCTTACTATTTTCGAACCAAGGACAATGAATCTCATCTTGTTTTCGAACGGCAGTATTATTTACAAAGGAACCGAAGACAAATACCTGATTTCGAGGTAAATAGTTCACAGAGGATATGAATTCACTTCTTGTATAGCTATATGGACAAATGTTGTTGGACCTAAAATAGGTCTCCAGTCGGTTGAATTGATGTGGTATGGTCAAGATTGAAGATTGAACCCAAAGGAAATAAGTTGTCTCTTGGTATCGTTTTTTAAATTTTGTATCTGGGTTGTTTTTCTAAATGACGTCTCAATTGTGACGTCAAATCAAGAACAAATGAGGATCAAAACGATGAAAGAAGATTCGGACAAGTCCTTGAATACTTCTATATTGCAACTCGACAAATCCTCGCTTTCAAAGCTTCTCCAAATCCGATGATGAAAAGAAGAAGCTGTAAACCGGGTCACAGTTTTAAAACACGTATTGATTGTCACAAATATTGTATCTCCAGCAGCTCTATAATCACGTATCACAACTGCAACTGCAGTGTTGCAACTGTCATTGCATTACTAACAGTGATGCGCAATGACGTGCGCAATGCATAAAGCCAATCACTATTATCCAGTGATTGGAGAGAACTAATGTGAACATTGTAATTGATCTGGTTAGGTGACCTATGACTCAATTAGCATACTACGCTCTGTGAAACGCGTTGATAAGCGAACCTTCGTGTATGGCTATCTTCTGACGTCACAGATAACTATTCAAAAAATGCCTGTCCCTAAGCAAAATAAACAAGATTGTGGTCTGTTACCATAGCCAATCCCATAACCAATCAAAGCTTGATATTATCATTGAAATGTGAGGTCACCTACTAGAGTGAGACAATGAGATCTCTTAGACTGACTTCTGATGGTGCGATCTTACATTTATCAGCCTATCAGATTTATTGAACGATCAATTTTTGTTTGGCCAAGTGTACCTAATTATTTTTTTGAAAGGTATTTCAATAAATTTGATAAATATTTCAGAACAAGACCATCAAATTATTTGATATTTGATAATGTCATGATAATTGAGATATTGGGAGTTATAATGCTATAATCCGGCATAAATTTGTGCAGGAATAAGGCTTAAAGGCCGATGCACTATTGACGCAGACGGACGACGCGGACGGACGACGGAGACGGATACAATGTTTAGTTATGACATATTCACTCTGGCTGTTCACAATCGGACGCGGACGGACGACGACTTTAACATTGTATCCGTCTCCGTCTCCGTCGTCCGTCCGCGTCGTCCGTCTGCGTCAATTGTGCCAGCTGAATAATTATTGATATTCTGGTTTTGATATCCAATAGATTAAATAAGGAAGCTCTGAGAATTATAGCAGCGAACATGGTGAATGAGTGAATGATGGTGAATCCTCAGTGTCTTTTTTTCCCCCAATAGGTATATTTTATTTGCATCCCGCAAAAGATTTAACATCCAGCACAAAAGCGGTATTATCGTCGCTACTTGTGCTGGCGCCTTTCTGTTGGACGCAAAAACCTCTCGTATGGGTGCAAATAAAATACACATATTGAAAAAAATCAACGCCAAGGACTAAACAAAGCTTGAACTATCCCTGTCGTAGTGTATGATTGCTGGTATTAGTTGGGTGTATGATGAAGTCACCAACCACCTCTTCAAAGTGAACTTCCTATCATATCACTATGCAAATTGCAATATAAGTTGTAACTAGTTAGTAGTTGCATGCCCTGCAACCAAACCAATACCGTCACATGATGTAATCAAAGTAAATTGCATTGCATCGGTAAATGAGATTACCCCTGCAACCCTTTAATCAAGTGATTAGTGGCTCGCCTGGTGGCCGAGGAGGGAGTTATAATGCATGTCAAATGACAGTTCGGTCGATATAGTTACACACTGCATTACCTGCGGGGACTCGGATGCATTTCAAAACATTCCAAATTGATTCATTAGGATAATGCGACAGAGCTGACCTACGATATGTGGTTACACTGCAGTTAGTAATAGCCTATTGAGTCTAGAGTCATGACTTTAACGTAATTTTTTCTTAGGAAATTACGTACACCCAACAAATCATAAAACGGTATTTGAACGAAACGGATTGGCGCTGTAGTCAGGTTCCTTGACAATCAATCCTAATTATTATCAATGAAATCAAAGATCAACTACAAGAGGTAGATGACGAGCTAGCATAGACTTCAATTGATTGGCTGAAAAAAATGTGATGTCACATTTTTTCAGCCAATCAATTTTTCTCAAATACCGTTTTATCATTTGTTGAGTGTACCATTATTGCAGGGATTCGAAAACATTGAACAATGCAATTGAAATATTGAAGGTATTTGTCGTGACACAATTAATTACATTTTGGCATCACTTATGACTGTTTTATTGAAATGAAGCGGCATTTCAAATTTCCATACCACGGCTAGTTATAGAAGATAGATTTGAATGAAAATCATGGCTTCAGCCTTTTTAAATTTTGTAGACAATAAAATAAAATAAGACAGACAGTTTGTTTTAAAGCTAGTTTTAGCCTATGCGCGTGTACGTCGTGGAAATAAGATCGTTGTAGGTACTCTATCTCTCTCTGACCCATATCATAAACACGTTTTCATATGAAGCAGAGAGAGATAAACTAATTTCCACGCTGGTACCTACATAAAAATGCAACAGCCAGTCTGTACACCATCATAACATTTTCAAAATGAATTGCATTTCGAAGAAGAGCTGGAAAATACTCCATCCTGCTTGACTTTACTGAGAAAACTCACAGCTCGATTGCGTTGCTGGCTTCACACCAATTCCTTCACAATAAAAATCATTTCTTATCTCTGGGAGAAAAGTATATAGAACTGTTCCAGTAAACTGAAACTGACTTGGTTGAATTAATTTCCTATATCATGGTGGTACAAGGCAACATTATCGTAGGGAAGTAATTCGATTTACTTGTACATTTAGTTGGTAAGACAGTTCATAAATAACAGATAACCAAGCATACAACATGTTAAATATACTTATTATGCAATGAACTAAAGGTAGCGATACATCCTAAGGGGCAAAGGTATACTAATACCAATATTAATTTTTTTTTCAAATAAGATAATGAAAGTAATATACAAATATTTTGATATTTGTAAGCTCATTTGACGTGTTTTAATATGGATTTATAACAACTTTATAAATATCAAAAGACTAGAAATTAAACATGAAATATTTTCAGTTCAGATCTTTACAGGGCTGAATCATTGAACGCTGCGTGAATTTTTTAAGTATCTTTTATGTTATACCTATTGTTGATTGAATAATTAAATAGATATTAGGAAAGTAGAACTACATGCGAAATTTTGTAAAAAGCATGGCTAACTAAATAATTTTTAACTGGTCTATATAGAACTCATACTGAGACTTTGTTTTAGGTTCATAACCACACAATAAACTTTTAATGTGTCTAAAACAACAGCAAGGCGTGAAAGATATTAGTTGAAATGAAATGGTTGAAACATGTTTTCATCACGGGCAGATAGGTACTAACAATGATAATTCCAACGTCTTGAAAGCATCGTCCGCTGCATTTTGAAAACGTTCTATTTCTGCCGGTCTCGGCGGGTAATGTTTCGAATTTCCGCCACGGCTTGTTGGAAACTGGGTTATTCTTTCACATCTTGCGCACTGCGCTACACCTGAACACTTTTAACTCTTATTAACTTCCACTGGTGTTTAATTCAGCACTTCGACGTGTTTAATGGGCGCTGGTTTAGAGAAGTAACAGCCGGTGCTGTTGGCTGTTGCAACACTTTTTATATGGATTACTCCGTAGAGAAATTAAAACGGACTATAAAGACGGAGATTCGGCAACAGCGCTCCCCTGTGACGCTCTTAAACTTGGAAAACATTATAAAATATAAATTGCTATATTTTTTCAAGATAATATTTGATGTGAATTTAAATAAATAATTCAAAAGAATATGGAGTGAAGCGATTCCCAAAGAACAAATATGTTTCAATTCTGCTGACATAGATTAAATGGTTTCCCGAGTTTGTGAATGACTCAGATTAATTAATTAAGACTTTTTAAATGCAATTTTTTTTTATTGTATGTTTTCATGACATACCCAAGATAATATTTGAATTATCTCCCTCTTAAATGCCCAAGATATCTTCGTATAGATAATCAATTCCTTACAAAAAAATTAAACAAATCGAACAACTTTAATTTACAGACTTCTTGCTTTTTGGAAACTCGAGGATGTGTAAGAATTATTTTAGAATTAAAAATAATAAAATGTATTCTAAAATACTAATATGTCATTTATGTTAGTCAATGTAAAAAACATTCATATTCCTTTTATCTTCGCCTGCAAATTCACGCATTCAGCAAGTCTCACTAATGACTTGAAATATTATTTTATTTCTGGATGACACACACAATACTCTTGCATAACAACAAATACTCTCTCACTCCTCCGATTGTGTGGTTTGTCGAAGTCGATGAGGTTAAAGCCATGGATATAAAGCAATCCCCCGCATTGGAAATTAGACTGTAATCTAAAACGGATTTCGAAGCAAGGGTTTGACTAATTAGTTCACAACTGCCTAACTCCAACTTTCAGTTCAATTTTCCGACGGAATAATGATTTCCCAACGGATTTTCCGGCCTGATGTATGGTCTACATCTATAATCGGATAGAGGAAGAGCACTGATTGGTTTATACAAAAGTTGGGTAAGGCGGTGAATGCAAAAGTACACAGATTGAAAAGGGATAACAGTTCTTTAGGCTCATTAGGTATAAGTTCTACTTATACAAACTACAGGTAACAAAATATAATGTTTTATAAATGTCGAAGTGAACCTCTAAGAAAGATTCCAAACCCGGAATTAAATGTTAAAAATGTTTCTTGAATTAACATGTTTTAAATCTAGTCATATTTGGACCAAATATTATATCGTTTTATGTTTTGAGAAAAACTATCTGCCTAAGCACAACACTTTCTGGAGCATAACAAAATGTAGTTTGTTCGTCAACAACCCAATTGACTTTTTGTTTCCTCGTTTAAAACGTCCTAAAACTGAAAGGTTGTAGTGTTTCGTTGATGACGTAATAAGGATCACCGAGAGGACATCATTTCAGGGAAGTCTCGTGAAGATTTGAATTCAGAATAATATTTATTTTATGAAAGTTGAGATGTTGCTGAACACAGATGTGGTATTATTTTTGTTGTTGGACGAATAGTTCTCATGTAATTAATTTACAAAGTTTGATAGATCTCCTCTCATTTAAAAACAGGAAAATTGGCAATGACATCACAGTTTGCTATATTGCCATGGCAACAAGGGAATCCCCATGTCAACACAATGTTAATGACTTGGAAATGACATCACAGTTCTGATTCTTGTTACAGGCCGTTTTTCCCGCCAAAAATCCTATGATATTTGAACTCGATTTTTATTAATGAAAATTTAAGATTTCATAGGTAATAAGTGTATTTGTCATTATATTTTGTGTTTATTTATAGAAATTTACTAGAATAAAATTTCATGAGACAAAGTGTTTCCAGAATAACAAGTAGTTTGAAGTACCCACAGTCACAAAGGGATTTAAAGGTACTGTAAATAAAACATTCACATGTTATACCGTACTTTAAAGTAAACTTTTGATGACTTAAAAGCTGTAAAAATGCATATAAACGTCAGAAATGGATCCTATTCATGTAGATGTAGCGATTTTCCTCCTAATCTTGAACTTCCAGCATTGTTGACGTGCAACTCTCTACACGCCGTTAGTTCCGGAGCGAACCGCTAGTCTCCGACTTAACATGCAAGCAATTAGAGTTGTTGTTTTGTTCTCAGTGTTCGGGAGAGATAAGAGCTGGTGATGATAATTCACGCTACTGTCGCTATTAGCGCTAGCATCTAGTAGCAGGGTTTCGCCAAGAAGCTTCTTGCTTTGGTTTATGTACAGCATTATAACCATAATCTTCATTCATTTCACAGTACAAATATAAGGTAAAAAGAGTACATAAAAAACCTGTAGGTACTTTTGAGTGTTTTAATACTTCTTCTTTTTCTTCTTCGTCTCCTCCTTCTCCTCCATCTATTTCGCTGTACCAAATTATATTTCTGTCCTCTCTATTCCACGTCTAATCTAATCTGCTCCCGCCGTCTCGCTCTCTTCAACTACTTTCTTCTAAAGAACGGTGTTATTAATCTAAAAGACCAGCTAAGGTTTGCCTTTACGTACACTTCAAAGAGTAATGTGTGTAAAGTATGATAATTAAAACTACAACATGATATCCTTTCTTCAATATCTTGACGTCTTTGAAAATCTCTGAACACGCTACTTCCACAATATCGGAGCAAAGGGATCGAGCGTCTTCTTTTAACACATTTGGCTTTCATATTTCTTTTTCACCTTATGTGTACATGCTGTACTGCATAGAAACTTTCCTTGAACAAGCACATATTTCCTCCCAAATAGTTTACATTCTAACTCCGAAATCACATCACTTTTTTTAAAATTAAAACTTCTGATCGGTTGAAATATAAAAGTGATAATTGGACGCACGTAAAAAGCGATCATTTTGAAATGTTGCACATTTATTGATATCACATGGAGTTTCGTGTTTTTTTTTCTTGTTGGTACTTATAATGTTTTCAATTATTGATAAATATTATTTCTGGGTGAGTTTGTAAGGATATCAGTTTTTCAACACCAATGGGTTGTGGCTCTTCCACCTGAATATAAAACCAAGATGTTATGAATACTAGTTTAAACTAGTTTACTAGTTTAGTTGCTAAAACTCTTATACAATACATTTTGTATCGTCTGTCTGGCAACCCCGTATCAACGAGCCATGCAAGCGTTCTCCAAATAAACTTGATAACACTTTATTCTTGAATTACAAATAGAAGTTTATTTTTATTCCAGGCGACATATTATTCTTTAAATCAATTTTAAATATTGTATAAAACCTCGCACGTGTATGTCTCCATCGAATTACGTCATCTGATTGCGTCTTGTCGCGTGTTTTCTATCTTGTCAGGTGTGTCGGGGGAACACTTCATTTGTAAGACACGTCTCCTCCTTCCCACATCCTTCCCAAGTGAACTGTCATCTCCTAATGACGCACAGAATCATCCGCCAGACGCCATTAGCCGCCATTCATCAACGTGCGTCGCTAAACAAGTGACTCAACCTAGGAGATGACGTCATTTAATGTTCATTCGTGATGGAGACTTGTTGAATTCACTTTCGTCATAAGCATTATTCTATGCCTTTCATTGAATGCTTTCTCAGCAATTCTGAAATAGTTATTTATGTTAAAGATACCATGCATATCGTTATTGAAGGAATAAAAAAGAGTACATCAAGTAAAGTGAGTATTCAATCCATCACTCTATATCAGTCCCATGATCCCTTGGCATAAACGCAATTGTTTTACGTCGATTACATTTAAATTGTAATCCAATATTGTAAAGATGAAGATTCGTTGTTCGCCTTGGATAGGAAGGACATTTTAAGTTTTAAGTGTTTTAAGTTTCTATCAGTACGGGGGAATAATTAAATTTTCTTTTTGATTATTTTGCCATGTTTACAAGACAACTTTTAGTTCCATTCCTATAACAACAGTGAAAGTACCTAACATATCGAGTATTGCAGCGCATTATATTGAATTTCAATATCTTCCTCATAAACGACTTTGAAAATCTCCGTAAATTGCTGAAAGCAAACAAGTCAAGGAACAATCTACTTCCGATACTTGAACAAAGTTGCTTTTTCCATTAACTCGAAACTTAAAGTTCATCGATTTATTGATTCATTCAAAGTTAAACGTAACATCCATGATCCATTCAAAGCACAAAGAACTTATTTGACTTGCGCGAAGTTATTCAGTTTTAATCACCGGTGCTTTGTGTGGAGATAGCAATCATCCTCAAACATTAATCAATATTCAGAATGAGTTTGAATAGCAGACGAGGGGTGAAACCTGTTCCCTGAATAGATCGATTCCACTCTCTCGAAGGAATTGGACGAAGGACTGAGGGCAGAAATCGCAAATAGACGCAAGGATTTCGTGCACAAAAGCTCTGATTGAGTATCGCAAAACAAACAATTACTCCGATTGGCCGGCATTTCGAGTGACGTCGATCGAGTTCTACTTTATCATCATGTGGGTGAAATGTCTTGGTCCAGGGAGGCTGGGTTTTGTCTTCGGGCGATTTGTTTGCGAAGGGAGAGTTGAGAGTTCATCGGGGTAAGGTCAGGCTTCAGTTATTATTATGATTGATTGAGCGCTAAAGTAGTAGTTGAAGAGAACAAATTGCCTTTTGCAACAAGTTAATTCGAAACGTTTTAAGTATTTCAAGAAGAAAACGAAGTGTCTACTTGCGTACTTATCATTTAATTCTGAGAGAAATAAAGAGGCAGTCAATTGGGAAATTAAAATGATATTGCCTAAACTAAGTATATGAAAGAAAAGTTCACGCTTAGACTAGAGCATCAAACTTTACCAAGCATTCTGAGAGCACGTCATTATTTGTAGAAACTTCGTTTATATTGACCTTTACAAATTAAAGATTCATAGAGAATCTCTCCATGATTCCTGAACGCAAAGTGACTCATCTGGACCAATCATGGCGAAGAATCTAAAAATAACGAAACGTAAGTATTTAATCGGAAAATTTTGATATTCGACCAATCGGAAGATTGTTTACATTGAACCAATCAATCGATCTCAAACAACATTATACCCCTCAAGGGACGTCAACAAAGACCTCAAAAACTGTGAAAATCTTCGATTTGATCAGTCAAACGGTGTGAGCTACAGCTGCCATTTTCATATTTCAACAATAAGAGGGCAACGCTAAAAAAATATACGCTATTATTCAAATTGTAGATCGATCGGATAAACAATGTGACTTGTGGCGTCAAAATGTGACCTTCACATTGACGCAATTGGGCTCTCCTTAGGTAGGTACTACATAAAAGTCGCATTATTATTTCATTTCCTTTCAACATGAAATTCTGAATTTCAGATCAGATCATAACTTCAAATTCATGCAAATTGCATGCTAAGAACAATGTTCAGGATTTTCAATGAGCAATTCATTTACTACAATCTTCGACGATTAACACCATTTAGAGGCTGATCCGTTCATAAACCACCGCGTTTGAATTCCGATATCCAAATCGTTTTTGCATGTAGTCTGAAGTTGATCGAACTTCATTCGTTCCTTCCAATCTCTTTCATCTTGTGTTTTTCCAGACAGTCTAGACACCCTGACAAAGTCCAGACATCTTGACTTGTCAAGATATCCTGAAAGCGAGGGGTGAAAAATAAAAAAATCAGTATAGGTTCCCGGTTCACTTTCAAACAAACAAAATTAAACAAACAAATAAATAAAAATATAAAATGGTATGAAAATCCTAAATATTTATCAAAAAATAAAACATAACAAGTAAGCAAGTAAAAATACAAAGAACTCAGAAAAACAATACCTAGATCACATTAAAAATTACAAAAATTAACTTTCTGCAAAATTTGACATCAGTTCGACGATCCTGATATCTATTTATGATTCAACAAAATGTTAAGTAACATAAGTAGATATCTCGAAGCTCGAACTGCATTTGTAAATTTTTTGAAAACAAAACTAACTAGATAATTTTAATGCGGTCTATATTGCAACATTAAAAAGTGATAAAAAAAATTGACAAAAAACAATTATTATTTGAAATAAATGTAATAAATATAAAAAAACTGGTATTCACTAAAATGGCATCTCGTCTGAAAGTTGCCACTCACCTGTGTCTACTGTGACGTCGAACAGCTTGGCGATCAGATATCTGTCGTCCCGCGGACCTCGCGCAAGAAACAGACTCCCCCGGTCCGCGTGCGTCAGCAGTCCGACGTTGACGAGGATCTTGTGGCAGAGGATGTCGATGTCCAGCTCATTGGCCACGTCCCGGATCAACTCCATGAACAGTTCCCCCTCGTCCAGGTGGTCGAGCTGGAGGCGCCGGTTCCCGATGCATACAGATCTGCAAGACAAGAGGTGGTTAGAGCGTTGACGAGGACCTAGTGGCAGAGGGTGGTGATCATGTCCTCGTCCAGGTGGTCGAGTTGGAGGCGCCGGTTCCCGATACATACAGATCTGCAAGACAAGAGGTGGTTAGAGCGTTGACGAGGACCTAGTGGCAGAGGGTGGTGATCATGTCCTCGTCCAGGTGGTCGAGCTGGAGGCGCCGGTTCCCAATGCATACAGATCTGCAGGACAAGAGGAGTTTAGAGCGTTGACGAGGACCTAGTGGCAGAGGGTGGGGATCATGTCCTCGTCCAGGTGGTCGAGTTGGAGGCGCCGGTTCCCGATGCATACAGATCTGCAGGAGAAGAGGTGGTTAGAGCGTTGACGAGGACCTAGTGGCAGAGGATGGTGATCACGTCCTCGTCCAGGTGGTCGAGCTGGAGGCGCCGGTTTCCTATGCATACAGATCTGCAGGAGAGGAGGAGGTTAGAGCGTTGACGAGGACCTAGTGGCAGAGGGTGGTGATCATGTCCTCGTCCAGGTGGTCGAGTTGGAGGCGCCGGTTCCCGATGCATACAGATCTGCAGGAGAAGAGGTGGTTAGAGCGTTGACGAGGACCTAGTGGCAGAGGGTGGTGATCATGTCCTCGTCCAGGTGGTCGAGTTGGAGGCGCCGGTTCCCGATGCATACAGATCTGCAGGAGAAGAGGTGGTTAGAGCGTTGACGAGGACCTAGTGGCAGAGGGTGGTGATCATGTCCTCGTCCAGGTGGTCGAGTTGGAGGCGCCGGTTCCCGATACATACAGTTCTGCAAGACAAGAGGAGGTTAGAGCGTTGACGAGGACCAAGTGGCAGAGGGTGGTGATCACGTCCTCGTCCAGGTGGTCGAATTGGAGTTAAAGATTAACGATATACACATTAGAGAGGTTAATGTTAGTACATTGACTGGGTCCTAGTGGCAGAGGTTGGCGTAGTCTCGACGGAGTCTGCACAGAAACGTTGGTTGACAAAGTACGGTCAAGTGTACACATAATACATATCCCTGAAGAATACGTACATCTCTGATGGAAGGTATACGGTCACTATTTATTTAGGATTAAATATAAACTAGCTCGCTAAAATCACGCGTGAATAAACTCGCTTAATACGAGCAAACAAATAATTGAGCCGTTTGAATTGAAACCTAGTAGGTTACTCACATCAGATGTCAATCAATTCTGAGGCTAATCAATACTGCAACATCGATTAGAAAAACAAACAGAATGCGAGTGCGGTTTTGATCGAGTGAATTCGCAGAATGAAATGTGTGCTTGAGACTATAAGTCTTAAGAGTAGAAGTCCAAGCTCTTGGAAAGCTCAGCTTTCCTTCATATCTTCTCCAGCCACCTTGCACGGAATACAAAGTCAAACGCGGGCGATGCAATTGAATTTCAAGCCCAATCTCTGAAAGACCGCCACGTGTTCGTCTCTTGAAACTTAAAAAAACCGAAGAAATTATTACTTGCAGCTAATTTATAGAACCCACACTAAATATTGGGGAAAACATTCTTTTCGGGTAAATACTGAAAACCATCTGAATAAGTATAACATAAAAAATGTCTAATATTACACACATTCCATACAGAAACCGAAGGACCATATTCTTGTTTTCATATCGCAAATGAAATGCTTTCACTGTTTATTACATTCTGTGAAGCATGGATATTTGTGAAAACAGTCCAGAGACACAATAAGAGTGTTAGATACAACAGGTTTGCGATGTCAGTTTGTCCGCTTGAGGGGATTTTTTTACGCGCCTGTAAATGTCATAAAAAGTATTAATTTATCAGGATTTATTACGCATTATCATCTTTTAAGTTTTGGAATATCGGTTGAGAAGGAAAATTTCGAATACTTTTCACAAACTAAAAAAACAGTTAAAAACATATGAACCGTAACAAATGGAGACGATTTAGATTGCCTAGTTTCAATATTATCCCACTCCTGCCACCAAGTGTTTTTATGTAAATTATAATGCAATGCTGAACCGAAACTTTTCAAATTCTACATTCTATTTACCTTATCCCTTGGGAAATTTCTGGAATTCCTACAAAAAGAGATGGCGGTATATTTATTTTATAATATCACGGACCAGTATATATTAGTGTGCAAATACTTTTTGTTGAATCCCAATTATTTTTAAATTGATGTGTGCGTTTCGACAGCAATGTCGTGTCACATTCGTGAACGATAATGATGCGCAGAAGGAGGCGGTCGCGGTCTATTAGTAATTGGAACCTTCACAGCGATTGCGTTCAGCTTTAGGCGCCACCAGGATCTTTGCAAGTGGGTGGTAGGGAGGGGGGAGGGGGGGGGGGAAGAGGGCAAATACAAAATATTGAACGGTAATTGTATAGAGAAGAGCGTTCTGGCTCAGAAATTAAGATCTATTCAGCAGTAAAGGGGGTATTGAAGGGCGCCGCATGCAGGGCGTTGTAAGACGTCTTTATAAACAACAATATTGCTGCTCTAATTCGACAATGTTTGGGATAAAATGTAATCAGCAAACCTTTAGAATGAGCGTTTGCCCGAAAGATCCTGCGTGCGGAAAATATTAGGAAACTTTTTAAACGAAAATTAAAATCTCCTCAATTTATTTTTCAACTCTTGGGCTGTCTGCTCTCTTTCTTTGATCACTGCCAGCTATCATACAACCGACTGAGAAAATCTAACAAATGAAATAACAAATTCGAAACATGTGGTGTTGGATTCTAAAGAGATTTTCTACCGGGGCCAACTTT
The DNA here is from genome assembly GCA_934045905.1 of Leuctra nigra. Classification (NCBI taxonomy): domain Eukaryota; kingdom Metazoa; phylum Arthropoda; class Insecta; order Plecoptera; family Leuctridae; genus Leuctra; species Leuctra nigra. The sequence continues at coordinate 26,881,617 of OW203767.1, read as the reverse complement.
CTCCGTTACCTTGAATACATTTTCCTCGACTGGAGCCAACTTTCTTTGGTCACTGGAATATTTGTCTACTTTCGAACCAGCTTTCTCCGTTCCTTTGAAAATGGTTCTACACTTGATCCAACTTTTTCCTTAAATTAAATATTTTTCCTACACTATGGATCCAGCTTTCTCCTTCCCTCTACTATTTTCCTACACTGGATCCAGCTTTCTCCATTTACTCTACTATTTTCCTACACTTGATCCAACTTTCTCCGTTCCCTCTATACTATTTTTCTACACTGGATCCAGCTTTCTCCATTTCCTCTACTATTTTCCTATACTGGATCCACCTTTCTCCTTCCCTCTACTATTTTCCTACACTGGATCCAGGTTCACAACGGCCTATCAGAGGAAAGTCTTTGAGTTTCTGTTCCTCTGACAAACATGAAGCCTGTCTCTTGAGACCATCTCATCAGCGGGAAATCAAACAAGTCCATGACGTCAACATCACGGCAAATAAAGCCCGGGAAATTCATGCATCGAACGTGATTTTCTCTTGAGCTCGCAACTGGGGCTTACAGATGGCAACGTGTAGTTTGTTGGAAAGCTGTCGCCAGCATACACTCACTCGCTCATTAAGTCGTGTGATTGATGAATATTCCAACTAGAGCAAATCATATCATATTTCATCGCATTAGAGACGCAAATAGTTAGCTTAAAGTTAACTATGAGATTGAATTTACCCGTGATCATTAGAGTATTCGTCCTTTTCTAGAAGACATTTGGAGACTTAAGTAAACTTAGACAATGTACCTAATTGTAATTTATCCATTTTGGTATTCTAATACGACAATGTTTTGTTTTGTATAAATTGTAATCATCAAACATAAATGGGAGTATGGCGAAAAATTCTGCACAATTTACCTATGATCATTAGATTATTTGTTCTTTCCTAGAACTAGAAGAAATATATTCAATAGTCAAGTGGAATCCAACAGTTTTATCAATGGATTTATACTGCAGTGTTCTACCGCCTATTCAAGCCAACAGAAAATCTACTATTTTGTTAATGATAAATGATCCCCAACACAACGAAATTCCACAAGTGAGGATGTAAGAGGAGGGAACAGAAGAAACCCGGTACCGACATGTAGCCTACTCCTGACGAAAGATACCAAGGGGGCCAACGGCTTAACGTCCCATCCGAAGGACGGTGTGACATTTACAGCACGGGCCTCCACAACCCGCGCCGTCGAGAGACTGATAACAGGTGGAGGGAGGTCGTCACACTAACCCCCAAACACCCCAGTATCACTAGAACAATTACAGACACTTGCATGTCATACAGAAATGTCCCTTCCCAGTGTTTGGCGCTGTCCACGTCGCTTTATGTGAGGATAACCGAAGTATCTTACCCTCGAGTGCTTTTAACTTGACTCCATGGGGCATTCTTGTAATAGCTTTGCATTTACATACCTATTAAAAGTTGCAAATCGAGGTAGTTTAGTTGACGAATGTACAGTCACCTGCAATTACAATAGTTAAACATTTTACGCTTATGAGAAAGGTAAAACGAACTCTGGGAAGTGACTGTATATTCTCTGGAGGATAGCTGGTGACAACGCTTCTTGTTTATAGGAATCTGTAGTGTTATATGTGATGCTCCAGATACAGGTCAATTTGTAACCCGAAGTCTATTCCCAGAGCATTCGTAAGACACTACAGCTAGGATGTAATGGTGTCGTTTTGTTTTTGTGAATTAATCAACGACACATTCTCAATGTTCCATGGAAATGGGGGATTAAAATGTAAATTAAACTTCTAAAACAAGTTGTTCGTTACCAACCTGCTCGGAGACTTCGCTCTCTTGGGCGACGCCGCCAGCCACATCTGGAACAACTCCGACGTCACCGAGTTCCTCTTGCTCCTCGGTATGACGCCGTTGTGCCTCGCGCCGAGGTCCTCCTCCTGCAGGAGGCTCGCATTCGACGAGCTCCTCGACCTCAGCCGCCCGGAGAAGTCCGGCGAGTTCTGCCGCGAGTTCCGGAAACTCTTGCGATGCGTGCGGAACGACGAGCGATTCTTCCTGAACGACGACCTGTGCGGCGACGACTTGGACGAGCGTCGCGCGTGCTGGTGCTCGTCGGGAGAGTCGTAGCGCGAGGACGTCGGCGATCTCACCTGCGTCGTCGTGCACTCCGTCGGCGAGACGGTGTCCGACGTCTCGCGCGTGTCCTCGGACGCGACGCTCTCCTCGACGACGTCCTCGCCGTGAAAACCGTTCGATTTATCAGGAGGTTCTTTAGAATTATAACCTTTCGCCACTAAAATACGTTGCACCATCTCCGGATCCGCTTTCTCGAGAAGCCATTTCTCGACGGCGGCTTTGTGGAGTTCGAGAAACTTGTCCATCGTCTCGACGTCGTCCTCGTCGTTGACGGAATCGCGGTCGGCGTCCATCTTGTCGATATCGTCGTCCATTCACGTCACATCTTGGACACGAGATCCCCTTTAATGCGAGTTTATCAGACGTCGAGGGGGGCGATGAAAGACGTTCTGTTGACACACTGCACACACAACTTCCCAATCGACTAATGGATCACCTCGGAGACCTAATAATATCTTCACCCGATCCGGATCAATCAGTTTCACCACACGACAGCCTCAAGGTAGAGAAAGATTCACAGAGTTTCTGTCTCTCTCTTCGTCTTCTTTGTCGATGAGAGTCTTGTCCTGCCAGTCTGTTGGAGGCAGGAAAGCCATTTCTCTCAAGGCCAATCCATCTTCGAGTCCGCGAGATATGACGTCACATCACGTATAGATGACGTCACTGACGGCGCCACGACGGCGTGACGTCACGGCTGCATCGGGCATCTGGAACAATGGGAAGATTAATTAGAATGTTTTGTAGCTGATGCATGCAGCCCACATCACTTTGTTTATGTCATCTTTGTCATTCTGCCAACTGCAATACTCTGAAGACGCAAATTGAAAACCAATAAATCTAAACTTTTAATGTTTTCTTGCATCAACATGTATTAAAGAGCCATTAAATTCCAACATAATAGATGGTGCTGAGTGCAGGACAGTTCTGCTTGAATCTTATGGAGTTTTCCTTTTGTTAAGTGTGAGTTACTGACCTCTGTATCAGTAACTTGGGCTCGTATAAAATTTAATTGTCTCCGAAGTTTTCTATCTTACATTGATTGTCAGTGCTTATAAAGTTCTGGAGAACAAAGTTGTGGTACACCTTTTAAGGATTTAGAACGGATGTCATTGTGTCTTCATTCAAATTGTTCTAGTAATTAAACACGTTTTCCTTTTTAATTTAAATACCAGGCAGATCGCGAATAAAAAACTCTCCTTCAATTCTGATTCGTCGGGTTGAAAAGGATCCATATATCTGAAGAGTTTAGAAGGCTTTTCCATTGTTCAGAACTTAAATAGGTCAATTCAGTGACTCTTGATTCATGACCCCCCCCCCCCCCCCCCTCCACAACTCGCCACGCCCGCGGAATTGTCTGCTGAAGAACTCCAGACTATTTCTAAAATGGTCAATTGAACTAAAAGGCATCTCCTGGCAGAGAACAATGTGGTGGCATAAAACAAGTGAAGCGCTAAGAGCTCTACACTTTGATAAATAGCATTAGAATATCGTTGACTCTCTGCCACACTTGTGACATTTTAGGAAGGATCCTTCGCGCATATTTTAGTTTCGTACTGGATCTTTGTGATGTTCGCATTCATAGTTTTAAATTATAAATAGAACAAGAACGCTTTTTACAAGTTATTTCCTTTAAGATAAAGGCAACCGCCATTTTAGGAATGATTATCGCGTTGAAGATTGAATGTGAAATGACAAAGCTGTAGGAAATAAATTGCTATTTGAATATTTTAACCACACTTTAGAAAAATATCTCCGTTATGATAGCTGGAGGCCTATTCCTGAAAAAAGTAAGACGAGAAAAAAGGCGAAAAGCATGAAAATTGTTAACAACCAATAAGAATCCAACAGGTTAAATTCTATTGGTTAATAGAAATTTTCTCACTTTATCTCGCATTATCACCTTTTTTCTCATCTCATTTTTTCAGGAATATGCCTCCAGATTTCAAATTCATTTACTTGTATACATCATATAGCCGTCTTTTGTCTATCTTCAGTGATCGATACCAAATGGTCTTCTCCCCTTTTCAGCAAAGTGGAATCGAAGTAGAATTAAATGATATTCCAGTGTGTTTGAATGGGATATGGCTTTCCTGGAAGTAGGCAATCTAAATAAATGTTTATATTTATATCTGAATTAATCTGCGTTTCTCTTCGAGTGTTTTCTCCCTTTAATGAAGCTTACATCTCTAATACAGTTTGGAACAAGGTTTTTAGTCTGCCTAATAAGCAGAAAATTACGAGTTTTTTTCATTAGACGTGGCGCATAAATATTCAGATCCTTATTCCATCAAAATAAAAACAGCTCCTTTACAAAATCATAAAATTATTAGAAAACGATAGGAATTGTAGCACAGCGTTGATCGAACAAATCTGTGTGTGATAGTCCAAAACTTACAGAAAACATCAACACAACACGATCCAATCAATCATTTGGCGCATTTGGTTGAAATTTGGAAAATATTACATAAAGTCAGTCCAGTTGACCTTTGCACATTTCATTTTGATATGAATATTTTGACTTTTCAATCGTTTCAAAACGTGAATCACAATAAATTGTTCTTAGAAACGGGCTACGTATCTCACAACAAATCGAAAAAGAGAATTTACAAACAAAAAGGACAGTGATCAGAGCCAAAAGAGTAAAAAAGAGACACTCGCTTCGATCGCGTAAATTTGTTCTGAAAAGTGGTACAAAACAAACTGTTTCATTGAATTATAACTTTGATAAATATTTCCCGACAAAGTTATAAGTAAGTATAACAGACTCTCGTCTCGCGTCAACTAATTCTGTTTCAGCTTCACTTGGTTGGTTTCCTTTAGAAACTGTCCCATTCAGCCGATAGTTCCACCTCCACCGGGTGAAAATCATTGAAACCCTACACCTTCGGATCCTCTCGGCGGCTTTTCGACTCTTTCTTCCCCGATAAAACGAACATAAACTGACTGTCGCGTGTAATAAAGGAACAGCAGAGGTCGAGACAGTAGCATGAAGTGTCTACAATGACCGTTGACAGCGCGCCATTCGTTGGATCCCACGCCATTTTGTCTCCAACAATATAGAAGAGCTTAGGGGTTTTATAGGGTTGGTTTCCCTTGAAATTATTCTTGATAGGCAGTAACTTGTGCCTTTGTTACGCCACATTGCTTTTCGTAACTAAAAGTAAGTAAACTTGAGCAATTTCTAACTGAACCTGACACGTGTCTGAAATGTGTAAGTGGCAGCCAAGAGGCATTTAAATTGCTGGTAATTTCATTAATATTAAGAACTTACGTCAGTTAACCATTTCGTTTATTATTCCCTCCTACAAAATATTAACGAGGTGTAGAAAAATTTGACTTTTAGTTTGTAGTCGCCCATAAATTTTATAAAATCGAGCTCACGCACAAACAAGTCAATCAGTAACTAAATAATTTTAAAAGTTTGAGTACATTACGACCAGTACGATACGTACGTTACGAAAATGTTTAATAGGATTTTAAGAAAATAATCGTACTGTTTTGCGACGACGAATCAGAACTCTGAAGTTATGGAAGCTAGTTTTAATTTCGTGCAATGTCGCTCGATTTTCACATCATTCAATCTTCAGAATAACAACTTACGATTTCTTGATAGGATCAAAACAGTGTTATTGATACGACCAATTTTCTTGTCACACAGTCTTTTCTAGTTTCTAGATCAGCATTAGATCAATTATTTCAGCCTGATAAGTTAAATGGATTACATTTTTGAATCAAGAATCATTTAAATTTTTCTTCTGTTTATATAATTTCACGTTTGGTTTCATTTGTTGTCCTGTTGATATGTTTAATTGATCTTGATCTTGAGAATCAATGAATATTGTTCCAAATAAATGAGTCTTTAAACAGATTCTTGTCATTTCTAAACTTGTTCTTCTACAGAATAGCGTCTCATAATAGCGAAATAGACGTCTAAAATAAATCACATCGTTTCTCTCGGCTTTATTCTAGACATTCTCCGCGTTTTTCCACCCTCGTTGATCCTAAATGAAAACGAAATTTCTCCAAGCGTAAGATCGTCTCTTGGTTTTCTATTTCCGTCCACCGCCCCCTCATTACGCCTTCTTGCGCACCCATTGTTCTACAAGACATCGCTGCCCACAGCCTGCTCTATATTCCAATCATGTCACTCCTAGTTATGTGTTAGTTCGCTCCTAATCCGCTAGGATCATCTTTAAACTTCCTGGATTATATCTTATCACCTTGCTTGCTGGTGTACATGATTAATCTTGCATGTGTAGGTACATGTTTCACGTGTATTACCTACTGGATTCTGTACATTGCAATGCTTATAACTTGGTAACTACTTTAGAATGTGGTTATTGGCATTTGTGCAAAGATATTAAAATAAGAGACAAAACGGCATTATTACACTAGAGTATGTTTCGAAATGGAAGTAATTTTGCGCTACTAGAACCTTGTTTTAATTATTCGAACCAGTTTAGAACTACTAAATTATACTAAAGGTCATCAATTATAAATTCAAATTATATTAATCATATTTGAATCTAAATAATTTGGTGCTACTGGACATAAGGTTACTCTTACTACGTTCGGAACAAATATACCTAATTCAAACATGTCAAAGATTAACTCTATAATTCTGTATCTGCAGAGGTAGAAGGGCCGGTGTCCATTTTCTCGATTTTGCGTTGCACACTTTTGGAACGATGCAATCATTCTCTCTTAATTGCAATTTGTCTAAAGTAAACAAATACATACACTGCAATACAACATAGCAACCAAATATTGATTTCGTATTTCATATTTTCATATTTTCTTATTTCATATTTTCTTGAAGTCGTGTTATCTTTCAAATTAATCCCGGGATGCTGGAAACTGTAATGAGTATCATCCCATCTAAACGGGTTTGTTCACAAATTGTTTCATTAACCTTTGAAAACAGACTCAGTAATATGAATATGCAAAGACAAAAGTTGTTTATGTTTTGATAACTTTGAACAAAGTTCCAGAGCTGAACTTATCAAATGCGTATACATAACGGATGTTTCTGAATTTAACACGTTGTCATATTTTTAAAAGGAAGTGTCAGTTATGCGAGTGAACATGCATGAAGTTGAGAATTGTTTTCCGCGTGAAACTTCGCACAAAGTTTAATTAAACCAGAAATGTCGTGAAATTAGAATAATGCGTATTAAAATACACTTCGAAACACCGTCTCTGAAGAGATCTTACCTCCTTTTACGAATAAAATAATTTTTGAGAAGTGTATTTTTTGTCAAGCTTCCTGAGGAGTGCGGATGAGAGACGCGATGTGTGATGTGAAAATATCCGGCGGAACCGGGGCATGAACTCGGAGCCTCATTGCCGGAAGAGTGCTTTAGTAACTGAGCTACCCAGCCGGGAGGACATCACTGGATGGGTAGAGACCTCCGAGGAGAATGGAATGAAGGAATACGAACAGTCCGACCACCGGCAACTATACTGTCACCATGTTCATTGCACATGCGTGCACAACCCTCTTGATTCGAGTTATTTGTAGATCGACGTAACGTAATTATTAGTGAGGAGCGAGCGTTGCCTTTTTGAAACTTTTGCACAAATTCTGTTTTTGTGTGTTATTTTCTCATTACAGGTTAGTTAAGAAATATTTCACGTAATATTCATTATTCTGTTCGCTTTTCCGTTGATAATCAGTCTCTTCGTTTCACCGGAAAATTTATTTATACTTCATTTATTAAAACATTATGTATACTTTTATTTATACTTGACACTTCATGTACGTAATTTAAAATTGTTATTCTTATTTGATTTTATAGTTATACTGTGTCCACGTGGAAATCATTTTATAATGGCAGTGTTTTTTCTCCCCATTACGCGTTCTCGGAGCGTTTTCCTAGTAATAACATAAAATTGGTCGCTGCCTCAGTTATTTGTATTGACGTTCGCGCCGTTTTGTTCCGTTCTGTTTTCCTTTCATTGCCATTGACCTTGACCTTGAGTAACTGCTCTCGTGTGCTGGCTCTCGTCAACCCTTGTTTCTCTTCGGACAGGCTTTCACCTGGCATTATCTCCAAGTTCACTTCAGTTGACGCTTCTTCTTCTGTTCTGTTCACTTCCAGTCCGCGTGCATCATCAGCTGTGAGTCCTCGGGACGACAATATGTATTAGGTAATATCGTCATATCTTTTCTAACATTAAATTTACGAAAAATTTAAAAAATAATTTGCGTAGCTAATTATTGTTCAGTCGACCTTTATCAATATAAACCGCACATTATAAATACAATATTTGTGCATAGTGGGAAATCTTACATTTATTTAATTTTTTCAGATTTCTACGAGTTGGGCACACAAATTGTCTTTATATGTTAGTGCTAAGATACTGAAAAATAGTTACGCAAATTAATTTTCCCATATTTCGTCATTTGAATGGTTCAAAAGTTATAGCGATATTAAGAAGTATTATCTCCAATGTTTACCATCGAGTGCAGACGACTCTTAAAGGCCGCTTTTGGCTATTTCTTGAGCTCTTGGCATTTCCCTACCGTCAAGGTGATTCTTCTGCATCATACGTGTTCTCTTCTTTCCTCGCACATCTTCTCCACTACTTACAACGTGCGTCTAGGTAAGTTCATTCCGTGTTACAGTCCGTATATTTCCCTAGAGTCTCGCGCGAACAACGTGTAAAGAGATGTAATAAATCATTGAAAATAATAGACTTTTCAGCTGGTAATAAAGTTACCTGTTTTCTACAATAAACAGCGTGAATCCCAAAACGGATCCAAGCCGGCTGGTGTTTTTGATACCACGGTTCTCGTCAGATCACCGAAGTCAAGCAACATTGAGCACGGTCAGCGGTTGGATGGGTGACCATTCTACGCTGCCTTGCCAGTTGCTGCCGCTGGGCCAGAGAGACTGGGGTGTTTGGGGGTTAGTGTGACGACCTCCCTCCACCTGTTATCAGTCTCTCGACGGCGTGGGTTGTGGAGGCTACATGGCGGTACCGGGTTTCCTCTCCTCCCTTTCTATAATAAATTCTCTCTGTGGAGGATCTGTACCTCAGAGGTCAAAGGCCCGAAGTCCTTCCAATGATTATTGGGGTGAGCTCAAAAACCAGTTCTATACGATAATTCAATATTATTTGAAATGGCGACACCAGTTATTTTGCAAGCGCATACTTCAATGTTACCTTACATGTTGAATGCAGTCAAATTTCAATTGATAGAGCTTGATCAAATGATTCATAAAGTGTTCGACAAAGATTGAAATAATGGGCAACATGTGTTCTTCCTCTGATGTACAGATATAATAAATATAAAAACGGCTAAATGAAGTAAAATAAAATAATTGGCTTACATTTTAGAACTTGCTTACATTTTAGAACATTTTTCCGGAAAATATTGCCAAAAACGAATTTCTTCGTTTTTATTTGTTCGTATTTTACGCTGTTTCACCTTTCAGTTTTTAAAGTGTCGGAATAAAATGAAACGTACAATAAATATTAAATTACAAATTCAAAGCTGCCATCAAACAAAATCTATTAAATCTTGAACCAATTTAATTCCGTCTTCCATCCATGTCACCATATTCTATCTGCTCCATAAAAAGCGTATCGTGTTCCGACCTTTAAGTTACAACATTCGAAAGTAGTTAATCAAAAACTTTTAATCCTCTATATTTCACGTACTCACAGATGGGTAATAAACGTAAAGAAAATTGAATTTTTGATTTACGACTGTCGCATCTCTGGGCGACATTTTCCCTTCTGGATTGCTCATCTGACCGGATGTTCTGCCGGGTGGCGTTCACGTGGTACGTGTTGGCTACTTCCGGTCCACTGGTATTACTGTTTCCGGTCTGTCGGTGACGCAATCATTACCCGTTGCATCGACCCGCAGAATCCTGTCGAGCTTATTATAAACATCATTTGGTAAAGCTCATTCGAAGCCAGTGAAATGGCAACACTGTTAGTTTATATTACCAGGCTTTGAAAACGGAACTTTTCATTTATAAATCAGTTCATAATGGAATGTGATGATTTGCTCGAGATATTTTACTGACAGTGAATTTTATATAAAAATTTTAAATGCATCTGAAAAACCGTAATATTTTCTGATGCAATATAAATAATAAATGCAGTTGGAAATTTATTTTTTAGATTAAGGGGAAATATGGCTAATTAACATGTGCCATTTTTGTGATCGTCTCATTTAATGTAGACGGTTGAGGCTACAAAAAGTTGCTCTTTGTGCACCATTGATAACTTAAAAATATATAATCATAAAATTGAAGTTATGAGCGGTTATAATTTACATTAAAACTGCTAAATTTTCATTTAAAATTTCGTAAATAACATTTTGTAAACAGAATTTTAGAATTCAAAATGTGATTAACGATGTACAAAAATAAATTCATTTACTACAACTTTGTCGCTTCAACATATTGTCCACCTTCAATGAAATGGCCACATTCCAAACAATGGCGGTTTCGACCAGATCCTTCCTCTGAAATCAGATTCAGTAGAATGTGGTGCTCTTGGGAGCAACATTTGAATATTTTTCATCTTAGCTATAATCAAACTATAAAGCTGACAACATGTGCACCAAAACACTCCAATGTATACATAAACATACATTATGATTAAATAAACACAAGTCCTCAACATGAATGAAGTTTTAAAAACAGAAACAAGAAAGGTTTTTGTGTATGAATAATACATTCTGAGTTTATTATTAATGGAAGATTTGACGCAAGATTGAGATCGCTTCCCACTTTTCTTTGTCATCGCGAACGAGACAAATCTTATGTCAGAGATAAAAACTGCTGAATTGTGGGAAGTTTCTTATCAGATTGTAAAATATATACAACCAGACATTCTACGAAGAAAATATCAAATAGACAGACATTTCTTGAAGACTCTAGAGTTGTGATGTTAAAATGATAATGAAGATATTTCGATAAGTTTGAACAAGGTTTTATCGTCGTCCTGGTCGGATAATGAAATGGGCGCAATTCCTGAGCGAATCAGGTCATCGCTTTAAGCTCATCGAGGAGGGAATAATCGAGTTGGGAACAAAACCAAGATCACTGGGACCAAGACCATGTGCGGGCCAGAAGCAAAACGGCGCCAACGTCACTGAGCGGGGTTGTATTTTACAATCCACAGTACTTGATGGCACTTTCACTGTGTGTTGTTTGGCTTTTGTGTTTTTTTATCTGCAATGTCTAGGTCAAACTGTTCAACCAATCGATCTGAAATTTTGCACACATACTAATATAATCGAAGCGGTCTCTGGGATCATTTTTGAACAGTTGCTAGTGATTTTTTAAATTTAAACTGGAACTTAAAACTTTGCATGGTCATTGGGACCAAGATTTTAGATATGTTTTGCCAATTTTGAGACTAATCTGTCGTTATCTTCAAAAGTTATTTTCATTTTTAGGACATTTTATGCAATAATCTTGAAATATTTGCAAATGTATGCCAAGAATTTTCAGTTCTCAGTTCATGTTATCACTGCTCTCTTGATGCTTCAGTTCCAAGGCCTGTAGAGCAGAAACTTGCCAACGAATATCCATGATATTGATTGACGCGTTACACAGAGCGTTTTCCTAGTTTAGATAATTCTGAATTTATAGACAATTATGTTAAAAACTCCATTGTTCCTATAATCACAAATTAACGAAATTGCCAGAAAAGTACGAAATGCTGCAACATGTTCGCATGCTGAAACATTAACAACTGCATAAAAGTGTCATAAAATCCATAAAATCTAATCACTAGATATCACTTTCCAACCAATCAGAGGAACAACGCTGTGACCTGCATTGCACCAACGGAAAATGCGCAATTCAGAGCCAAAGTGTGTCAAAAAGAACAGCTAACTGGTCGTAAAAATATGAAATGTCAAACAATATTGTCAAGGTAAAACTATAGGATAACAATGTAATATGTGATCAGCTTGTTGATTATATTATAACGTTTTGTGTATTCGTATGTAGACTTCTAAAATACATAATGTCATGTTATACAAAACAAAACATGTGCATACAGAAATCAACCATCAGGGCCTGCGTAGCTAGTTTAGCAGATCAGCTGTACTGGTTCAACATATTCACACTATTCACATATTCACAGTCGCTAGTTAGCGACTTTTGGTTGATCAACTTGGTTCTGCATGTGTAGTGTCCATTTTATCGTGACTGCGGAACCAAGTTGATCAACAACAACAAAATCTCTAGGCTAAATTGGACTCATAGTCCAGTAATTTTGTGATTATACCCACCACTTATTGCAACAGAAGGTTTCAATACATGAATCGATTCAGAAAAATGCCCTCTACAACACATCCAAAATCCTCCCGAATCCGAGTGCCGGAAGTACTTTTTAATCAATTTTTAAGTTAATGTCCCATGTTTCCATCTTCCAAACAAAAAAATGTAACTCCGATTTTGACGAAACTTGGCAGAATTGTTTACTGTTATAAATGAACACAAATAGCTCTCTTAGCGTTTTCCTCTAAATCTCATCGTTTGGGAAATATGGCCCATTGAAAAGTAATATTTTAGTCAGTTTTCGACGATTTAGGTCACTTTGAGTGTAATTTGACGTTTTGCGAGGTCCATATATCCCAATCGATGAGATTTAGAGGAAAACGCTCATTGTTTATTGTTCATTTAGGATGGTGAACACTGCCAAGTTTCGTCAAAATTGGAGTTACATGAATTTTTTTATGATGGAATTAACATGGGAACTTAACTTAAAAAGTGATTAAAAAGTATATCCGGCACTCGGATTCGGGAGGATTTTGGATATGTTGTAGAGGGCATTTTTCTGAATCGATTCATATATTGAAACCTTCTGTTGCAATTAGTGGTGGGTTCAGCTCTTTTTTAGCTTTAAATTACTGGGCTATCAGTAATTTTCCTACGCTCTTCTAAAGTCAACCGAACGACAATCGTTTTACATACATTTTTAAACAGTAAAGTTTTAATCAAGACCAAGTACTGTACACGTTTTAACGAAATTGTTCAAGAAAAAAATTGTTAGACAATTTATGTTCTTCAATTATCTATACGCTATCAAGTTGGTGAAGCTAAGTTTGTTAATTTATGTTTTCTTGAATCTCAATTCATACCATTGATCTTTAGCACTTTCGTAAAGCAATTGAAACGGTATCAGAATATTAAGCTACTCGATTCTACTTTGGAATGACTATAATTCTGGGCATTGTTGAACCAGATAATGTAGTACAAGTACCTACGCAACTAACTAAGGTCGGTGACAGGCAAAGATGAACCCTGTTTAGCATTGCCAGGTATAGGGCGGCCCATGCTAGCGCGGGTTCATCTTTGCCTGTCACCGACCATACACTTGAAGTAGTTGGTCTCGCCTTGACGTGCTTCACAATCTCGAAAGCGATCTAATGTTGCTAGGGTTAAAACCACACCTAAATCTCCGGCACAACAACCCCCTTGCGGCCCCCCAACTGAAACTTAATTACACGTACTGTAAATAGCTTCTTTTATCCTTGTAAAACACTACTTTAGTCATGGGCGTTTACATGGGGGGGGGGGGGGGGGGGCTAAGGGACAACTGTCTCCCACACCCTGGATATCAAAAAAACAAAAAAATTAAAATATGTCGAAATTTTAAAATTCTCATTCGAAGTGAGTGGTTTTTTTTTTACCCACTTTAATGTAATTAAAAAAATGTGTGGGTATATTTTATGGAAAAATACAACTCTACAATTGGAAGAAACATTTGAGTTTTGTGAAATCTTTCTGCGTAACACTTCGAAAAGCGGGCAATTTTTATGCACGTAAAGAAGCAGATTTACTTATACACTTTGGAATGTAAACAAACCCAAATAATTTGCAAGTGATCAAGGTGGGATTTATATTCTCGATAGATCAACAACTTAAAAAACCACTCAACTATTGGAAAACTTGGTAGGTGCTATACACATGTAAAAGCAATATTTCGATGAACCTTCGATCGTCTTCATCAAGCAACAGCTTACGACATTTGCCAGCTCCCCCCCCCCCCCCTCCCCCCGCCCCCTTCCATCAAAAACCGCTAACAATCCAATCCAGATACCATGACTCACCTCTGTCAAAACTAAAAGTACACACGGTCTTAGTAAGTAAAGGTAAATGAGTCAGGTACAACATAGCAGAGTACTTCCGCAGCAGTTTATTGATATCAGGAGTCAACAAAGACGGCAGCATGAGCGATTTTGCCCCGTGTTGCAGACACTTTTTTTTTGGATACGATTGGAGACAAAATGGGTTGACGAAATGATTTGAAATTGTAATTAAGATTAGATAAAAGACAAACTTAGGGTTATCACTTGGTACATTTTTAATTTTTTGTGTTGTTAATTAGTTATAATTAGTTGATTTTTGGTAAAAATTTGTCTATTTTCTTGTGCTGGGTGCCGTATGAAATTTAATTTTAAAAATGTGCCAAGTGATAACCCTAAGTTTGTCTTTTATCTAATCATGATTAAAATTTGAGATCAATTGGTTAGCGGGTTTGGTCTCCAATCGTATCGGAAATTTCATCGTTTTGCGCGGTTTTATTGAATAACCGGCGCCTAATTAAGACGGCTGGGTAGTGAGTTTGACCTTGAAGAGTTTTTTAATCGATTTTTATCAATATCTTTTACCAATGTTTACCAACAATTTTTCTCTCACAATTTGCTAAAACCTCCGAGCGCTTGCACCACCTTGACAGTTGCACTGACAGCTTATAAAAGGTGAGGTAGGTCTCACTGGTTATGGCCATCTTGGGTTTGAGGTGTCTAACCCTGGTTGATTGTCGCCATCATCGCTTGAAATCCCAGCAAGTATTCCCTTTGCTGTCGCACGTTACCAAACCACCTTGTAATTCATTAGTTAATTGAATTTCAGTCAACCATAGAGGCACGACAGAGCAGAACATGCACGCACATTTCAAATCAACACACACGCATAACACATTTACACGTACACGCATAACACTTCACAATTAAAACACCATTCTCTGTCTTTCACTTTAAATGTTACAGCTTCGGTTAATCAAGTATTCCAAACTATTTGAATTGATACAACGATGAGTATGTTTACCTCATTAGTCCAGAGTCTAAGCTGAAAAAAGAGGCCTAACCCACCACAAATTGCAACAAAATATTTTTTTTTGTGTTAATCGATTCATAAAAATGCCCTCTATAACATATCAAAAGTTCTCCGAAATTTGATTATGGTTGGTGGGCCAAAATGCCAAATTTGTCAAAAAGTCATTGTTGTCATTATAAAAAAATCAAATTATATCAAACTAGTCGAATAGCATATCAAATGAACAAAAATATATATCACCACTATAAAGTTGATACAGAGGTCAAAAAGGGGCAAAAATGGTCAAAGTCTCTTTTTTTAGGTGTTGCCATGACAATTAGTCCTAATCAACCGTTTAAAAGTTAGCAAGGGATTGCTGAAAACTTGAAATGATTATTTATGCTATTTTCAAAGGGAAAGCCTTAGTTATTATGTGTTAGTCCTTTACAAGTATTTTCCAAGTAAATTGCGCTGTTGGAAAACTATCGGGTAACATTCCTGATTATTATACAAGATGCGTCTCAAGTTACAAAGTTCTGTATAATATCAGCTTATTACTGTTAAATTCCCTTGGACTGTTCTACAACTAGGCTAATGGCGACGCGGCTGAACAATTTCGAGGATAATACAAAGTTAGCTCGCTCATCAACGCGTTTATACGTATAAGATAAGAGTAATGTTGAAGCCCTTCTTAAGCCCTCTATAGCGATGTCAACGACTTGTTCAGATATCATCACTTTACGTTATCATCACGAGCACATTTCAAGACTGCTTTATTGTTGACTGCAATTTACAGTTACATTAGACGAACGAGCTGATTGTCTCGAAATGATCAACGTAAAGCTCGTTCAAATCTTTTACCACAGAAGTAAAAGGTTGGAAGTCCATTTCATTGATTCTTGAGGTGAGCTAAAAAACCAGTAATGCTGCGTTAATTCAAACATATTTGTAATGGGGTTATGAGTCATTCTATAAGAAAACACTTCAATCAGTAAATTAAGCGTCAGTAAAATGGCAATTGATAGAGCTTTATTACATCATTCCAAAAGTGTGCAAAGCAAAATCAAGAAATTGCCATCGGGCCTTCTACCTTTGATTAATTGTAAAATAATATGTGGGCGGACGCTTGGCTGTTGTTAGGGAAACATATTTTCTTACGAACACAATTGTGGGTTTGGGGGGAGGGCCCCAATACCATGCGGGTCCTGAGCGCAGAGCCCCGGCAAAAAATTGAAATTCAGAAACTAATGTGGTGCCTTTCTACGCGATTTGTACACCTTTTAAGCCAATTTTTACTTACATGAAAAATAAGTGGGTGCACGCCATCCAGCCTGAAAAAAGAGTATGGGGACGCATCTGCCCTCGCCCGCCCCCAAATTAATCTTTGACTCTGAGTTACAGAATTGTAACAAAGAATATAAAGTTGAATTTAACGTCTGGATGACGTTTTGTGTAGTTGTGTAGTTTGTAATCTTGAATTATGTGCGAGAAAAATTTGATATTTAAAAAAAAAATATGGGCTAAAGCGAAAATCAGTTAAGAAGCAAGCTTGCGTTCTCCTCTTTCCTCGCTGCGAATAGTCCGTCTAGACTCTATTACGCCGCCCAAAAGAGCCCTTCAGCGGCCAGTTCTTCAGCCCCAAGAACGCGCTATCACAGTTTCTTAACCCACATCCTCGCGATAATCTCCTTTGTACCTCATGTCGCCGCCTCAACATGGCCGTGGAAGATCTCATTACCCCCGCCGGAGTTCAAACCCACGGACACTGACGCGAGCTGCAGCGCCGCGTGTGCCGATCAATAGTTCGACGACGCTCTTGCCCCGGGTAGGTCGGCTTCCCGCCAACCAGACTCGCACGTGGACGCCGTCGTCGCCAGCACGTGTGACGACTTCATCATAACCGTGACAGACGAATGGCTTTATTCAATGTGGAGGGGAAACTTTTTTTACGGACGCGATGGCTTGTGGCGATTTTAGATGATATCCACTGGTGTATAACTTCGATCGTGCAGCATTCGCAATCGCGGGGGCCCAGGGCTAAGGGGCCCGGAAATTTGGATTGAATTTAATAAATACCATAAAAACAAATAATATATATAATCGATAGTTGAGCGAGCGTAGCGAGCGTCACCACGGTACTCTTATGGCACTTTCTCTGTGTGTTTTTTTTTTTTTTTGTGGTCACAGCCCAGGTCAAACCGCTCAAGCAATCGATCTGAAATTTTGTACACATACTAACGTACTCTATGCGGTCCCTGGGATCGTTTTTAAATGGGCTCCCGTGATTGGTTCAAATTTAAAAAAAATTATCTTTCGATTGGTTTGTTTGATCAATTTGAAATTTTGACAAGTCATTACCACTAACATTTTACCCAATCATACACAATTTCAGCCAAATCCTCCTATTGGTTCAAATTTAAAACCATTTTTCATGTGATTTTTGACATTTAAACTAGAACAGATTGACCGATCAACTTAAAACTTCGCGTGGTCATTGGTACCAACATTTTAGGTATTTTTGCCAATTTTCAGTCTAATCTGTCGTTATTTTCAAAAGTTTTGTCATTTTAAGGTCATTTTATTCCATCATCTTGAAAAATGTATACTAAATTGTCATCCCTGCCTTCTTTAAGCTTCTGTTCCAAGGCAAGGCCTGTAGAGCCGCCAAGCTATCCACAATGTACAGTAAAATGAAAGCAATTTTGAGCTAGCGCATAAAATCGGATGCAGTACGAAGGCCAAATCCTCTAATTGGTTTAAGTTTAAATAATGTCTTCTGATTGGTCGACAATAAAAATGTTCACATTAAGTTCAAATTTTGCTTGGTGATCAAGACCAACATAATATTAAATTTTACATATTGTAAGCCCAATCAGTCAAGTATTAATTGTAATTTTACGAGTTTAGTATGGGATGTCACAAGAGATTTCTGGAGAAGGTATGTCGGTAAGACTTCACGACACAATGGATCTGTTATTCATCCAGAGTATTATGGAGATTGAAAAATTGCAGAGAAAATCGTCTTGTGCCGTGTCGTGCATCGTTACTATGGGGATGTTGCATGTTCTGTGCTCGCTCATCAACGCGTTACACTGAGCGTTTTCCTAGTTAAATTTGTATCGAAAGGCAACTAATATGTAGGGGCCCTGAAAATATCCTGAGGGGGGCCCGAAATCCGAAGTTACGCCACTGGTGACTACTTCATCATAATCATGACAGACGAATAGCTTTATTGAGCGAGCGTAGCGAGCGTCACCACGGTACTCTTATGGCACTATCTCTGTGTGTTTGTTTTTTTGTTTTTTTTTGTGGTCAAAGCCCAGGTCAAACCGCTCAAGCAATCGATCTGAAATTTTGTACACATACTAACGTACTCTATGCGGTCCCTGGGATCGTTTTTGAACGGGCTCCCGTGATTGGTTCAAATTTAAAAAATATATCTTTCGATTGGTTGCTTTGATCAATTTGAAATTTAGCAAAAACATTGCAACCAACATTGTACCCAATCATAAAAAGTTTCAGCCAAATCCTCCTATTGGTTCAAATTTAAAACCATTTTTCATGTGATTTTTGACATTTAAACTAGAAAAGATTGACCGATCAACTTAAAACTTCGCGTGGTCATTGGTACCAACATTTTAGGTATTTTTGCCAATTTTCAGTCTAATCTGTCGTTATTTTCAAAAGTTTTGTCATTTTAAGGTCATTTTATTCCATAATCTTGAAAAATGTATACTAAATTGTCATCCCTGCCTTCTTTAAGCTTCTGTTCCAAGGCAAGGCCTGTAGAGCCGCCAAGCTATCCACAATGTAGGTACAGTAAAATGAAAGCATTTTTGAGCTAGCGCATAAAATCGGATGCAGTACGAAGGCCATATCCTATCCTCTAATTGGTTTAAGTTTAAATAATGTCTTCTGATTGGTCGACAATAAAAATGTTCACATTAAGTTCAAATTTTGCTTGGTGATCAAGACCAACATAATATTAAATTTTACATATTGTAAGCCCAATCAGTCAAGTATTAATTGTAATTTTACGAGTTTAGTATGGGATGTCACAAGAGATTTCTGGAGAAGGTATGTCGGTAAGACTTCACGACACAATGGATCTGTTATTCATCCAGAGTATTATGGAGATTGAAAAATTGCAGAGAAAATCGTCTTGTGCCGTGTCGTGCATCGTTACTATGGGGATGTTGCATGTTCTGTGCTCGCTCATCAACGCGTTACACTGAGCGTTTTCCTAGTTAAATTTGTATCGAAAGGCAACTAATATGTAGGGGCCCTGAAAATATCCTGAGGGGGGCCCGAAATCCGAAGTTACGCCACTGGTGACTACTTCATCATAATCATGACAGACGAATAGCTTTATTGAGCGAGCGTAGCGAGCGTCACCACGGTACTCTTATGGCACTATCTCTGTGTGTTTGTTTTTTTGTTTTTTTTTGTGGTCAAAGCCCAGGTCAAACCGCTCAAGCAATCGATCTGAAATTTTGTACACATACTAACGTACTCTATGCGGTCCCTGGGATCGTTTTTGAACGGGCTCCCGTGATTGGTTCAAATTTAAAAAATATATCTTTCGATTGGTTGCTTTGATCAATTTGAAATTTAGCAAAAACATTGCAACCAACATTGTACCCAATCATAAAAAGTTTCAGCCAAATCCTCCTATTGGTTCAAATTTAAAACCATTTTTCATGTGATTTTTGACATTTAAACTAGAAAAGATTGACCGATCAACTTAAAACTTCGCGTGGTCATTGGTACCAACATTTTAGGTATTTTTGCCAATTTTCAGTCTAATCTGTCGTTATTTTCAAAAGTTTTGTCATTTTAAGGTCATTTTATTCCATAATCTTGAAAAATGTATACTAAATTGTCATCCCTGCCTTCTTTAAGCTTCTGTTCCAAGGCAAGGCCTGTAGAGCCGCCAAGCTATCCACAATGTAGGTACAGTAAAATGAAAGCATTTTTGAGCTAGCGCATAAAATCGGATGCAGTACGAAGGCCATATCCTATCCTCTAATTGGTTTAAGTTTAAATAATGTCTTCTGATTGGTCGACAATAAAAATGTTCACATTAAGTTCAAATTTTGCTTGGTGATCAAGACCAACATAATATTAAATTTTACATATTGTAAGCCCAATCAGTCAAGTATTAATTGTAATTTTACGAGTTTAGTATGGGATGTCACAAGAGATTTCTGGAGAAGGTATGTCGGTAAGACTTAACGACACAATGGATCTGTTATTCATCCAGAGTATTATGGAGATTGAAAAATTGCAGAGAAAATCGTCTTGTGCCGTGTCGTGCATCGTTACTATGGGGATGTTGCATGTTCTGTGCTCGCTCATCAACGCGTTACACTGAGCGTTTTTCTAGTTAAATGCGGGGGTGAAACTTTTTTTACTGTCTGTCGCGTTGGGTTGGTTATGGCGTTTTTAGATCGTAACGATCTTTTGCGTTTATGAATGATTTTGCCAAACAGTATGGAATGGAAAATAAATAAGAGGGTAGGAAGAATGATGCGAAGGACTACGTTTCCAGGAATACACTGCCTGTGTAAATCATAAAGAGGATGATTGGAAGATGATGGTGATGATGATAGTGTAGGGAGAGTGGGCGATTGTGAATGATTATCAAGATGATTGGACGATGAAGGAAGGGTACGAGACGGTCTGATTGCCTATTAGCAAGGAAACTTCCCATCAAATTGCCCCTCGGTGAGCGAAACAGCGAAATTCCTACTCGAAGGCAGGCTACAAGAATCGAACGAGGTCCCTCAATGAACGCTATACAAATTCAGATTCCACAATTCTCCTCGCTTTTCCATGTCCTCGTAACTTTTTAACACAATCCTTTCAATAAAATGCATAGCAAATATATTTTATTGATGGTTAAAAATTTACCTTTCTGCAGATATCTTGAATTATTTAGCATATCCAAATAATACAAAAGCTGCAACTTTTTCAACACTGCCTCGACAACCCGCACCGTTGAGAGACTGATAACAGGTGGAGGGACAAGTGCGTGCGCAAAGGGGGGGGGGGGGGGGCTCTCCGGAATCAGAGATTATTTAAGAAATCAGAGCATTGAAAATTATATGTGAACAAAAAAATTAAGGCAGATCATCATGTCAAAAATACCAAAATGATCGAAATTGAGTTCAATTTTTAAAAAATTCTTGCATTTCTTGCACTTGCATTTGAATTTTTACATTTTGCCAACGCCTGATATAGAAACTACTCTTAAAAATTTTAGAATATTTGTAATTTTTATTTCCCAAAAATAGCTACTCTGCGATTCAAAATTGCACCAAATCGAATGACCTTGAACCAAAATTGTCTCGTATCTGTGTCCCCGAACCCCACTGCTCTCAACTGACATTTTTCGAAATATTAAAATTGCCCCCCCCCCCCTTCACCCCGAAATGTCATCCTGCGTATACGTCCTGAGGGAGGTCGTCACTCACCCCAAACCACCTAACAGAACGACAGCAACTCATCCAAGTACGCGATGTAGCTGAGGTATTGAACACTCCAGCTGTTGTGATGTGAAGATGTTCATTCCTAACGCCACTTGTATGTGTTTGTCACATCTGTTTCCACCGCAGAGTGAATAAGAGCAGCTCTATCTCGATACGTTCAACCGATCTGTATATTCCGCTCCTTGCAATGTGTTCCATTTGCCAATATCATTTCAAATGATAGTAGATCCAACTGCCCACATGTGGCTTCTTCACATTGCATCTGAAATTGAAAAGGGAGGTTTCGAAAACCTTCGCTGGAATTTGTTGATCGTTTTCCTTCTCGCGAGAAAAATCATTCCTTCTATTCATTCTGACAAAAACAATTTTTCCGGATTCGTCTTTCATCGTTATAATTTCAGATTCATTTTTCTGACGTAACGATTATTCAAAACTTTCGATGATATCAAAATTAGAACGAAAGTGAGAATCAGAAAGCTTCGAACACGTCGTAAGAAAACGTTATCGGATTATTTATTTAGCTTAATATTATTTTTTTTTAATCTCTAAAGCTGAGATGCTTCAGATAATTTGTTCTCTCGAAAACCTCGTAAAAATAGAAAAATTAAAAATATCAGTGTCATGGCTCTGATTTAAATCACGTCAATCGATAATTGAAAATCAGACTGCTTGTGAATCATATTAGAAACCAGAGCCACCCAGATATCTCCTGAACTGGTCAATAAATTACAACATTCAGGTTTAACATAATTACGTCATTCATATGACATCAAAACAAGACCTAATATGCGTCACTACGATAAAATAATAATTCGCAAACGTCAAAGTACTCATACCTGCTGTTACACGTTTTACTTGCAGAAACTATACTGTACATACGAGTAAACATGCAGACACATCACTTCACTGGCACTCATGCAAACAAAACACTTGGACAAAACTCGCGAATAATCTTAACCACAGAAGAGGAAACCAGAGTTTCCGCTCACTAAACACGCATTAAAACCTTCCACCTCCTTTCCATAAGCTGATAAACTCATTGTTATCACTCGAACACGCACTGTGCGTGTCACGTCACAAGTCACAAGTCACAATACCACGTCACAATCCAAGAGTTGCAGTGAAACCGAATGACGTAACTGGAGAAGCATGTAGCCGGCACATGCATGTACTGCAGAGTAGTTGACATAGAAGATAGCATGATGGGAGACACGTTTCACTCGGTATGAAGGCTCGTATGTGTAGTGTTGCTCACTCTATCGGCACTAATGGTGGAGGGCAGAGGTTAATCAAAACCGGATCGGCGCTAGTGCTCTTTGATTTGATTGAATTAAACTGGAAATCATTTAATTGGGTCAACCAGAGTTGTTTTTTTATGGAATATATTAAACATGTTAAAGCTATTGATTTCTGGGCAGTTGCATTGAGGTTTTTTTAAATTATCGAATGTTCAATTATAAAAGCGTCCAACCGAAAATATTAAAAATGTAAAACTTTTGCATACAAAATAAAAAGCGGATGGAGTATGAATTCTTTGTGGGTTGCATAATATTTATTTCAATAGTTAGATTTTCGCCATGCCAATGATTTTAATTATGTATACCCAGTCGGAGCACAATTTATGAAATATACTAGAAAAACGCTCTGTGTAACGCGTTGATGAGCGAGCACCGGTATGTGCAACAAATAGTAAATACCTCGAACAGAAATTCCGTAACCCGAAGACAACTTCATACAAGAATACGATTTAACTAATAATAAGCCTGTTACATTATCTGATTTTCATTGAATAGTTAAACCATCTAAAACCATCTTGAAATGCTAATTTAAGACCATAAAATTATTGACCTATTTGTCTGAAAAATTGTAAATTATGAATGATATGACGTTGAAAAATTCCAACTGGATCCAAACATTTTGATATTTATTTCAATTTTCAACCAATCGGAAGATTTTGATTTTAAATTTTAACCAATCAGAAGATTATGTAAAAACTTGACACAGCAAATACAAGAGGTGGAATTTTCATTTGTCCAAATTTTCAGGTCGATCAGAGAAAATTTGTGACCTTTATGTCATAAACAACCGGACAAAAAATAATAAAATGCTTCCATATAATTTTATTACTTAGTAGGAAAAATTATTCGCTCCACTTTGTATATTAAATTTGTACATAACTGTGTAGATTGTTAGTAATGAAGAGATTACTATAGTACATATTGCAGTTAGCAAATTAAATATTTATAAATACCCCGGATTAATTGCTGTTTGCAGAAGATCAAAAATCAACTCTCATTTTGTTTTTTTGTGTATAAAATGGTAGCTGATTGCTTACATGTTTTATTCATAAAAAAAATACGCTATTCTGAATTCCCCATATTTTACGTTCTAATTGAAGCTTTTGAGTTTAAAACACGACATTAAAAACCGCGCAACGCTGCACGCTTAATTACATTAATTGCATAC
This sequence comes from Leuctra nigra, assembly GCA_934045905.1. Taxonomy (NCBI): domain Eukaryota; kingdom Metazoa; phylum Arthropoda; class Insecta; order Plecoptera; family Leuctridae; genus Leuctra; species Leuctra nigra. The sequence goes on along the minus strand of OW203767.1, from coordinate 26,857,435 downwards.
ATAAAGTTGACTTGCAAACGATTTCAAAACCGTGTCCACAGATGGCGCTTGATGCATCGAACTATAATTCCGTTTGAAAGCGTCTACTCGACTATGTGAATTGTTCTGTTAATCTCGTTAGATCGGTGATCTCTTGGAGTGGAAATGAAGTAGAGATCATAGTCAGGTGGAAAATCACAGCTTATTAGATCCCGTCAACACAATAGTTCTGTCGAGTGCAGAGAGAGAGAGAGAGAGAGAGAGCAGGTGTGCGGAAAATAGAAGATGAAGGAGGATGGGGTTGTTCATTATTTCTTGAGATCCCATTGTGCTCGGAAATTAATGTACAAGATTTTCAATCCAGAAGATTCATTTCCGTACTGGAGTTCATGTAAGGCGGAAAATCTCCATTTCGAGATTAGTTTTTACTTTGTTTATATTTTCATTACTAAAGGTATAATTTAAATTGAGCTAAAATATGCTTTCTGAGTGACAAGACAAGGAACTAACTATAATATTGATTCTAAAATTTCGTAATTTTCAGGAATTACCTGAAAATAGACATGGATATTAGACCGTTGATAGACATGGAATTACCAAAATAATTTAAACCATTTTCGCTCTGTAAAGAATGTGTAACGTTATTAAATCATGTCTAATATTTTATTTAAACATTTTCTATATAAAAAAGTGTATTTAGTATGTACGTACATGGCATATAGTTTGTCACAATGGATCCGATCTTGTTAAAAACTAATAGGTAGCCGAACTGGATAGTAATGCATCTTTCTTGAAACAATTTGCCTAAACCTTTACATCGTTTGACTTGACCGCGAAAAGAACAAACAAACAGACAAAAAACAGATATTACGATTCAAGTGGAGACCCTCGCTTAATCCTAATTTCATCTAAATTTACCACTAGCTTAAACATTTGCATTTGAAGTTCATTTGCATGACAATTTTTCAATTTAATTTGTGAAGATATTATTTTCCCAGACTGAATCGAGAGTCGAGACCAAATTATTTTTTTGAAGAAATGTTGAAAAACTAAGTATTTTGTCTGTGAATGTAAATTAAAATAGAATGTTTGTATGTAAGGACAATTAGAAAAGTAACCTTCCAGTTTTTGTCTGTCGACCGAGAACCTGCGTCGACTGCGGCAATCGAACCCCTGTCTCTGGATAGAGCTAAGTGCTTTACCAACTAAACCAACTAGCCCGTTTAATGTTATTAAATCTAATAAAAAGCGAACTCGCAACCCCTGCTAAACCAAAACAAAACAATCATCTAATCCAATAACAAATCCGTTAATTGGAACATTGCTCTCAATCTCTCCCAGCATTCCCATTACATAACCCAAGTACTGGCCACCTGTAGGTTTTCACCTGGACGCATAGCCGTCATCTATTCATGTCAGGATAATGTAGCCAGCCAGGGAGGTCCCTGGGGACTCCTCCGGGAGCACAGGAGAGCCCGACTACATTGCTTCTACATCCACGAGAGATAATTTCTCCCAGAAGACGGAGAAAAACAGTGTGTATGATAAAACGTAATTTGAATTTTTATTATCATATAAAATGTTTTCTCGTTGGAAAGAAATTGAATTTTTTTCACGGGTCGTTATGTTAGACAATTCCACTGATTAAAATGATTGCGCCAGACTTTTCCTGTTGACAGTGATTGATATACGGGGATGTATTTTATTCGAGCGATGAAGAAATGGCAATTTATTTCCTTTCCAAGGTGCTTTTTTAAAAACAATAATTTAGAATGTGAAAATGATTTGTAGTTTGAAATATGGAGGGGACATATGGTTTGTCTAATGATGCGAAATGTTGTGATTCGATGGGCGGAAGAAATATGAGGGATGATGACAGTTGGAGGCAAAGAAACTGGGATTTGTCGTTACTGGAGATGGAGTGCATGGATAAATTGATATATGTTAATGTGATGGACAAGAAACAGATTGTCAAAATCATTGGTACGTGGAAAATAAGGAACGTGATTCGTTTATAACACTATTATATCTGGCATGCCAAGCTACCTAAATATTATGTAATTTTTTTCCATTTTCCCTTTTCTACTACTTTCAAATTACTGATTCCAGGGGCCATATTCTAGAACAATTGATCGGTCGGACTGATGGAATCGGTCACCGCCATAAGGATTAACATTGCATGAAATAGAATTCCAGTGAAATTGGACATTTCAAACTTCTAGAATAGGGCCCCAGAGTCTGTTTCGAGCCATGAATCGGATTCCAGCAGAATCGGGAAATTTAAATTTATAGAATAGGGTCCCAATACCACGGAGATAAGTTATGAATTGTAAATTAAAATTTCGAAAATTTCCTAATGCTTATGAACTGCCAACTATTAAAAACCATGCACTCATGCAGTGTATCACGGAATATTATTTCCTAGCGTTTAGTAATGGTAAGCCTATGGAAATCGTAACGAATTTTTTTTTCCACTGAAATTTGTATTACATTCCTGTGATGTGGAGGGCGAACCGCTGTGAAATCACGTCAATTAAAATCCCTTCAAAGCCAGAGAATCAAATGATAATTAAAACATGACATGAAAGACCAGCAATCAGTGACATTCTTGATGCTCGAAAATGAGAGGTTCATTTTAACATTTAGAGAATTAAATCGATATTCGTTCTATGAAGTGTTGGGGTCAACTCAAAATGCTGTTAATATTCTGATACGAAAATATTCCAAGCCACCAAGCTTCAAAAATTACGATGACACATTTCTTTCAATCAAACTTCTGTTTCCAAAAATAGCAAAACATTTAAAACGATACTATCGTCTTCTTGTGTTGCTTCTTTCCTGCCACTTTGTCAAAATTTGTATTCATATTATAAAAAAATGCATTTCGTAGCGATGTAACACATTTGAACGAAATGTCTACTGCAGGATATTTTTATACGTTTCAAACTAATTTTCAAATGTCTACTTTTTGAAACCCGTAAAACTTACGGAAGGGATATGCGTTTGAAAAATATCCGCCCGAATTGGGGCTCGACCCCGGGACCTCTCACTTGCCAGGCGAGAACTCTACCAACTGAGCTATCCGGTCGGACATATTAACCTAATTTATGTACAAAAAATGTTATTTATATAAAAATATGCAAATTCGTAGTGGTGTAGCAAATTTGACATAAATGCCCACCAAGTACCTACCTACTAGGATATTTTTATACTTTTTAAACTCGTTTTCAAATTTCTGCTTTTTGGAAACCAGTTATTTGATTAATTCAAATCTTTCCTGAAGCCATGTTTATAGTCGTACAATCGGAATTCTTAACTGTTGCATCTTTTTAACCAGGTATCTCAGAATAATTCAATTTCCCACCTCTCAATTCTGCAAACCGACTTTCAATCAAATGTAAAACTAATTATAAAACTCGTTACTCGAACAGTAAATAATTTGTGTAGTGAATAAATGCAATCAGACGCAGAGAAAGAGCTGAGAGAAGGCTTCTTGTGACCACCCTGAGTGTGTTTGCATCTCCACAAGTTTCCAACTCCAGAAGAAGGATCTCGAGATGTGATTAAAAGTTTATTAATTAACTCAGATTTATGCTTTAACTCTGGATGTACTTTGCATGAGGCTGGGTGCTAAATAAAGCAACATTAATGCCGTCTATTGCGAGAAAGTGGTTAGACACCCATTGTCTTCTAACTTTCATTCGAAAAGTGTTTTAAATGTACTGAAGTTTTGACTTGATAAGACGTTTTACAAGAAAAATAGAAAGTAATGTCTGGAAAAACACGGCTAGAATATTGCGAATGTTCCGAGGAGATAAGCGGGAAGTCTGTTTGCGAAGGAATGCGCAATGCAAGGTGTTCTAAAAATATATAAACCTTTCATGCCATTTCAAGGCCTTTTTTCAATATCATTCCGTTACGTTACATTTTCAATATTAAAATAATATTAAAAACTAGATAGATAAAAATGAGCTTCTCAGAATTGCCAACTCTAAATGAATAGTTTGATTAATCGTAAAATGGTTTTAATAGTTTTAAAATAGTAAAATTCTGAATCTATTTTCAAATGAACACTCGGCCAAACAAAACTTGAATGTTGACCAAATATAAATGACTGCTGGTCATGTCCCATAACCAATCAAAGCTTGTTATTATCACTGAAATGTGAGGTCACCTACTAGAGTGAGACAATGAGATCGCTTAGGCCGACTTCTGATTGTGCGATCTTACATTTATCAGCCTATCAGATTTATTGAACGTTCAAGTTTTGTTTGGCCAAGTGTACATCAAGAAAATAACAAGAAACCAAACAAAAGATGCAAGTTAACTATCAGTGAATTTAGAATTCAGAATATAATAAAACCCAAAGTTATGGCTAAAGACTTAATGTTAAATTAAGTTAACTTAACTTATGCGTACGTGTCTGTATTAATGTTTGCTTGTATACCATCCGACAAACGTAATATTGAGCATGAGCAATGTTATGATCAAAAGTAGTTTGAAGGAGCGAAAAGTTTATAACGATCTTTATCGTCCTGACAGATGAAGTCCTGACACTTGAAAATAATTCAAGTGTAGATTTACATTATACATTTTATGGCATCAATTTATTAAAAAACTTCAGAATAGATTAATCCTTGATCGTTAAAATCCTTTTTAAAAACACATCAGAAGAAATTTTGATATCCAAATTTGTTGTATCTGAACTTCAAAAAACTCATGAAGTCGCTATAATATTCATTGCAACATTATTTTTCCGGCACCCTCGAATATTTTAAAATTCGGCTCTCCTGTATACTGCCCATTTAGTGTTGACTTTTGTGCATATTTAATATTAATTCTTTATCATTCCATTTCACATAATCCCGCTTAAACAATCCGCCGGTTTGGTCATTTTGATTGTTCATTACAAATCAATAAAAAAGCAGTAAAACCTCCGCCACAAAAGAACATCAAACACTCATATTCTCATCATTCTAAATCACGCTAACATCAAACAGAATGCGAAGTCCTTCTGCATCTAACTTAATCATGACATCCATCAAACACTCGCAAACCAACACTAAAAGTTTCACGGTGCAATCGCGAGGATGGTAATGGGAATAGAGACGGCAAGGGAGTTAATTTGATTGAATTATTTACAATTGTCATTTTCTATGGCAATTGGAATGTGGTAATTAATAAACTCGGCCTAGGTACCTCTGGCAATTGTAATCTGTCTCGCAGCAAACTGCCGAAATTTATGTGATAGGTACGATTAGAATGAAATATCATTTGCACAGCAAGACAAGTATGAATTAGTTGGAAAACAGATTTATAGCTAAGAATTTATCGCAAGTCAAATTTCAATATTACTAACAATTTGAGATACTAGTAGTTACTACTAATAATACTCATCAGGCTGATGGACGTAAATGTTATAGAAGAGTCCAAACTTTCTTACGTTATGCTTTGATCGTCAGTCAGTAAAGAAAATGAACTGTTTACTTTAATAACCTCAAGACATTTTTATTCTACGATATGGAATCTAAAAACCCCACCATAGTGGATCGTTGGTCTTTGCTGGGGCTTACTCCATTCCAAATGGCAGCTGACAATTTAAAATCGAACTGGTATTGTTTCTTTTACAGTATTTCAGTTCCTTTCTATCGCTGGGCAGAGAGCAGTCATGTGGAATTCTAAACCAGAAAAATAACAAATGCATTTGATAGAATGCAATTACTGTAATGTAGCACTTCTACATTACGCTTTTTTAAAATTTTAATTCCTTTTTCATAGGATAACGACGGCTTTGAACTGATATTTCTAAAACGTGTATTCAATATCGACGTACTTCAATACATGAGAATCCAGTGGACGCACAGTCAAGTTGGCTGTGGTGGCATGTGTTGGATGTAACGAGTCTGCAGTCTCGGGTTGCCGCTTGCGAGCTTGAGGTCTCAGACAAAGCGGAGCACAACTAGCGCACATAAAGAACATTGCGTAACATTACCTTGTTTAATCATTTTGTCAAAATTCTTTTTATATGTGTTTTATGAGAACAGGGTTGAAGTTATTTTTCTTCTAAACATGCAATTAATTATGTTTGATCATAAATGAATGTTGAAACCCAAAATTACGAGACGGTTTCTAGAAGTTTTCGGAATGCCGCGGATTTCATTGGAATATTTTTATCACCGCCTTCTTTAAGCACTCTCTCTCTCTCTCTTTCTCTCTCTCTCTCTCTCTCTCTCTCTCTCTGTTCTGAGAAGGGAGAGAGAGAAAGAGAGAGTGCTGGAAGCAGGCGGTGAATAAAAGTGAATTTAGTAGAATAAATACAAAGCATGCACCGGTTTTTTCTATTAACCAAATCACAAGTCTGCCGTGAGTGGTTTCTGGACTTGCGAATGGTTATAGAAAAAAAACAGAAAACTATAAAACGCAAAAACGGTCTATGTGGACCCAGTTTTATAGTTCCCGGTTTGATAATCCGTTGATTCTAGCTTCACCAAAAATGTTTTATAAATAGCAGGGCGCCTTTTATATAGTTTCAACCTGATTTTGATATGACACAAAAATATTTGGTGGCGTGAAAACACTCAGAAGCCAAAAGTGCACATGTGATGAAATATTCACGTTAATCGCTCAGCTGTGTACGCTGTGCGTTGTTTACGGAATACTTTTTTCATGATGTGGAAAATGGAGAGTAGAGCTTCAAAACACGATTTTCTCCACCTAGACAGAATGAGCAATTTCCGATTTCCGAATTATGCAAACTGCACTGTGTTTTTACTTGCAGGTAATTGGTTTCATATACAAGTGCTAAAACATTTTGAGAGAAAAGACACTTTTCCAAAAGGAATGAATTTTCAAATCAAGAAAAACAGCAGGCAGAGTATTATAACTTCACAGTTCTACTCTCCCATAAAGTGGATATGAGGATTGCTTCATTGACGACGATAGAAGCTGAAACCATAAACTAATACATGCTACCTAACTTTTGCTGAAACTGAAGAATCTGAATCTGATGTTGAAGAAAAGAAAATGATGTCCAGCTATCTCTGCAATACTGTCTTCTGCATCCCAATGACAACAACCAGCCACCATCACAGTGTATGACATCGTTTGGCAGACAGCTACTGCCAGAGAAAAGACAACACTCATGTACAAAATCATAGAGTTGAAAATTCCAGATGATTGGGGGACGAATATCCATATTATTCAAAAGCGAGACAATACAGAATTTGGAAACTGTTGTGAAATTAATCTGCTGCAAACAATGCGTCATCAAAAGTCGCGAGCAAGGATTAGGGAGTGGAATATTGAGTTCGTATTGACTGTTCATGCAATATTTGCAGTATGACAGATCCACATAAAACACCACAGACAATTCGTATAATATCATACATAATTTTTCAATTATCGTGTTGACATGGCACCTTTTTATTTCACTGCTTTCAGTGCTGAATCCTTTCATACTCACGGGCTGAATGTTTACTGTTAACTGCAACGAGGGCTGCTGTTTTTACACAAAGTGCTCTTTATTGGACTCATTGTTGAAGTAGGAAACGGCATAATTGTGTGATATTGACGACCTATGTTCGTAAAACGGGCGTCACTATTTGGAATGAATCAATTTATTCATTTGTGAATGCCAATGCTATTGTGATGAGAAAAGATGTCTGCTTATCATCCTTGTTTTTACAACTTTTGTTTATTCTTTTACTAGGAAAACGTTCAGGGGCCTAACTCAAAATAAAATCATTTCAGTCTCTAAAATAATTTCAAATCAATAAGGATAACTTAGATCTAAAATGTAATTTTGTTACCGACAGACATGGGCAAAATACTCTGTTTCAATGTATTTGGAATACAAGATACTGATACTTTTAATTTGGGTATCTAAAATACAAGATACAAGATAGTATCTTTAGATACTTCAAAAAAGATACATTCAAAGATACTTTTTTATTCTCATACATATCATCCAACAGTAAAAATTGTAGGGACTTACTTTATAAATTTAATTTTAATTTGTTCTATTTGTAAGGCAACATACTTAACATTTTCTTGATCGATTCAATACGTCAACTTGTCTTATTTGAGGCTTGTTTGAAATCAAGCAAGAGATCAAGCTATCTTTGAAATTCTAGGCGCGTAAAAATGTATCTTGTATTTTAAATCTTCAAAAAAGATACAAAACACTTTAGAAATGGGTATTTAAAATACAAGATACAGATACATTTGGCTCATGTATTTAACATACTAGGTACAAGATACAAATGTATATCTAAGATACGTATCGTAAGATACAAGTATCTAGATACTGCCCATGTCTGGTTACCGATAGATTAAGGCCCCAAGCGTTGATAAGCGACCTTCGAAATGCATGAAAAACCTTGACCTTGACATTGACTTCTCTTTCAGATTATTCATTAGTAAAGCGGAGTAAAAAAATACAAATCAATTTTCCTGTGAAGTCAAGAAATCGATCTTGCTATAAATCAATTAGAGACGAACTGAACAGTAATGAATCTTTTGCGAAAAAATTGGCCTGGTCCGTTACTTTGTTAAAAACAGGAGATTCAACTCTACAACGAAGATGGTAAAACCACAATCTTGTTGATATCCGCAATTGTCACTGATGAGCCGTTTAGTGCGCATCGAGCACTGCGCATCTTGTTTCATTACGTCCATTACTTTTGCAAACAACTTCCAGTTTAATGTGACGTCACTAGGCAGTAAAACACTCGTCACGTGGCTCCTGTTGTCACGTGACGTGTCTTTTAGATGTTGGCAACTCCATTTTGTTTTCCGATACTGCTGTCAAGTGTTGCTGCTTTTAACCGCTACAACCAAAATCAATTGCAAACAAGTTGCTTTTCCGTTACACAAACATGGCTGGGAAAAGAGAGAATAAGTAGACTGAACACACAGGGTGGGCAATACAAAGATGCCGGGCTTAACATCGTTGAATCTACCAAATTAATAATGCTGTCGGCCCTTTTTAATTGGTCATACAATTAAAGTTCAAACGCAGCACAAAACCATGTCAAAATGAGGACTACTTATTCTTATTCATTATTTTGTCAAATACAAAACGAAATGTCATGTGTGAATGAAAGTATGGTAAAATTATCCACTCCCCAAATTTGCCTCTCGATTGAGGAAAACCCCGAAAAACCTGTCAGATAAGACTGTCGCGAGAATAGAACCCGACCTCTAGAGCCCAAGTCCAAGCTTTATTGTACAAAATCACAAAATAATTAATGATACAAATAAGTTCTCTTTTTTTTACTTTGTTTTGCTATACTGTAGCTTCTCTACATAACATTGTAGGAGTTAGAAAGATGACTATAATTATAACCTCCATTTTCAAGGTTTATTCATGGTTTGCATGAGCTTCTTTTGTTTTACCTCAACAATGTAAAAACGTATATTTTCGGCCATTTTGGGTATACAGCTGTCAAGTCGATTTAATTTAATTATTATCAGTTTGTTGAAGATAGTTTGTAAATGAGTGGTTTTATAGCCATAAGAACTTCTTCTGCAGCCTGCAAACGCTCAGGTAACTAAATACGATCAAAAAATACTGAAAAACAGATTGACAGCCGTTCTGACATGTTACCTCCAAGATGGCCGCTCAACAATGAGATGATATCACATGCAAACTATGAATATCCTATGTCTGCATTATTGTGATCACCGTTTTAAAAGGAGACATACTTTTTAGCCTACCCTTATAACAATACCAAAGCTTCTCTTTAATTATCTGCCACATAATTGTTCGGAAGTTTTGTCCACATAGTGCTTTACTAACATAGTCTAACAGACCCCATATTTAAAGCGAAGGCGGAAGTTGAAACTTGTGCTGCCATTAGTGGTTAGTTTGTTAACAATTTTTTAGCAATTAAACCCATCCACAAAGTAACCTTAATTGCTACATTCAATTAGCCAACATTCTATCAACTGAAGTTCACAACTGCGAGTATCAAAGCCAGTAACTCTTCGCTCGCCGGAGATTGCTGTAGCTACGAACATTCTATTCCCAGCACAAGCAATCACCGCCAGTTATTACATTCAATCTCCCCACATTGCCATACTTCTCTACAAACCAGCTCTATTACCCGCTGCGTTTAACACGTACATTTACTAAATGTCAACACTGTGTTTTTATGAGATTTTCGCTCTCCGGGAATCTAGTGTGCAGTGTGTTCGACCTATCGGTTATCGATCCGAGAGGGCGGTGGAAGTGACGGTGGCGCACACCCGTGGGGATTTAGACATCATATTATGTGTGTCGTGTGTGTGTATTAGTGCGTTGCGGAGTTCAAACAAAGACAATTGAGTGGTTTTCAAAAGAAGTCGTTGACGTACAGATTTGCGGTTTGAAATCTCTTTTATGTCTTGACCAGGGATAATGTTCATGTGAAGAACTGAGTTCGCAAACGATTCCCAGGAGATGGCGCGAGCGTAGGCGGTTTCCACACCCATGCATTTCCACGCAATTAATTAAATACTTAGGTACTTCATTACTACTTGACCAATTAATTAAGAGGGCTGAGTAGTGAGCGTGACCTTGAACAGTGTTTTAATCGATTTTTAGCAATATCTTTTACCAATTGTTAACTAAATAGGGCTTTGTACGAGTATTCAGAACAGTTCAATGAAAATAATTTCATAGTTTGGAATAAGTTATTAGTTTTATTTTGTCCAACAGATGTTTAGTGCCATAATTTTACTTATTTTCGGGCACTAAACGTCTGTAGGACAAAGTAAATCTAATAAACCATTACAAGCTATGAAATTATCTTCATTGATCTGTTCTGAATACTCGTACAAAGCCCTATTTCGTTAACAATTACATTGGTAAAAGATATTGATAAAAATCGATTAAAAACCTCTTCAAGGTCAAACTCACTACCCAGCCGTCTTAAGCTGGCGTCTCAATTTGAAACGTATGGCTAGAATCTCTGGTATATTGTTTGCTTTTTGCAACAGGTCAAATGAAGTAACGGAACAATCTAACTGCTTCACAAAAGATTCACAACTATATCGAGTTGGTCTCTATTGATTACTAGCAAGATCGGTGTATTTGTTTCACCGAACGAAAACAAAAGAACAACGAAGCACGAGAACAAAAGCATATTTAATGAAGTGGGGATATTCGGAAGACGGTGATATCTGCGAGTGTGGAGAGCGGCAAGATGGGGAACATCTTCTTCGCTGTGTTTTGGCACCAGGTCCCTGCACACATGACGACTTAGAGAGGGCTAGTAGGATAGCTATTGACGTGGCCACATTTTTGGCACAAACAAAATATTTAGTAATTAGTTTGTTAGTTGTAAGTTTTAATTATTGCTTCCGGACACGAAAGAAGAAGACCGGAAAATGTATTGATAGTTTTTCCTCTGCTTTACTGATGAATAATTACACAGGAAAGCTGTGGTCAAGATCTTCGTGCATTTCGAATGCTCACTTATCAACGCGTGTTCCAAGTATCACAGACTAATCAATTAATATTTCAACAATACAAAATAAAACATGGAACAAATATTTCTAGGTGTTGACAACTCAAAAGTGTGGTTTTTTGTTTTTACAAATGTGTGTCCATTGTAAATGTGATCCTATTATATTTATGAATTTATCTGCTCCATTTCTTATCTATACTGAACCATATCACAGACGTGCTAAAACCAACCAGGAAAATGGTTTATAAAAATAAGTTGAATAACGATACTTTTTCCTGTATGCTGGTGATGTGTTTCTGATATGAGCTTAGACTCTGGAGATAATAAATCCAATAAGTTTGAAAGATCAACATGCACATTTGATTTAAATTTGGTTAAAAATGAGTTACCATTAGTTATTCGAGAAAACAAGGAACATGACTGCACTCTGGTGGCTATTGTGGTACTAGGTAATTATTGGCGGATGACAGGGGCACATTTATATAAAAGTTGTTCTTTATGGCTATAAAAGTAAATGTAACTACATTTAAATTTCAATTGTTTCTCCTTTTTTACTGCAATTAGAAACAAGAACTTTCCAAACAAAGAATTGCATCTGTAGACTGACAGTAACCATCTTGACAGAAGTGGCTCCATCACGTATCGCTTATTAGCGTGAATATCTCATATTACTTTCAAAATTTAAATTTCGTCGGAAAAGCGGGTAATTTTAATTTATTAGACAATCAGAGGATTTTGTTTTCAATTTATCATTCTAAGTATCCCTTGAAATGAGCATGCATCGTGCTGTAACTTGAATCCCAGAAAAAAACACTCCGTGTAAAAAAGGCAGCCAAGTCTCTTTACTTTAAAAAAATTCAACACCGAAAAGGAGTGATATCAAAAAAGGAGCCAAGTCAATGACATTTCCAAATATTTAATCGTATTTTTGAAATAAAAGAATAAACACCGAGAAATACTTATCAAAAGGACTAGGCGCATCGTTTTTTTAAAGACATCATTCTATCCTAAAAGTGGAAAGAAATTTACAAGTAGGTACATTTTCCTCTTTCTATTAGAGTTAGAATCTATGAATCAAGCTACTTTTAGTAATGGCTATTTTATAGTTTTGTCAATGGCGAGAAGAAAGATTTCATGCTGTCATAGATAAGTAATATAAGGATGGAAGAATTAAATAACAATTGGAAGTGGGCTCATACATATTCTTGCAGTACTGTTAATATGGTGATATTAGAAGGGTATCTTTTCATAATTTGATCTTATAAACTGAAGGAATTCATGAAACGTTGTCAAATAATTACTAACTATCTATGGAACACTATTATATATTTTTAAAGTATAAAGATATTTTTTTTAATAGAAATACAATGTGACTGTGTACTTTGTGAAATGTATTGTTATAAAATGTGGATTAATTGAAATGTATTTCATGATGAGAAGGTGTAACGCATGAGACTTAATTATGTTGACCACGAAACAATATTACGAAGATAACTATTGTGTATTTATAGAAAACATAGACAACAAGTTTCATCGCGTATATATTCAAATAGAAAATATTTTACAGTAGGTATGTATCTAGTGGAGCGGTCGCTCCACCCAGCCAAGTCGTACCGTACACTCACACTCACTCAACATACCGTAAATGACTAATAAACTGAGGAGCAGACCAACCACTTTTACTGTAAGCAACAACATGGCATTTTCGGCCTACTGGATCTTTAAATTGGAAAATCTCACATTGTTGCGATATATCTTAATTTCGAGCTATGGCCCACCCCACTACATATACCAAATAAGGGAACAATATGTTATGCCGTTTGCGAGCTAGAGGGCCGAGAAAACAGTGAAATTACACCACTTTCTGATTGTGAAGATGATATCAGGAAACGTTGCTATCACCGCCACAGCCTAAACGGCTAAACCGATCGACCTGAAACTTTTACCACATATGCACTTTTGGCGTCTGATGATACCTTGCCTCTTGTGATTTTTTGTGCCGCCATTTTTAAACCGGAAGTGACGTCATAACTCAAAAACGTCTGGACCGATTAGAACGAAATTAGCGCCATTCGATTTAGATGGTCATCTATATGAAGTATCAATAAAAAAAATATTATTTTCTTATTTTCTAAACCGGAAGTGACGTCATAAATACGCAATATTTAACTTATTTCAACAAATTATACTTAAAATACGTACATAATTAACTTACATTGTAACATAGACAATACAATTTATATATTCAAGGTAGCAGTGTTCTCGGCCGCCATTCCTGAAACCGGAAGTGACGTCATATATCTAAAACGCCTGTACCGATTGCAACTGAACTAGCTCCTGCGTATTCATTCTGCTATTTATTTGAAAAATCAATTGTGAAAAATGAATAAATAAATTAATGGTACCGGAAATGGCGGCAGGAACCACTAAATGAAACCGGAAGTGACGTCATATATTACAAACGGCATGACCGATTTTACGGAAATATAGGGATAAGGAATTCAGATGGTCGTTCATGAAGGTATCAACTAGATAAAACTAGATTGTTTTCTTATTACCTATACCGGAATTCGGCCGCTATTTCAAAACCGGAAGTGACGTCATGTATCGAAAACGGCTGGATCGATTATAACGAAACTTAAGCTATTCTTCTTGGATAATCATTGTCATCTTATACCAAACGCAACTTTTCATAGTAACCAAATCGGTTGAGGCGTATTTTTTTAAAGAAATTAGTCCCTGCTCGGACATGTGCTACAAGCTGTATGTATAAACTAACAAAAGAAGTGATATCCCAGAAAAAACACTCCGTGTAAAAATACCAGCCAAGTCTCTTTAACTATAAAAAAAATAGAAGAAATCTAAAAATTCAGCACTGAAAAGGAGTGATATCAAAAAAGGAGCCAAGTCAACGAATTTTCCAAATTTTAATCGTACCATTGAAATAAAAATATCAACCCCCGAGAAATACTTAAAAAAAGGACTTGGCGCATCGTTTTTTTAAAGACATTTTTCTATTCTTAAGCTTAAGCCACTCACATACTACGTAGTTCAGAAATGCCTAGAAAAATTGGGACAAAACTTTCAAATTAAATATTGAACATTCTGTAAAATATTTTAAATTTAAATATAAGTACGCAAAGAAACATAGCATTGTCTTACAAGCAATAAATACAGAACAGTTGTGTTTGTGATTGGTAGGTACCTATAGTTTTGTGGGTACATCAACATACCTACTACAGCATTATACTTGGAACCTTCTCGCCGTGTAATTAATTGCTATTAATTAACATTTTATACCAAAAAAATTCATAAATTACATAACGTATTACTTTAGATAAAAATCTAGTCAGTAATTATTTGAGCAGCATGGCTCAGTGCACTAGTCACTTATACAAATCTCATTGACGGCCTTCTTGTAATGAGCGCTTTCGCTATTTCCCTCAGTCACGATATTGAGAAGTATGATTGATTAATATGACCCTAGAAATAGTGGCAATAACGAATAGACTAGGCCGCTTCCGTTTATTCGTTATTCGTTTATCCGTTTATTTCCTCTGAATATTGACAAAATACCAAAACTGCCAGTAGGTAAGAGTACTAGTTATATTAAAACGTAGTATGATTCGTCGATAATGAATGTGATATACTCAGGAAAATATACTTGTAGAGTTCTTCCTATACTTTTAGGATAGAAAAGTGTCTTTAAAAAAACGATGCGCCAAGTCCTTTTTTTAAGTATTTCTCGGGGGTTGATATTTTTATTTCAATGGTACGATTAAAATTTGGAAAATTCGTTGACTTGGCTCCTTTTTTGATATCACTCCTTTTCAGTGCTGAATTTTTAGATTTCTTCTATTTTTTTTTATAGTTAAAGAGACTTGGCTGGTATTTTTACACGGAGTGTTTTTTCTGGGTAATATGTAATTGAAGGATGTTTCCCTATTATTTTAAAAATTCTTAATGACTGTTGTATATAAATGACTTATGCTTATGAATAGAAAAATGTCTTTAAAAAAACGATGCGTCAAGTCCTTTTGTAAAGTATTTCTCGGTGTTTATTCTTTTATTTCAAAAATACGATTAAATATTTGGAAATGTCATTAACTTGGCTCCTTTTTTGATATCACTCCTTTTCGGTGTTGAATTTTTTTAAAGTAAAGAGACTTGGCTGCCTTTTTTACACGGAGTGCTTTTTTCTGGGATATCACTTCTTTTGTTAGTTTATTCATACAGCTTGTAGCACATGTCCGAGCAGGAACTAATTTCTTTAAAAAAATACGCCTCAACCGATTTGGTTACTATGAAAAGTTGCGTTTGGTATAAGATGAAAATGATTATCCAAGAAGAATAGCTTAAGTTTCGTTATAATCGATCCAGCCGTTTTCGATACATGACGTCACTTCCGGTTTTGAAATAGCGGCCGAATTCCGGTATAGGTAATAAGAAAACAATCTAGTTTTATCTAGTTGATACCTTCATGAACGACCATCTGAATTCCTAATCCCTATATTTCCGTAAAATCGGTCATATGACGGTCATATGACGTCACTTCCGGTTTCATTTAGTGGTTCCTGCCGCCATTTCCGGTACCATTAATTTATTTATTCATTTTTCACAATTGATTTTTCAAATAAATAGCAGAATGAATACGCAGGAGCTAGTTCAGTTGCAATCGGTACAGGCGTTTTAGATATATGACGTCACTTCCGGTTTCAGGAATGGCGGCCGAGAACACTGCTACCTTGAATATATAAATTGTATTGTCTATGTTACAATGTAAGTTAATTATGTATGTATTTTAAGTATAATTTGTTGAAATAAGTTAATTATTGCGTATTTATGACGTCACTTCCGGTTTAGAAAATAAGAAAATAATATTTGTTTTATTGATACTTCATATAGATGACCATCTAAATCGAATGGCGCTAATTTCGTTCTAATCGGTCCAGACGTTTTTGAGTTATGACGTCATTTCCGGTTTAAAAATGGCGGCACAAAAAATCACAAGAGGCAAGGTATCATCAGACGCCAAAAGTGCATATGTGGTAAAAGTTTCAGGTCGATCGGTTCAGCCGTTTAGGCTGTGGCCCTGTCAACAATGTTTCCTGATATCTGAATCATCATCATCATCATCATCATCAGATAGCTTTAAGAAGGGGTATAATTTCACTGTTTTCATGGCCCTCTAGCTCGCAAATGGCAAAACCTGTTGTTCCCAAATTTGGTATATGGGGTGGGGTGGGCCATAGCTCGAAATTAAGACATTTCACAACAATGTGAGATTTTCCAATTTTAAGATCCAGTAGGCCGAAAATGCCATGTTGTTGCTTACAGTAAAAGTGTTTGGTCTGCTCCTCAGTTTATTAGGCATTTACGGTATGTTGAGTGACTGTGAGTGTATAGTACGACTTGGCTGGGTGGAGCGACCGCTCCACTAGATGAGCTACTCTGCGGTACGTTTACAATGTATAAGTATATCAGCCTGACGCAGCGCCACATCTTCCCCTAGTGAATAAATTATGAGCCATCAGAAACAAACTCCTCAGCAACTCCTTTAAGACAACTCCATGTGTCATTGTTGGGGAATATGACGTCATGAAATATATTGCAATTTATTTGTAACAATCTGTCAGAGAAGGAACTATGTTATGGTGTGAAGTTTGCAACAGTTCTTTATCAACTTTCTGAAGAATTGAGAGATTGTCGTCCAATTGGTAGAGAATCTGTATAGCAGAATATCGCTCGTGTCGCCGTTGTCTTTGTTGTTATAAGATGAAAATAGTTGTGTCTTGTTTCACTACCAAATTGCTTCCTAGACAATAGGGAAATTTCATGAAATGTAGTGATCATAGTGGTTTTGTTATGGCATTTGAAATGTTACTGAACTCAGAGATGGTACTATTTTTGTTGGGGGATGAATACTTTTCAATTTAAAGATGGTAGGTAGATTCAAAGAATCTTCGGATGTTAGATTCTTCCAATTTTAAAGCAGTTAAAACGACTAGTTGCTTTTTGTCTTGGCAAAAAAGTTTTCGCCATGTTAACATCATTGTTAAGTACTAGCATGGTGCAGTGGTGATAGTTTGTTCCGATGTATATGTATCGGAACAAACCGTCACCACTGGAAAACGTCCACGACATCATTGTTAAGTAGGTACATTGAATGACATCATAATTTCGAAATATGTCATACACTGTTTTTCCAGGGTAATTGTGGGAAATATTATCAACATTATTAATGAATGAAAATTCTTTTTCGGGCAAGGACCGCTTGAGTCACATGTTAGAGAGTGGGTACAATATCAGATTTTAAAAATTATTGAAAATGTGGAGAGGGGGTGAAGAGTTGTGGACGAAACTAAGACAAAATGTTGATGTATCCACTTATTTTTTTCTGATGTCATTGCACCAGAATGATTAGTTTTTTCTTAACAACTACGTAAGGTTTGTAATACGTGAACACATTTTATTTTCTGATTAGTTGGGGGAGGGGGAGGGCAGCCCTCACCACAGGCAAGGCCATGTAACCATTGAAGCAGGGAAAAGCATCATTTTTTTGTATCCATCGGAGACGCGTTTGGAATTAATTCCATCTGTCACAAGCTCGAAAATAATGTCTTCGCTTGTGATAAACGCATCGCAATATCGA
Organism: Leuctra nigra; assembly: GCA_934045905.1. NCBI lineage: Eukaryota > Metazoa > Arthropoda > Insecta > Plecoptera > Leuctridae > Leuctra > Leuctra nigra. The sequence goes on along the minus strand of OW203767.1, from coordinate 26,839,354 downwards.
ACTACGCGTTGGCGAATTTCATCTGCAACATAAATCATAACCTAGCTAGTAGCTGTTACAACATCCAGGCGGGTTTTTACATCAGAGTCAGCGAGATCGGAGCACAAAAACAGAAATGGCTGCCAGAATAGCGCTTGATTTCTTACAAAAATATAATCTGAAAATCTCCTTTGTCTCTCATTTCAAGCAGCATTTTGTAAAACTTTTTTGTATTGTCTACTCATTAAAACTTAAAAATAAAAATGGTTAATAAACCTGCTTAGAGAGAGAAAGAATGCAGTCTACATAAATAGGCTCCTTTCTTGGCTATATTAATTGTTTTTAAATGTGTAAGTAATCAATTTAGAAGTGATGAACATGAGAATGGGTTCGTTTGTTTGCTTTTCAGTGGACTTTTGACAAACTGAAAAGCTGTTAAAGATGGTTATATTGATTCTATTCCCCTTCTCTATCGTTGACCTGTGACCTGGTCATTGCTGCCAAAAGCACTCAAACATGGAAAGTGCATTAAGAGTTTAGTTGGTAACGATCGCTACGCTCTTTTAATATACCCCCAAAACTTTTTTAATTGTAATATCGGCTTTTGTTAGTGACTGACATTATTTTGTGTTTTCTTCGAGAAAAGCTTGATTACAAATTAAACCGTCTAATCAAGATAAATCTTCGGTTGTTTTGTTTCCAACCGATATGGAACTACATAGTACATAGTTCAGATTACAAAATGCTGGGCAAGCTCACAAACTTACTCGTACAAAGTTTCTTGACTTTCCATCCCTCTACGGCACACTAAAGTACATCATCCCCCGCAGCACATTTCCCTAACATTTCCTTCTCAAGGAAAATCACTGAACTTTTAATCTTGATTTATTCCTCAACTGAATATAAAATCTGTAAAAAAAACATTACCCGAACGTCTTCTGGAATTAAAACTTACGTTCCTTCGCAGTTCGTTTATTGTGTTCGTCGGTCGTGCAAAAGCGTCTCATCACGAACCATCTCCAGAGCAATGAGGAGGATCCCTCGGGAATGCGTACTTAAAAGACAGGAATTCTCCAAGTGGGGACCCATGCTTGACGTTCCCGAGGAATTTCACTTGACAAGCGTTCCTTAGGGACTCTCTCTTCCCAGGAGACACGTTCCTTTCTCGTGTCGGGATGAATAAAGTAGGGAATGCGTTCCAGAAAGCTTTCGAAATAAGCAGCCATGTTGCTACTTTTCACTTCGATTCTTTAGGGATGTTGAGAATAAATTGCAATTGCATATTGGCATTTTGAGATTTGAAACGTTTGTTAGGGAGTTGAAAAATGCATGCTTTGCAAACTGTGAATGGAATGCAAAGTTAGAACAAAGGAAGGTGCTTCTTGTTTTGCTATGCACAATAGTTGCAAAAGATATGAGAACAAATTGACTATAGAATGGAATAAAGTAGAATAGAATATAGCATTGTAGCAGTTTGCCAGACTTGTTGAACAAAACGCGACGATACCTGTAAAGTTTTATAGGTTATGTTTATATGACCCAGTCTGCTTTCATTTATGTGAAGTAATTACTACCCCATAAAAAACACTTCGTGTAAAAATACCAGCCAAGTCTCTTCTACTAAAAAAAAATATATGAAATCTAAAAATTCTGCACTGAAAAGTAATGATATCAAAAAATTTGCCAAGTCAAAACTTTATTTGAAAATCAAAAAATACTTGGCGCATCGTGTATATTAATAGCTTAGAAGTATAGGCCAGATATAAAATATACATAAAATATACAAACATATAGTATACCTAAAATGCCCTAAAAAATCGATGCGCCAAGTATTTTTTGATTTTCAAATAAAGTTTTGACTTGGCAAATTTTTTGATATCATTACTTTTCAGTGCAGAATTTTTAGATTTCATATATTTTTTTTTAGTAGAAGAGACTTGGCTGGTATTTTTACACGAAGTGTTTTTTATGGGGATATCACTCCTTTTTTTAGTTTATTCTAACAACTTGTGACACATATGAAATGAACAATTACTAAATTCTTTTAAAAAATCATCACCCTTTACAATTTCGTTACCACTAATGAATAGCAGCGTATGGTCCTAAATAATTGCTTTAAATGATCTTTCACGAAGAATAGCAAAGGTTTCATTCCAATCAGTCAACCCAGTTCCGAGATATGGAAACACTTCGGTTTTCAAAATGGCTGCTGAACTTTCTGCAATGCCACATAGAATTTATTTCTATAAATGATGTGTATCATTTTAAGCTTTCTGAATATGTATTTACTGTATAGGAGGGAATTATAATAATTTATACATTTAAATGACGTCATTTCCGGTCTCATAAATAGGAAAATTCTATTTGTACTGTTCATATTCCATAGAGATGGCCATCCGAATCGTTTGGCGCTAGTTTCATACCGATTTGTCTACCAGTTTTTGAGATATGACGTTACTTCCGGTTTAAAAATGGCGGCTGAAATCTCTGACCCCTTGAAGTATATTTGAAACATGATTACAATTTTATAAGCTGTCTCAAATAGTATATTTATTGCATCAAAATAAAAATTTGTGAGATTATTAAAATGTGTGACGTCATTTCCGGTTAAGGTATGGGAAACTGCAAATATTATTGATGATAATACATAAAGTTGACCTTCTAAATTGTTTTGCGCTGGTTTCGTTGAAATCTATTTAGCCGTTATTGAGATATGATGTCACTTCCGGTTTCAAAATGGCGGCTTCCGGTTGGTTTTATAACAAATCACATGAGACGTCAAAAGTACATACGTTACATAAATATCAAAATAATCGGATCAACCTTTGTTGCCAAAAAGCCAATCGATGTATTTCAAATTTCATTACGTCATTTCCGGTTTCTTTAACATAATGTTTAGTCTTTTGCTTCTTATCATGCATATAGACGACCGTCTGGATCGTTTGGCGCAATTTTCGTTCCAATCGGTCCAGCCGTTGACGAGATATGACGTCACTTTCGGTTTCAAAATGGCGGCACAAAAAATTCATGGGGTGAAGGTTAAATCAGACGCCAAAAGTGCACACGTGGTAAAAATGTGGGATCAATCGGTTCAGCCGTTTAGGCTGTGGCCTGTTTACCGGATTTAAATTCCAGGAGACTACTACTACTACTACTACTACTACTACTACTGAGATTATTATTATTATTATTATTATGAAAACCGCCCTAAAACACTGTTTTCACGGCCCTCTAGCGCGCAAAGGGCGTAACCTCTTGTTCCCAAATTTGGTATATGTTGTAGGGTGGGCCTTAGCTCGAAATTAAGATATATCGCAACAATGTGAGATTTTCCAATTTTAAGATCCAGTAGGCCGAAAATGCCACTTTGATGCTTACAGTAAAAGTGGGTTTGCTCCAGCCTTTTTAAATGAGTGTGTGCGCGCGCCGTACGACTTGGCTGGCGTGGAGCGACCGCTCCACTAGATTACTAATTAAATGAACTTTCTAGGAAAATTCTTGCACAATGTTAGAACGAAGAAGTTGAACAGTTCCTCGTTCTAACATCGTGGAAGAGTTTCATAACTATTTGTCCATTTCATGTGTTTTTGAAAAGTATTTTAATGTGTTTTACAGGCTGTGATTATTTAATTATGAGAATAATTTTCCTTGCGAACGTGTATTTCGAAACTATGTCAAAATATCGTGATTCAAATATTGTGCATCTGAATTATAGAAGAATACTTTATTAAAAACACTGCCATAAGAAATGGTTGCCACAAGGACACAGTATATCAAAATATAAACAAGTAGATGAATTTGATATTCAATATAACAGTGATGGAGCTATGTCAATATATAATTTAAACATTGGTTATTGTTTATCTCTCGCAACCACAGCGCTCCAGTCAAAGTTGAATTTGTTCATACCAAAAGGCCTCCATATCATACATTATCCATGAACGAAAAAAATAAGCAAACTTTAAATTATACTTCAGAGGAAGCTGTGTTTGATCTCCTATGATTGATCCATTGATCCATTATAGACTGTTGGGATTTTGAGTGATCTATTTCGAGCATCCACAAAATGACGTCACTTTGGTTGATGCGTCAATAAAGGAAGTTGATGGAAGGTTGAAGTAATGCCGAAGTTTTATTGAGAAATTTCACCGTGCATTACACTCATAAATAATTTATTTTGATCGTAAAGTTCCTAAGATATTTTCGTCGATGTGGGAGTTTATGGAGATGTTTTGAGCGTGGATGTTGAATATTTGAGTTATTCAAACATCAGGTGATGGACTGGTCTGCAGTACAGATGGCAGGACTTGACTTTTTTGCCTGATTATTTCTTTCAGCTCATAAAATTCCACTGACCCAAATATAAATTTGTGCAGTTGATTGTATTTCAATTCAATCGAACTTGGTAATTCAAGTTTATTTCGAACGGATAGAACAGTAACGCAGTCAGTCAGTAATTGAAATGATTCATACACACACTCATACAGAAGTCAGATCTGTACCTCAGAGGTAGAAGGCCCGAAGTACGATGCAATGATTCTTCAGATGAACTCAATAACTAGTCATTCTGCTTCCACCAATCCCTCCCCTCGACGGCTTCTGGTGGGGTTTGTGTTGGCCAATGATCCACTGCATATGCCGGCGAGCATATGCTCATATGTAAGGGCTACCCATGCCGGACAGGTCAGTGGTAAGGCCCAGACAAAGAGCAGCCAGGGTCGACCTACCCATGCCCTCCCTCGCTTTACGGTCCCCTCGGGCCGGCCTTCCTCCTCGAAGCAGACGTCCCTGCGAATCGGATCCCACCGGCCCGAACCCTCCCGCCCCCCGGTTCGTCCCCATTCTGGTCTGGCATTCCCACCAGTGCTGGACTCCTCCGGGCTGGGCCCCTTTGGTCGACTCCTCCCCAAGACCTCCATATGTGATCAACAAATTTAAAACTTATAGTGCGCAAAATGACCTCGCTGTCTAAGCGCCTTCAAACAATATTATACTATTAGCTACTTCTATCCAATCATAATTCTGTTATAGTGACACCAGTCTTTTTGTTAGTGAATACTGCAATATAACTGTTTGGTGACTTGGGTCAAATTGCAGTTATAGAGCTTTATTATAAAAGTATGCAACTAAAATCGAAAAATTGGACTTAGGACTTAAGGATTCTTCTCTGCCCTTTCTCGTATTATTATAGTAGTACAGACTCTAACTTGTATTATTTTGAAACCATTTTACTAAAAAGTTTAAATGCTTTTCCATTTGTATCAGAACACTATCATATAACACTATCATGTTTTACAACATTGGATGTGGTGGCAGAAATGGCTTCATCTGAGTCAAGTACACAATATTATTTTACAAATACTATACTGACATTCTTCTTACCTCTATGATTATACGTTCTTAGTTTTTCAAGAAAATAACATCGATATTCATCTTCCACACAGCTTTCAGCTAAAAACTCTTACAACAACGTGGAAGCTTTCCAACGCATTAAGTTGGTGCTCTACGAGTAAATGAAGTGTGCACTTAATTTTCATTTAAGTTTGTTTATAATCTTCGCTCGGGTTGATCTTCTTGCATAATGCAGGTGATGGAGAACTGAATTTATCGACTGAGCCGAGGAGTCACTTGATGTATCACCGACAGATGGTGTTGACATTCACCTTCCAGAGATTATGCAACTCGTTTTTCCTATGCTTGAACTCTCTACAGACCGAGACACCGTCAGTTGTTCTGTAAGGCCGAGAAAGACAACATTGCAAGGTGAGCGCGCAATGAAGTCTTTCTCGGCCTAGCAGAACAACTGACTGTGGCTCCATCTGGTGAGAGTTCATACAGTAAAAAAACAGACTGTAAAATGAGAACATTACAATGTGAAACTGATTTCAAGGGCACGCTGAGCTCTGCTTGCTGCACTGCTCCCTTCTTTCCAGACTTGCTTGACACTTCATTTCCTCCGTATTTTTCTCATTTTCAGCCGTCTTTTTCAATTCTCTCAATTCTGCAATTTCTCTTGCTCAATTTTCTCATAGCTCTTCTAAATCCATATGATTTGATTTTGCCACCTCTCCAGTCTCTATATAGCCCTAGAGCACCTCCCTACTCTACTTGTATTTCTTGCTGATATCTCATACTCGCTTGTAGGAATCCTGTTCATATAAGAATATTCTTCATGGATTGGTATGTAACAACAATGTTTACATTATTATTATAGGGCCTTACAGTTTGGCTATACGCCTAATATTGAACTTTAAATGCCCAATTTGTCTTCACTTAAACCGTCATTCTTATTTTCTACTTCTCCTCTTTCTATAATAAACCTACAACATTTCATTTCACTTTGTTCGCTCTTCTTACTATATTTCTCTCATTATACATCCACTTGCTCTTCCCTTTCTTGAAATTTTCTGGAAATACTTTCCTCCACTTCACTCCTGAAGGTCTATTCTAGAACGTTTCCCAATTCTATTCTGATGGAATCCGGTCACGACCATAAGTATTAACATTGCATGGAATCGAATTCAAGTGGAATTGGGAATTTAAAAGTTCTTTTGAACTCTTCAACGTCTGATGCTCAAATTGTGTATCATTTGATAACCCATTCTCTTCTTACTTTCCCAAGCAACCCCACTCCTTTTCCCCGTAAATATACGATGGTTCCACAACCTTCTCCTATACCTGTAGATGTGCTTGAAAAATTCTTTTTGAATGAAATGGTTTTTTATTTATATTATTTTATTTTCATAAAACCATTTTATGGGAAAATAATATAAAATATGCAGGTATGCTGTTGTCGTAGTAATAAAAATGTCTCCCTTATACTAAAAATATACAGAAAAGAAAGTATGTAAATACCATCATTCCAAGTTAAAAGGTATTTCTGAAACCGAGATTTGATAACAAACAAAATATCTAAGGAACGCATTCCAAAAGAATCCTATATCTCTAAAATATTTCTTCAATAGAAATGTCAATAAATTTAAAATTAATTTGTATTTTGTGAAATGATAATCGAACATTTCATGTTGCCAATAACAACAATGTTTAATTTAACTCTCGCTTACTCACTGATAATAGCTGTAAATAGAGCAAAACACCACCAATGAAATGATAACAATCTCTTCTTTATCTTCTGATTAGTTTAATTAACACTCCAGCAACAGTTATTACAAACATGGCCTTGTTAACAATGTTTACATAACCCATTTCTGGCAAGAAAATCTCGTTTCCCAGAACTAATAACTTTCAAGTAAATCATTTACAAACAGAGAAGCGCATAAATTCCAGGAAGTAGCGGGGGTTCGAAGTCGAACAGAAATACATTCTGTGATTGGATTACATCGATTTTACGTCACTGTTGTGTCCGAGTTGACTTTAGAGCTTTCTGAAGTCGTAGGACTTTTGTATGGGCGCTAATACTTCGCAGCCAGATCATGTGTACTTTTCTCGGTAAAATGTTTGATTACGTTAGCGATATATAGATGAGTGAATTGTGAACGAGAATTCAATGTAAGCCATAAAATAAGAATACATCTCTGAACGCATTGTTTCTGAATTTGAGACATATGAAAATCAAGTTGGCTCAGTGACAGCACTCTGGACTTGTATTAAAAGGCCCGGGCTCGATTCCCGCTTCCAACCTTCCTGACTGAAGTAATTTTGTGGTTTCCCTCAGTCATCTTGTTACATAATTTAATATATTTTATGTTATAATATGCCTGCCTAAGCTAATGTATTTGACGATGCCATACTTACGTTGTAAGTAAACGGGAATATAATAAAACCTATAAACTAAATGTATGTAATAAGACTAATTAATAAATGGCCTCTTGCAGGTTCGTCAGGCCTTAACTTCCCTATAGGCCACGCCCGCCTCATTTTCCACCTTCTGCAATCCGACTTCAATCCTTCCCTTACTTCATCATCCTCCCAATTATCTTAGACGCCACTAAGAAAAGAATGGTATAATAAATTACGCAAAATTTAGTACGTACCATTAACCTCAACTTTTGTAAAAGTTATGTCTATTTGCAGAGCAGCATTAAAATTACCTATAGACGTCGCTGTAAGAAAAGAATTGTATAATATACAAAGCAAAATTTACTACCATTCACCTCGACGTTTCGTAAAAGAGCGTGATTATTTTGTTTTCCATCAAACGTGCTTGTTGCAGACTTTCTAAGAAGAACATGTGTCTTGTAGAATGTTGGTTTGACCATCACTTGGACGGTGATGTGATGAACAGCGTCCGTTTAGCCTTACTTGAAGCGGACACGGCCTATAGGATAACTCGACAGAAGTTGTTGGTAAAGTTCGAGATAACGCTTGATTAGGCCGAGGAACACGAGCCATAGAGAGGAATGGAGAGATGCTAACCAGAAGCACAAATGTTTTGAATTGAGACTCGAGATCAAGATAATACATGTCAACACTCAACATGGACCACTGGTTATATGGCTCCGGGAAAACTAGAAGAATTCGGAAATAAATGCTATTTTATTTTAGTTTAAGACTTGATGTTGAGTCTTAATTATAAAAACTTCTCTCAACAGTGTCATAAAATATAGAGTGATAATTGGTGTGACAGATCTTTAATCTGCTGATGCAGTTTCTTTATTTCTTCTCGTTTCTTTTCCCTGACAATAACATGCAATGGCGTTAATACATGTCTTCCTTGCAATTAAACTTGATATGTTTCAGTAGCATTCTGTGAAATGGCATTTAAGAACTCCTAAAACTGTTTCATTTAGGGCTGGTTTTCAATGCTCTGCTAAAACAGTAGTTAACTTTAACAGGTTCTTAGTGGTAATTCTAGAAATATCATAGGTTGTTTCCATGACAATCGAGTCCTATCAACTGTTCACATTTAGCAGAGCATGAAAAACCGCAACCGGCCAAATAAAAATTACTATTTGTTCAAAATCCTATGTACCTAGTATCTTTTTCATTTGTAAATTCTGTTCAACAATGAGACTGAAATGAATGGATTGGAGAGCGTCATTGTTGTGACAAACCTCTGATGAATCATGCATTGAGGTAACAACAAGTGCCATGACTGACGGCAATTACCACTAATTGTTACTCTCGTTAGAGTCTCTCTCCTCTCTCCTCTCTCTCTCTATTTACCAGTTAATTGGCGAAAACATTAACAAAGTATACTCACGTCACGAGACACTGGCAAGTCAAGTCGCACTTCACTTTAGTTCGTCAACAACTCAAGCAGTATTCAAAAGAGCAAATTTAAATTTCAAATTAATGGAACGTTTTCTTTAGCACGTAACAATAACATTCTATTTTCAACTTCGACGTCTACTGTTCGATTACTTCTGATTCACCTCACGAATACATACGTTTAAATAATATTATTAATAAATTCAACTCTGTGAGAGTTTTATATTAGAGATAAAGGGAAGATAAAATTAGTGCTCATCGAAACAAACACGGTACGATTGTATTTACTAAAAACTCACGTAGATAAGTAAAAACTCGATCTAATATATCACTGAGTACTCGTGACAGTTGACGTAACACTCGGTGTGCAGGTGATTCGACGACGTGCCGAGCTGCAAGCAACCTGCAAGACTGGCCTGCGCTGCGGGCTGCCTAGGCAACCAGGGGCAGATGAGCACACCCCTCCCCCTCGCACGCTCTGCGACACATAGGCGCTCATGCGCCCGTCGCACGTACTGTGTGGGGAGGGGAGGGGGGAGTTTTTAAAATGCGATTTGGGACATAATCATCCGTGTATGTAGGACCCACTTTAGGGGCTGTTCGTATGCGGTCGGCTCTTTGGTGATTTTTTTTGTTGAAGCCGATAAAACGACTTTGAAATAGCAATATTGCTCTTCAAACAACTTTTCGTATCGATTTTGTGCAAAAATTGGAAAAGTGTAGAGGATTTATGACTGGAGTAGGAATATCGGTTTCACGGATTTGTTTGCTTTTTGGATCGACTGCAGATGCAACAATGTAACGGCATAAATTTATATTATTATCAATCATAAATACTTAAATAAAAAGTAGTGTTGTGAATTGAGTCCATTTGTAATTATTTCTCGACTGTTAGGTGTTTTTTGAAAATTGACTATCTTATTTTCTTACTTTGTATCTAATAAAATTATATTTATTTAATGATGCAAGAAATGATGATTTAATGCAAGATGCTTTTGCCATCTTTCAGGTATCTACACATTGGTGAAATTTGAAATTAATTGTATCATGAAATTAGACTGTAAACTTTGTGCTGTTTTGTTGCAAAACGAAATAAGAAAACGACTATAAAAATACGACCTTTTATCTCTTTTGCTGAGCTGCACGTCCGATAACTTGTGACACTTTTACAACTTTCTAAAACTGTAAGCATGTTTCGTTTTCTAAGATTATTTTGTGTTTTACAAAAAACATTTTTTTTTTAGAAATTCAACTGTGTCGTTTGCCTTTATTTTCAGGATCCCCTTGCGATAATTCAGCACAATTTAGCACAATTGTGACAACTACACAAACAAATAGCAGGTGTAACAATGAATAAGCAAACAAGGCAGAGCACTCCTTGTGATTAACTTGAAGTTGGAAAGTAGTCGACTGCTCGACCGACTGGGCTCGAGTTCGAACTGCTAGAGCCCTCTAGCGGCTCTTCTCTGAACGTGAAGATGAATCAATATCTTGACTACGCGTGTATCTGCTAGATGGCGTGGGAGCACTGGATACACAACATGCACTTTCTGTCATCTACGCAAGTCTGGGCAAACTTTTAGCTGAGCATTATGAGAGCTTAAATATGATGGCGGGTCGCAAAAAATACGACTTTCCTGAGAAATTATTAGGAGTGGGGGCGAAGACAATGGGGGTCGTGGAAAGGACCAAACAGAAGCTGGTCCGGGTCGCAACCCCAGTAAAATTTGATATTTCTTAATTAAATTTGGGTGCACTTTGTTCACTTTTTTTACTGATATTTATCTTCCTTTTGAACTCGATATTTTTTATGAGGGTACCCACATACTTAAAAATGTATTGCTATTTGCAGAGTTGTTGAACTTATTGATCTCGAAATAAATATGGGGAGCAACATTCGTCCTATGTATTTATTAAAAAAGTTACCCCTGAAAGAGAAGGTTCTGGGCGAACACCCGAGAACATTTTCTATCAAAGACTATATGGGTTGGTGCAATTTTGAGACACATTATACGTCCAAATTTTGGGAAATCCACACCAAATTTATTAAAACTGTACCTATTCGTATACATGATAGATGATAGTTTGCTGAGATCGATCTACAGAAACACTATACGTAATGTTATTCATTAAACAATTTAATATGAGACTTATAGGTCACAAAATCAATTCTCTGATAAAATAGACATTCTGTTATTGTTTAAAAAAGGTTAAAATTTTAATCTTTTATTTCTTCTTTCCACCTTTCTTCTCCTTCTTTCCTTTATCCTTCTTGTCCTTCTTGTCCTTCTTGTCCTTCTTGTCCTTCTTCCCCTTGCTCCCGCTGCGTGACTTGTCCTCCACGGGCTCTGGAAGCGGCTCGGGCTCTGGAAAGACGTCCTGGAAGAACTTGTCTGGACATGCTTCCAGGAGTCTGTTGACGCAAGTAGTGTTCTGTTTCGCCACAAGTTCACACTTCTCTAGCGACCAAGGACCCGGTAGATAGCGCAACTGCATGGCGTTGAGAGGAGCCACAACCACTTCCACTTCATCCACTTCGCTGGCGACCTTACTCTTCCCTTTCTTACCCTCTCCTTTCTTACTCTTCTTATCACCATCCTTCCCTGTCTTACTCTTCTTGTCACCATCCTTCCCTGTCTTACTCTTCTTGTCACCATCCTTTCCTTCCTTACCTTTCTTCTCACTCTCCCCTCCCTTCTTACTTTTCTTCTCACTCTCCCCTCCTTTCTTGCTCCCTCTTCCTTTCTTACTTGACTTCTCACTCTTCTCTCCTTTCTTCCCCTTCTTCTCCTTCTTCTCCTTCTTGACAACTTCTACTGGTGGCGCCGGACGCAGTTTCTTGGGGAAGTGAATGACTCCTGGTAAATTGCATTCGATGATTGCAGTGGGAGTTGAGAAGGCGGTGGAAATCAGCTGGTGGGAGAAACTGTTTGCGAATCTGGAAGAAGAAAAACACATTCAATTGAAATGTAGCAATCTCTCTCATCAAAGTTAGATCTTTAATTGCCTGAAAGTAAAATATATTTGATTCCAAAGTTAACATATGATAACATAAAGTTACTGATATAACCATAGTTAGAAGAGGGAAAGAATCTATAAATCATAGTCTTCAGTACGTGGGTATATAATATAATTTGTTTTATTTTTAAAATCAAAGGTCCGGTTTGAATCTGAAGTGTTATTTTTGCTTATTAGTGGACTTTAGGCTCTAAAAGTCCTAAAATTTATCAACTCCCCAAGAATTGAGGCTTATCAGATATTGTCGTGTGACGTACAATCGTGGAAATAAGATCGCTGTACTCTGCCTCTCTCTGACTCATATCATACACATGTTTTTATATGGAGCAGAGAGAGATAAAGTATAACCAACTATAATTTCCACGCTTGTACAACTCACGGAAGGGCAATCTCTTCAATGCAGTGATGCCTGCCCTTCGGTGAGATTTCAATGGGTTCAAGAACTGCCGTCCTCTGAGACTTCAATGAGTTAAAACCTGCTCTTTAGTGAGACGAAATGGGTTCAGAACTCACGTGTCGTAGACGATCTCGGCTACAGCGATGATATCCCGCGCCTGCGCGTCCGGCTCGTGGATAGAATCCTGGACGGACATCCTGACTGCGTCCTGGCCAGGATCCTGGAGAGGCTGCGTGGACGACGCGTCTGGCTCCACATTCTCGTCGCCCTCCTTGATGGTCTCCATCGCGGGCGTCTGCGAGAGATACGACGCTCGCGGCGTCACTTTGGCTGACCCTGTCGAGTCATTGCGACTGACCACAGATCCACCTCCATGAGTCGTCTCGTCAGTCGAGTGGAACTGAAATCAGTCGCTCATTCTGTGAGAAAACGTCACTTAACACCACATTGAACATCACGTTTTCTTCTCCAATGTATTACACAGATCTGTACCTCAGAGGTACAAGGTCGGAAGTCAATTTTTTCGATTTTGCGTTGCACACTTTTGGGACGTGTGATGTATACTTGGCACAACAATAGTTCAATAAATCTGATTGACTGAAAAAAGTTAGATTTCACCATCAGAAGTTAGTCCAAGCCATCTCCTTGTCTCACTCTATTACTCTAAGTAGGTGACCTCACATTTCAAAGATAATAACAAGCTTTGATTGGTATGGAACATGACCAGCAGTCATTCAAATTTCATCACCGATCAATTTTTGTTGTGCCGAGTGTACCTAATCATTAATTGCCATTTTGACTAACGTCAACCACGTTGACGTTTTCTTCTCACACAATGACTCATGACACAATTACAAATATGATTGGATGAAGGCAGAATTACTGGTTTTTTAGATCACCTCAAGAATAATTAAGGACTTCTGGCCTTCTACCTCCGAGGCACAGAGATTTTCCCAAAAAGTAAGGATAATTATCCTTTGTATCCTCTGGCATAAAATATGAATATTTTGTGCCAGAGGACACCCCATTCTACTGATATGCAACGGAAGCGTCGATTTCATCATAAGAAACATGTTTGCTTAAATAAATTCAGACACAAATCAGATTAAAAAACTGTCCATGTTTAAATCAATCTAACTTTGAATGCAACGGGTGAAGTACCGACCTCTCCCAACTGCACCTGCGTCAACAAATCCCATTCAAAGTGGACCATGTCTCGCGCCATTTGCATTAGCGAAGACCAGATGTACATGAACAACTGCTCCCGATCCATGTTCTTATCTAGATGGAGATGGAACGTGTGGTGAGGAGTGGAAGCTAACAACAGTTCGCAGATCTGGTCTTTGCATTAGCGAAGACCAGATGTACATGAACAACTGCTCCCGATCCATGTTCTTATCTAGATGGAGATGGAACGTGTGGTGAGGAGTGGAAGCTAACAACAGTTCGCAGATCTGGTCATTGCATTAGCGAGGACCAGATGTACATGAACAACTGCTCCCGATCCATGTTCTTATCTAGATGGAGATGGAACGTGTGGTGAGGAGTGGAAGCTAACAACAGTTCGCAGATCTGGTCATTGCATTAGCGATAGACCAGATGTACATGAACAACTGCTCCCGATCCATGTTCTTATCTAGATGGAGATGGAACGTGTGGTGAGGAGTGGAAGCTAACAACAGTTCGCAGATCTGGTCTTTGCATTAGCGAGGACCAGATGTACATGAACAACTGCTCCCGATCCATGTTCTTATCTAGATGGAGATGGAACGTGTGGTGAGGAGTGGAAGCTAACAACAGTTCGCAGATCTGGTCTTTGCATTAGCGAAGACCAGATGTACATGAACAACTGCTCCCGATCCATGTTCTTATCTAGATGGAGATGGAACGTGTGGTGAGGAGTGGAAGCTAACAACAGTTCGCAGATCTGGTCTTTGCATTAGCGAAGACCAGATGTACATGAACAACTGCTCCCGATCCATGTTCTTATCTAGATGGAGATGGAACGTGTGGTGAGGAGTGGAAGCTAACAACAGTTCGCAGATCTGGTCTTTGCATTAGCGAAGACCAGATGTACATGAACAACTGCTCCCGATCCATGTTCTTATCTAGATGGAGATGGAACGTGTGGTGAGGAGTGGAAGCTAACAACAGTTCGCAGATCTGGTCTTTGCATTAGCGAAGACCAGATGTACATGAACAACTGCTCCCGATCCATGTTCTTATCTAGATGGAGATGGAACGTGTGGTGAGGAGTGGAAGCTAACAACAGTTCGCAGATCTGGTCTTTGCATTAGCGAGGAACAGATGTACATGAACAACTGCTCCCGATCCATGTTCTTATCTAGATGGAGATGGAACGTGTGGTGAGGAGTGGAAGCTAACAACAGTTCGCAGATCTGGTCTTTGCATTAGCGAAGACCAGATGTACATGAACAACTGCTCCCGATCCATGTTCTTATCTAGATGGAGATGGAACGTGTGGTGAGGAGTGGAAGCTAACAACAGTTCGCAGATCTGGTCTTTGCATTAGCGAGGAACAGATGTACATGAACAACTGCTCCCGATCCATGTTCTTATCTAGATGGAGATGGAACGTGTGGTGAGGAGTGGAAGCTAACAACAGTTCGCAGATCTGGTCATTGCATTAGCGAGGAACAGATGTACATGAACAACTGCTCCCGATCCATGTTCTTATCTAGATGGAGATGGAACGTGTGGTGAGGAGTGGAAGCTAACAACAGTTCGCAGATCTGGTCATTGCATTAGCGATAGACCAGATGTACATGAACAACTGCTCCCGATCCATGTTCTTATCTAGATGGAGATGGAACGTGTGGTGAGGAGTGGAAGCTAACAACAGTTCGCAGATCTGGTCTTTGCATTAGCGAGGACCAGATGTACATGAACAACTGCTCCCGATCCATGTTCTTATCTAGATGGAGATGGAACGTGTGGTGAGGAGTGGAAGCTAACAACAGTTCGCAGATCTGGTCTTTGCATTAGCGAGGACCAGATGTACATGAACAACTGCTCCCGATCCATGTTCTTATCTAGATGGAGATGGAACGTGTGGTGAGGAGTGGAAGCTAACAACAGTTCGCAGATCTGGTCTTTGCATTAGCGAAGACCAGATGTACATGAACAACTGCTCCCGATCCATGTTCTTATCTAGATGGAGATGGAACGTGTGGTGAGGAGTGGAAGCTAACAACAGTTCGCAGATCTGGTCTTTGCATTAGCGAAGACCAGATGTACATGAACAACTGCTCCCGATCCATGTTCTTATCTAGATGGAGATGGAACGTGTGGTGAGGAGTGGAAGCTAACAACAGTTCGCAGATCTGGTCTTTGCATTAGCGAAGACCAGATGTACATGAACAACTGCTCCCGATCCATGTTCTTATCTAGATGGAGATGGAACGTGTGGTGAGGAGTGGAAGCTAACAACAGTTCGCAGATCTGGTCTTTGCATTAGCGAAGACCAGATGTACATGAACAACTGCTCCCGATCCATGTTCTTATCTAGATGGAGATGGAACGTGTGGTGAGGAGTGGAAGCTAACAACAGTTCGCAGATCTGGTCTTTGCATTAGCGAAGACCAGATGTACATGAACAACTGCTCCCGATCCATGTTCTTATCTAGATGGAGATGGAACGTGTGGTGAGGAGTGGAAGCTAACAACAGTTCGCAGATCAGTGGCAATGAGCTTCACAAATTAGATTAAACCAAGTCTTGCAGAAACGTTGAAGTACTCATAGGAACGGATTTGTTAACATATTAAGAGGGCTGGAGTCCTATTCCTGAAAAAAGTGAGAGTGAGCATGAGAAAAAAATAGTGAGAAAATCGGTATCAACCAATAGAATCTAAGCATGCTGGATTCAATTTTCTCACTATATTTTTCTCATACTCACTCTCACTTTTTTCAGGAATAGGGCTCCTGGAGTAGTGAGCGTGGCCTTGAAGAGTTTTTTAATCTTTTATCAATATATTTTACCAATGTAATTATTGTTAAAAAAAATAGGGTTTTGTACGTGTATTCAGAACAGTTCAATGAAAATAATTTCATAGTTTGGCATGGGTTATTAGTTTTATTTTGTCCAACAGATGTTTAGTGCCATAATTTTACTAATTTTTGGGCACTTACGTCTGTAGGACAAAGTAAATCTAATACAGTAAAAGTGTTTGGTCTGCTCCTCAGTTTATATATAGGCATTTACGGTTTGTTGAGTGAGTGTGAGTGTACACTCACTGGGCTGGGTGGAGCGACCGCTCCACTAGATAAACCATTCCAAGCTTTGGAATTATTTTCATCGAACTGTTATGAATTACAAAGCCTTATTTTGTTAACAATTACATTGGTAAAAGATATTGATACAAATCGATTAAAAAAACTCTTCAAGGTCAACTCACTACCCAGCCGTCATAAAAGTCCTATCTGGCAACTTCTAATTTGTTTATTAGAATGATTTGTATTCAAATTATATAGTGCTTAAAATCTTGTTGATAGGGATATTTCATCCTGTAGTAGTTTATGTCCTACCTAGATAGGTAATTATAGGTAGATAGATAGGTAATTACCTTGAAATAAACTACTTCAGGATGAAATACCCTGAATCAACAAGATTTTATTTATTCTTATCCTAAATCTTTCAAAACTCTTATATATATGCTTATTTATGTATATACAAATATCATGTAAAGATAAAAAATAAACAAATTGAAATGTAAGTTGAATTGAAATTTGTTCTATCAACAAAATTACTGGGCAGCGAAAATTTCTTTACTTCGTATAGGCACCGAGTGTTCGCCACGAGTGAGAGAAATTAGCAACATTTGTGGGAAGATCGTCAACTGTTTTATTTCTCATTGGCCGTGACCTAGCAACCGATCAGATGTCAACAAATGTACTCAAAATATTTCGGAATCAGAACTTAGTCGCGCAAATTAATATTGTGATCAGATTCAGTGAAATTGTGAACACTTTGTTGTTAATATTTTGTAGGCGAATAAACATTAGATAAACTTGTGTAAATTTTAAGAATTGATAATGCGTAATATGTGCAGCAACATAACATATAACTGCAGCGACTTGGACGCCTTGCCAAAAGGTAAGCTTCCTTCCCACAGATTAGGTGGCTCTGTCTGTACTTTTGCAGTGCCATCTGTTGTCTAAACACGCTGCCTATAGGTATTGAAGTCAAAGACTAATTTCAACAACAATGCTGCCGAAGAGAAAAGAGAGTTCACGAAGAATCACCTATAATGATCCTCAAGACATGTCCGAACCACGCCACCACGGTCTTCTGGTTCTTCTCACTCATCTGTTTCCCCTGGGCGATCATCAGCGCCTCTGCAAGATGATCCAGCATCCAGAATGTGAGCAAGTCAGACTCGTAGTCGGGGGTGTCCAACAGCGTCGACAGAAGTCTGGCAACAGTGTCACAGATTCAACAGGGCAGGGGCAGAGACAATCAATCATGTGTCTATAGAAACTAAGTTTGTTGAGTGAAAATAGATCAAAGTTGAGACCATACCACTTGATAATGTGCGATCTTGGCACGTTTTCATCCTTATTTAGTGGGGTTCACTCTCTCAAATTATATGTGGAATCGATATTTCGGACTGATTGTCAACACACTAAATTTTTCACCAGAAAGTGATTTGATAATATAAAATGCCCACATTTTGGATGGTTTGGATGTAAACCCAAATCCACATTATCAATTTTTGGTTTATTAACTTGGTTTTGACAATATGTGTGTGCATGTGTCACTATCGTCAGCAAAGTGACTGCGCTCGAGCAAATCAAATCTATAAAAGTGTAAAATGATGTGTGTTTCTAACGAATGAGATAGAAATTGATAGTTGGATTGTTAGAAATAAAAATTGTAGAGATCTTCCAAACAGCATGGAAGCAAGAGAGTAAAATCATTGTATCCACGTTCATCACGAAACATTATCGTTCTATTTTTGAAAGATGTGACCTCTATCTGTTTTCTGTGACTCCAGTTTTACTTATAAGATTAGTATCTATTTCTCCCGCAAGTCGCTAGAGCCACTCACTTGTAGACCTCTGCTAGAGGGAGGTCCAGCAGCACCGGCACGCTGACCTCTGACCCGAGGACGAAGTTGACCTTGTCGACGCAAGTGAAGACTGCTTGACTGGGGGCGTTGGTGGGGGGCGGCATCGGGGGCGGCGTGTCGGGGGGCGTGCGAATGTGAAGGATGTCTGCATCTTCATCTTCTTCTTCTTCCTGCAGTCAACAATCACACTTTGCATCCATAAGTTGCATCACGTGGTTGCTATGGTAACAGACCCCAATCTTGTTTATTTTCCTGGGGGACAGACCATTTTTTGGAAGGAATGAAAGAAAGAAAGAAAAAAAGAAAGAAAGAAAGAAAGAAAGAAAGATAATAAAAAGAAAGACAGAAATGGTATCAAATAAAACAAGGACTTAATGTCAAGAAAGATAACGATTACTCATTACTTATTTACCGAAATCATCTGTCCCCCAAATTAGAGTTCACTTCCTATAATTTTGGTGCCAGCAAGTCATACATTCTACTAACTTATCAATGCTTTTATTTTGTTTCTTGCCTGATATTTCTTCACGTCTTGATTTTGGGTCACGATGCTATAAGGTAGAATTGACGTAACAGAGTCGCAAATAGACATAGCTGCGTCGTAACACATTTTTATCATTCTTCTCGTTCCGTCCCCATTGCGTCATTGTGTCCAGACTTATTTAACTTGCCATGTTAAACATCCCGTTCCGTCCCTTACGTGGCCGTTACGTCAGTTGTAGGCAGCCCCCTGATTATCCTGATTCTGTGCTGCCTATTGGTCAGTGTCGCTATGTGCATGGTGTTGCGCCATCGTGCCTCACCGTCTACTGATTGTCTCGCCGTTTTGTGCCACGAAGCCATACATACTACTGATTATTTCAAATGTTGCTGCAAGTTTGACAGTTACCTGCTCATTGACACCAGCAACAAGTGCCTTAAAGGGCCACAACAGTCAGAATATGAAAAATTACCATCATTTCATCTTGTCATGTTAATAGATAATTGATAAGTGCAAATGTGCCAACGGTATTGTAATAATTAATAATAATTATTGTCTGTATTGCATATTAGTTCACATGAGATTTGTCTTATGGTATCAACATTCTTTGAGCAGACTGTAATAGCTATTTAATGTGTTGTGTTATGATGATGCATGAAATTGTTTAGTTTATGGCTACTTTATTACTATTTCAAGTGTCACAATGGCACGTAACTGGGTTCAGTTACAGAGTGTGGGAGGGAGATCTGCAGGAATGTACCTTCTGTACTAAAAATATGGAACCTTCTTGGTGTATAAAACAGCAGCTAAACGGTTCAATTCACAGAAAATTTTGGAAGAGATAAAATGAAGAAAACACTCCTATTTATATGTAGCAGAGCTTCTTTTATATCTATCTATTTTAGTTCTCCTATACGTTCCCAATAGACATTTTGCGTCCAGCTTATTCCTTATGGGACTAAAATTCTTTGCATACTTTCGATTAAAATCACGTTTTTCGATTTGCTGCTCTCACTATCACAACCGGATTGGTACCTTCTCATACGTCTTACAGATATTAATAAGTTGATGTGTAATTATGGTAAAATTTTAGTTTCTGACCGTTGCCCCCCTTTAACATTAACTAATATTTAATGTATTTCACTAATGTACTTTTTATTATTACCTGTTGAAACATATGCGAATATACACTTGTCAAATAAAAATTTATCGGTGAACAAAATTTGAATGACTTCTGGTCATTTTCCATACCAATCAATGCTTGTTATTATCATTGAAATGAGAGGTCACCTACTAGAGTCAGACAAGGAGATCGCTTGGACTGACTTCTGATGGTGCGATCTAACATTATTCAATCAGATATATTGAGCGATCGTTTTTAGTTGTGCCAAGTGTTCCATTAGATTCTGCGATTCCAGAATGAGAAGAATTGTTTTTAAAACAGTCGTCTCGATTCTTGAACTTGATCTCACTTTCACAGGTCCTCCACAGTATTATACAGCTGTATCTGTGTGGGAAACATATGGTAGAAACGTCTGTGCAAGACTTACCACTTGGGTGTCGCTTGATGTTGGTAATGGCGGGATCTTAAGGATGCTGCTATGCCTCCGTCCTGATGCAATGCTCATTGCTAGGAGTTGGGTTATGACTTATGATTTGTTATGACTTGGGTTACATAGCTACGAGCAGGCAACAATTAACCACACAATAATCTTCAAGTAATAATGTGGGTTGGGATTTGAGTCATTATAAGCCTGAGAAACTGTTAAGTTTCTGAAGGGTTTTGTAGGGAATTGTAGAATAATAATCTGAAACAATAATGTATTCAGAGAAATGTTCCATCTCTAAAATAATTTAAGATACATTCAAACCAATTATTATCAAAAACAATTAATTTAGTGCCGAAGAAATTGAACTAAAAATCCTAATATTTTAGATACGTTTTTTTAAATTATAAAAAAATATACATTGGTAAGCCAATCATAAATTAGATTACATTTTACCAGGTATAAAGTAATATTATCGTGAAACTCTCATTCTCTTACCAAAAATAAGAGACATTTCTAATAAAAGAATCGAAAGAGAGCTAAGGAGAAAAGATTTCCAACAGATCTTCCAGATCAAGTAAACCCATCCCCAGTAACAATCTCCATTCTCCATGGTCATTCTATAATGTGGAGACAGCGAGAGAGGGGGACAAAGTGAGAAGAGAAATAGAGAGACAGAGATGAAGAGAGTCAGACAAAGCTGTCAATCGATTCCCGTTTCGATGTCTAAATCCAGTGCCATCTCGAATACACTGCCGCAGCATAAGCCCTCTTGAAGCGATGCTCTCGAGCACAGAGGGCTGTGGAATAATAATGTTCCATAGACAGGATATTGTGTGATTCCAACCAGTGGTTTAAACAGATCTCTCTGGAGTGATTGTTTATTGGCAGCAAACGTCGATACTCCTCTCTAACGCGTATTCGAGATGCAAACTGACAGAATGGAAGCTTTTTTCATAACATGTTGTGATGTAGAACGTCATTTTGAATTGAGAATTGCAGGTGACGCCATAAAAAGCCTGGAAGTCTTGATGCGCTCCAATTTCTCGTGCAAAAAGTGTGTGGTTTGAATTTAATACTCAATATGATAAGCAAAGCATAGAACTTAGAATGTTTTTATTTTCAGATCAAAAGAACGTTCCATCTTATTGGATATAATCTGTGTGTAGATAATGTAAAGAACTCTGTGGATCAACTATACTTTCTTTGAATTTATATGGAACATATCACAAATCTTTGTGGACTTGTAAAATAAAATATTAAATTGACAATGTTTCATCCACGGGAAAACGTATAATGCCTTGAATGTATTCTACAAGTCCTAGATTGTGAAAAATTCCCCACTTTTTAAAAGTAACAAATACTCAGCCAATTGACACAAGCAACAGATGGATTTAAGTGCTTAGCCAAATTAAAATACTTGTATATTTTCATCTTTATCTTGTAATTAGGTATGATTTTACCATTAAATTGTCGACTTATGAACGACATTAAAAATGATACTTCCGAGTAATAGTGTAAAAAATCAAGATTAATAATATGTATGTACCTTCTGAAAGTTCAGAATTCAAACATTGTTCAAAATCAATATCTTGGCAAATGTTATATATTTGAACAACTTATAAGTTAATGCTTTTCATTTTTAAGTTCAATTTGTTTAACTTTAGAGCGAAACTATGCAATTTACCAGCTACTCTTTGAAGTTTTGAAATCTACGAGTTTAAATCCAAGAAATGGAATATACTAGGAGAGACAAGAATACAAGAAATAACAAGTATACAACTACAAGAAAGAGAACAAGTATACTTGATTATATTTAATAGAAGATTATGAAGTAGAAAGCTTTCGAGTGGTCTATCATCAAACGCTGCAAAGAGAAGAGGAAATAGTTGTAATTAATTATAGAAACTCCTCTCTGAGAGATTGTTATTAACTTTGAATTACAGATCAAAGGTATAGTTTGTTTGCTAATTTGAAAATTTTATTATCAGATGGTCGTGTTTATGGTCATAGCATCGGATAATAAGTACCTAAAACATTATACTCGTCGTGTTATAAGTTGATTGATTTCGATATTGATTTGGAGAAATTGTAGAATTGAGAAGTGACCTTCACCTCACATCTTACGGCGCAGTATCTGAACTTGAACACCCTCTGGATCAAATCCAGAAATCAAATCTCCGGGAGTCAAATCTCCGCAAGATCCAGAAAGAGATTCGATCCTCCATGAAAAGTGTGTGGAATAAAGCAGTAAGTTTGAAAAGCGATAGAAAAGCGTAGCATAATAACAGTCTCCGCCGAATCACTCCAGCGAACACTTTTCAAATAATACTCGGCTTACCAGATGATAACATCCCCCGGGGATGCTGGGGAGGGGAGGAGGGGGTTATCGATTGCAGGGGGAGTCGATCTCGTTGCCACTGATCCTGCATTCCAGGCGCAGACCACGACACAGCTCCCGTAGGATGTGTACGAGCAGACACGTGACTACGTTGTGATCACGGCACGGGATAGACGACTTGACACCTAGCTCACTTTAAGAGATGATTATGAAATGTGGAGGATGGAAGGAGGAAGGATTGGAATGTTTTTAAACCCGAATAGAACCTGGGTGCCGATTCTGGAGCTGAGTTTGTCAACGGAAAAGATAAACTTTATATAAAATCAAGTGAATTCTTCTGAGTTTTAAAGTGTATTTATGTGAATATCGATTCATTGATCCATTAATTCCATTTAAGTTATGTTCCTTAATTATTTTGTAAATGATAAATTTAAAAATTATTTCATAAAACTCATTTACACAAAATGTTATCTACATTGACACTTGACGCCATCAAAGCTCTTATTAGGTACATAGATTGCATCATTCACTCATTGTTGACACCATCTTGATGGCACCATCCAGAACAGCTGTAGTTCTGTACTTTTCTTGCGATATTCGATAATGTGAATGGAATTCTTTACAAAAATATTTCGATTTACTTAAAGTGAAATCTGACGCATCAACGTGCCAACATAATGTCCGCCCTTGGAGGAAAGTATTTTAGCATTGCTGATATAAAACAAACGAAGTTCGTGCTGATTTGAGAGTATCTTTATTTAAATATTACCCTTTTGTCATCCATGGAAAAAATAATTTTGAGATTTTTCTACTCAGTAGTATGTGAAAGTAATAGACAAATAGATCATAGCGAACAATTTAAACTGACAAATGCAAAAATTATCGGCGTAACTGAGTATTTTACCGTCATCATGGAAGTTTTTGAAAAAGTTTGTTTGCTGAAGCTTTAAATACTTTTATTTCTTGGTTGGCACGGCTCTATAATTCTAACTAAAAGAGAGCTTTTGTTGGAAGTGCCCCTTCCCGACGGAGCTCAAAGAGCTTCGTGAGCTTGAATTGAACGTTTTTCTTGAATAGCTGATTGAATCTTGTAATTCGCCGTATCCCCCCCCCCCCCCCAAACAGACGAGCCAAAGCTCATTAGAGGGAAGAAGTTTCCCTCCAAAGAGCTTGGTATTTAGATACAAAGCCTCGACTCGACTTTACACAAAATATCATTCCGCGCCAATTAACTTGCCAGGGTGGTGGGCTCGAATTTCACTTTTCAAATTATATTTTTTTCTTCGTCTCTCTGGTTTTGAATTTTATACCGTGATGGAAAATATCACTGATTGAAGATTTACTTATGTTTAACCTTGAATTTGAAGTAAATTATTGTATTCTGTTATTCTGATCATCTTGTTTATAATTTTATGATGATTGATTACTCTAAAGAAAAAATGAGATATTAAAATATTAATATTTTTATAAAAGAGAACAAAGAGTGATAATAGTAAAATACTTAGTAATAAACTGTGGATCTAGTGGAGCGGTCGCTTCACGCCAGCCAAGTCGTACGGGCGCGCGCACACTCTCATTTAAAACGAATGGAGAAACCCCACTTTTACGGTAAGCATCAAAGTGGCATTTTCGGATATGTATGATGTGTATTTTATATCTGGCCTATACTTCTAAGCGATACACGACGCGCCAAGTATTTTTTGATTTTCAAATAAAGTTTTGACTTGGCTCATTTGTTGATATCACTACTTTTCAGTGCAGAATTTTTAGATTTCATATTTTTTTTTAGTTGAAGAGACTTGGATGGTATTTTTACACGAAGTGTTTTTTATGGGCACAATTTACACAAAATGTAAGTGGTATTACTTGAATTATGTGGAGGAGAGGATAAAAGATTGTTAATTTTTGTCATCCGTAAGTCTTTTAATTAGTCTCAAAGACTCACGTTGTGTGCTAGATCTATGAACACTGAAAATACATGAAATTCAGTTCTAACAGCCTCATGCTCAAAATAAGTTACGTCCACAAGTAGATATTTGCGGATGTCAGTCCTCAACACCACAACACAAGACCGTGTGCTAATTTCTTATGGACGGAATCCAGTAGACTCTAGATCCTTACCTAATATTTTCCACTAATAGTCCAGTAATTGTGTGATTATACCCACCACTAATTGCAACAGAAGGTTTCAATACATGAATCGATTCAGAAAAATGCCCTCTACAGCATATCCAAAATCGACCAAAATCGCTGTACGGAAAAAGGGTTTTAATGACTTTTTAAGTTAATTTCCCATGTTAATTCCATCTAGCAAAAAAAACTTTTTTCATGTAACTCCGATTTTGACGAAACTTGGCAGAATTGTTCACCATCCTAAATGAACACAAATAGCACTCTGAGCGTTTTCCTCTAAATCTCATCGTTTGGGAAATATGGCCCATTGAAAAGTAATGTTTTCCAAGATAAGTCACTTGAGTGTAATTTGACGTTTTGCGAGGTCCATATTTCCCAAACGATGAGATTTAGAGGAAAACGCTAAGAGGCTATTTGTGTTCATTTAGGGTGGTGAACAATTCTGCCAAGTTTCGTCAAAATCGGAGTTACATGATTTTTTTTTGCAAGATGGAATTAACATGGGAAATTAACTTAAAAAGTCATTAAAACCCTTTTTCCGTACAGAGATTTTGGTCGATTTTGGATATGTTGTAGAGCTTCTGTTGCAATTAGTGGTGGGTTATGCTGATTTTTTCACTAGAATTACTGGACTTTAAGTCAGAGTTAGAGCAGGCCTCTATAAAAAAATATAAAATTTCCGTCCTTTTTCTGACCGGTCCAGAGTGGTCTAGCGTGAAAAATCACAATCTTGCGCCGTAACATCTCTAACTATTTTGAGCATGCAGCTGTTATCAAATAATGAAGATGTGTCTCTGAACTCATGAACGATGAGAGACAACCTGCTGTATTAATAATGCTTGCCATTAGTCATCCTGGTGCGTATGCAACCCGCAATCACCTGTTGCCATGCGGGTTGTATCACTAATCCCCAGTTATGTTCTCCCCTCCTTCCCCTGATACATGGCTTTGTTTCAATCACCCCACCACCATAATCATCATCATCGCTTACTCACCCTCTACGCTCTAACAGACGCAGTAGGGGTTCTTTGTATAACATAATATAACATCATGTACCACAGTGATATGATTTATATCTAAATTACCTATTAATATTTAGATAAGGACCATGAAGACATAATTCTATAGTTAAAAACACAGGAAAAGGGCAACTAAAGGGGTAAAAACTGAATTCAAATTGAAGAACGAGTGAAAAGAACAAAGTACTATAGTACTTTGTTCTTCTTGAATAATTTTGTTGTTAAAAAAAACATGTTGTTGAATCATGAATCATTTTGTTAGTTTTTAAAATAGAATGCTGACCGAAGTGAAGTGAATGCTGATCCACCAAAGTCAAGTTCAAAAATCTACCACCAGATAGCGTATTCGAGCGCTGCGCGTCCCAATTGCTATTATTCTCTCGACACCTTGCTTGCGTGTCGTATCCAGTGTGTCGTGACGGGGGCAAACACCCCCGTGTAGCATTACTAATAGTTCGCATTAGACGTAATCAGTGGAATCACGAAAGTAAATAAACTGGGGGAGAAGTAGGCTGCGATTCCCAGTATTTATGACATTGACATTACTTCATTAATGGGTCACAATAAACACAAGAATAACCACTTTAATGAAAAGTGAATTTATTCCAGAAAAACAATAATCATTTATTTATTCCCCTGCGGGTTAATCGAACATTTAATCGGTTAATCGGACATGTTTTCGAGGTGTCGCCTAGCATACACACAATTCGAAGTGAAAGTTAAAACTTTACAGTTATTTTGACAACACCAACCAATTTTTATAGAGGTGAGATCATCCCTTCTTGGCGAAAATTTCATACTCAAAATTACTGTGAGATCAAAAAGTGTTCAAACTGCACTTTCATGCTCCCCACTTGCATCTTGCCAATAGCCCACACAAAGCAAGCAGAACCACGATGCACATTAATCACTTGTAGAGAATTACTTGAGTGTACATGCGGATGTCTGATCTGATTTGACTCTCTAAGATCTGTCCAAGAAGTTATTGTAATGAGCTGCAATGCGCTCGCTTTTCCTGTCTCTTGTAGTCGAGCGCTGTCCCGCCAGGGCGTGTTCTTGTCGGCACAATTACAAAGTCGAAAGAAAAACTCAGCTTCATGATTCAACTCCGGATTACACTGCCATTAGAATCATTCAAATGCAGTTACAACTTGTAGAATAATGTTACACGCTGCTGTGTTTGTTAGGAAACTAATGAAACAAACGCGACATTTCGAATTAGAATTAATTCAGTGACACAAATGTTCTTAGCTCATAGATCGTCATTCGGAAACCCCGGGTTCGCTGCCCCGTCATGATCGTTACTAAATACCATCTGGTTTTCCGTGCACTTCCTCAATGGAAGGGCAAATGATGGGATGGTGTCCATCTAAAACATCACGCGTCGACTTCTCACCAACTCCTGTCCTAACTTTTCATCGTCATCACAATTCATTCAACTGTTTTTTACTATGCGTTGAATACATTTGCGCTCTATGATATTATTAGTGGTCTATTTGTACTTTTTTGTACTGTTTATTTTTTAACAACCCCTAAGCAGTTATTTTCATTGACACAATTTGTTGGCATGTTAATACATGTTTCAAATTCATGTACCCCGATATTATACTGAAGTTATTTATGCATTCTGAAGTGGTTCTCAGCTCTTTCCGTGTATTCACTAGATCACTAGATTCCGTGTAGATCACTAAAAAATTAAACAAAATCGATGGTAAGATATATCTCCGAAATATTGAATCAATTTTATTTATTTATTCCCTCATGTTTTTCTAATAGTACTGGAGTTTGTTCCAAGAGTGTCTGTTTTATCTTTAAATACCCAGTATAGGCACATCTTATTTTATTTAAAAAATGAAAATGTTGTATTCTTAGATAAATTGCATTAGTGAACTGTCCAATTTGTAGATTATGTTGTACTTACAACAGTCTACAGCTGACTAACATTTTGGACATTTACAGTCCAAACTCTAGCAGGTTAAAGTACTTAGTGTTTTACTGTGCAATTACCTTGTGGCCGACAAGTGTAGTTCTTGCTTCACATGTCGATTGTAAGTTATGATACACAGAGCCAGGGCAACTTTCTCCGGCTATGTCGGGTTACTTTCTTCCTCTGTGCGGAGACCCCGCTGTGCCCTTGTACGCCGTCTGGCGTCGATGGAGGCGAGACGAATCTATTAGACAGCTTCCGTCATCGATACGACAGAAATCGAACACTTTTATGATTAGTGCCAGGAGGTGGCATTAAATCAGTTTTGCAGAAAAATGCAATTAATGTTACAATGATGTTAGTGATGTGATGTTGATGTTACATCACTTTATCTGAAATTTAAATAAGTAAACAGCTGGAATGTTGTGGTATGGATATTTGGCAAAAAAGAGACAATCTTTTTATCAAAAAGTAAATGTAAATAATAGAGATAGCTTGAGTGATAGATTTTAGAGCGAGCAACTCCATTTTGACACTTTTGGACACATTCTTTGTTTTTTTCTTTATTTCTTTTTTTGACGACTCCACATCACATTGGTTTTCTGCAAGCTGAAAAATTTCACACACTAATATCATTCTAAAGGTTTTCAGCTCTGTCCTCTGATTAGTTAAAATGAAAATGTGTTTGTAACTGGGCGTTACGAAATTCCGATACCAGACTTTGCGCGTAACGGTGCTCGCTCTTCAAAGCGTTACACCGAGTATTTTTCTAGGAATTTTCAATTTCAGAAACAGTAATTTAGTATGCTCGTGTTTATTTATTTTCTTTAAATTTGTGTAACATTATTAGTTCAGCAGAAAACAGTAATTAATACAACATGATAATATAATAAACTCTTTGTAACAATCAGAAAATCTAAATGTCACATCATTTCCTATTGCATTTTATTTTTGCGCGACAAGACTGCTTCCTATGCATCCTGTATCGATTAGTTGGTTCGTTAGTCATCCACAATGTCAAAACACCACATAATATGTTTCACTTATCACTTGTTGAGCGAGCGAAGCGAGCGTCTCCATTTGGCTCTTTTGGCACGGACCTCTGTTTTTTTTTTTGTTTTTTTGTTTTTTTTTCTGTTACTGACGATATACAGGTCAGAGTTTTTCTTCGATCGAGCTGAAATTTTGCACACATGTACGTAACATTTCTGATTGTTGCAGACCCTAATTTTTTTGAAATCCATTGATTGGTTCAAATTTAAAAAAAATTAACTTTCGATTGGTTGTTTTGATCAAATTGAAATTTTGACAAGTCATTACCCCCAACATTGTACCCAATCAAACAAAGTTTCAGCCAAATCCTCCCATTGGTTAAAATTTAAAACCATCTTTCCTGTGTTTTTAGAAATTTAAACTATAACCGATTGAACGATCAACTTATAACTTCGCATGATGGTTGGGTCCAACATTATCTGCATTTTTGACAATTTTCATACTAATCTGTGTTTAAATCCAAACGTTATTGACATTTTACGGACTATTAGCGTGTTGGCTGTCAAATTCACGGCGACTTCGACTCTTCAGTTCAAGGCAAGGTAGTTAGAGCAGAAACTTTCAAACGCAAATGAAACTGATAATGACCGTTCAACAGTCGATCTGATATTGTGTAGACACACTTATATCATATGAGTGGTCTCAGGTATATTTTTTGAAGGAGATCCTGTGATTTTTGAAAATTAACACGGAACAGTTCAATCATAAAGGTTCAATTGATCAACTTAAAGCTTTGCATGGTTATTTGGACCAATATTTTAGGAATGTTTTGAGATTTCTATACAAATCTGTGGCGAAATTTTAGAATTATTGGCTTTTAATGACATTTTCGATAGACAGAATTTCGGTTCGAGGTGTTGCGCGTATCCGTGCTCGCTCATCAACGCGTTACTCAGATTCATTGGTTAAAATTTAAATAAATATCTCCTGATAGGCTGAAAAATGAAAACGGTCTTCGATAATTCTGATCAAACTCATATTTTGCATGATCATTAAGACCAATATTGTCTCTTATTTTACAAAATTTCATCCCAATCAGTTAAGAACGTATGAAGTTATTTACATTTTTAATATCTGTCAGTAATGAAGTATCGAAATGAATGTTTTCCAGTGCCAATTGAAAATTGATTCTGATTTGCTTTATGAACCAGGTGCTTAGATGCTATTTTAAAGTTTCGATGAAAAGCATACACTTTTAAGTTGATATCATAATCAATTCCATATGGATGTATATGTTTTCTGTGCGTTGTGTACGCATTTCCGGTTCGAGAATTTGCACGTACCCGTGCTCGCTTATCAACGCGTTACACTGAGCGTTTTCCTAGTATTACTTATTTGTCTCAGAATTATTGAGCGAGCGAAGCGAGCGTCTCCTTTCGGCTCATTTGGCACGGACCTCTGTTTTTTTTTTTTTTTTTTTTTTTTTTTTTCTGTTACTGACGATATACAGGTCAGAGTTTTTCTTCGATCGAGCTGAAATTTTGCACACGTGTTTGGACATTCTCTGGGCGTTGCAGACCCTAATTTTTTTTAAATCTACTGATTGGTTAAAATTTAAATAAACATCTCCTGATAGGTTGAAAAGTGAAAATGGTCTTCGACAAATCTGATCAAACTCATATTTTGGCTATATGTGTCTAGAGTTTTTCCTTGATCGAGCTGAAATTTTGCACACATGTAGAGACAAACTTTTCTGTTTGCAGACCCCAAATTTTTTGGAAATTTATTTTTTGGCTAAAATTTAAATAAACATCTCCTGATGGTAGGTTGAAAAATGAAACTGGTCTTCGATAAATCTGATCAAAATCATATTTTGGCTATACAGGTCAGAGTTTTTCTTTGATCGAGCTGAAATTTTGCACACATCTAAAACCAACCTTCTCTGTTTGCACACCATAATTTTTTTTGAAATCCATTCAATTGTTAAAATTTAAATAAATATCTCCTGATAGGCTGAAAAATGAAAACGGTCTTCGATAATTCTGATCAAACTCATATTTTGCATGATCATTAAGACCAATATTGTCTCTTATTTTACAAAATTTCATTCCAATCAGTTAAGAACGTATGAACTTATTGACATTTTTAATATCTGTCAGTAATGAAGTATCGAAATGAATGTTTTCCAGTGCCAATTGAATTGATTCTGATTTGCTTTATGAACCAGGTGCTTAGATGCTATTTTAAAGTTTCGATGAAAAGCATATACTTTTAAGTTGATATCATAATCAGTGCTCGAAGTGGGCCGGTATGGGACGGTATGGTATACCGGTACTTCTTTACACATTTGATTTCATATCGTTACTTCTCAGAAAAAACGGAATGCTTAAAATCAGATATTCTTGGAAATTTACGTAATTTTAGATTCTAATTTACTCGTATTTCATCGTTATCTTTTGACTGCGTATTTCAAGCATAACTATGATGAACATCCACTACAAGATAAAGTAAAATTAATTATTTAATTTAGTTGTTTCATCAAGGTAAAAGACTAATCAAACTAATGACATGACAATGGTTGTCAGTGTAATTCTGGAATCTGGACCCTCATCTAATATCGTACCCCCCCCCCCCCCTCCTCCCCGCACGTGGTATTCTTATGTTACCATACCGCCACTATTTAATTCCTACTTCGAGCACTGATCATAATCAATTCAATATGGTTGTATATGTTTTCTGTGCGTTGTGTACGCATTTCTGGTTCGAGAATTTGCACGTACTCGTGCTCGCTCATCAACGCGTTACACTGAGCGTTTTCCTAGTTACACATCACACGTCCTGTTTCCTCTCCAATCATGTCGTACATTGAAATGACCCATCGGAAATATACTCAAAATCTGTGTTTATTTTATTATTTCAAATACCCACGGTGCATTTCCTGCCAGGGGTAAAAAGCCCTGTGCCCTACTGCCAGCTACAAACCTAATAAATAATACACAACAATTTCTCACTCAATAAAAATTACATAAGTAGGTAGAAACGAATAAAATAGAAAACAAAGTTATTATGGGAAAAATGAAAACATATGAAAAAGAATATTGAAGTACTCTTACAAATCTGCTGGTTTCTCCATTACAAATATGATTGATGAAATGTTCTTTTTATCTCGCCTCAAGATAGGGCCATCTACCTCCGATGCATTTCAATAGAATGTAAAGATGGAGAAAATATCGATATATCGATATATTTCGATATCAAAAAATATCGAAATATCGATACCTGAATACCTATATTGAATGTCGATATTGAAATATCGATATATCGATGTATTGAAATATTGAAATATCGATATAATGAAATATCGATGTATTGAAATATCGATATATCGATGTATTGAAATATTGAAATATCGATATAATGAAATATCGATATATTGAAATATTGATATGAAGCCTTACCGTATGATACAATAATTTTGTTCTTAATTAAAGTTTATACCTACTATGGCAAAATAATTCATATTGGCAGTGCAGCGTTTACCAGATTTATGGACAATTTCTCAGATGATTCACATTTTCTTTCTTATCTGGCTAGTGACCCTGTATTTTGGAACGGCTGTGTTATTTCTTTTTACATTTTCTTTTGAAATTCCTAGCAGTTTTAGGAGCAATTTAAGGCATTCATGCAATATATCAATATTTCGAAATATCGATATATCACTATTTCGATATTTTGATATTTCGATATTTCGATATTTCGATATTTCGATATTTCGATAAATATATCGATAAGTATATCGATATATATATCGATATATAAATGATATCAGTAGACGATATCAAAATGAAGTTCGTTCCATCCCTAATAGAATGTGCTACATTTCCATTCTTTTCTATCTCCTCTGTATCCATGCCATCCAGCATCCAGCGTGGCATGGACCGAGTTT
This sequence comes from Leuctra nigra, assembly GCA_934045905.1. Classification (NCBI taxonomy): domain Eukaryota; kingdom Metazoa; phylum Arthropoda; class Insecta; order Plecoptera; family Leuctridae; genus Leuctra; species Leuctra nigra. The sequence continues at coordinate 26,806,312 of OW203767.1, read as the reverse complement.
GACCGAACGTCTTGTAGTGTTCTTGAACCCGTGATGTCACAGGTCACGTGATCTGTTATCAGCGCATGGCAGCATCGGCCACGCCCCCCGCAAGCCCCGCCCAGCGTCGCCGCTGCGTCCCGACGCTCCACACTCGGGGATTACTTCAACTAGCAAACAAACAAAACAAATATCAGACAGACGAATGTTCGTTTCATTTCATGAATACATAACGTGTTTTATGAAGTCTTTTACAAAGGACGGCCTAAAAAGTAAAGAACTCTCTTTGCCAAAATTATCCCCCCCCCCACCCCCCCCCCCCCATTGTACATACATAAAAAATCGTAAACGTAATAGTTAGGATGGATCCATCCTTTCACATCCCAATTTTGGGATACCTTATAAATTACATTTCTATAAATAGAATTGTAATTTTAAGTTTATTATTTTACAAGATCACTTGATAAGTGTTCATTTTATGGTGCAAATCTTATGTACTGACAGGTAATCTAATTTACCGACAAATCAATTTACGAATTCTGTATCTCAGAGGTAGAAGGTCGGAAGTCCATTTCTCGCTTTTGCGTTGCACACTTTTGGAATGATGTATGTAATCAAGCTCTATCAAATGGGATATGATTGAAGTCAACAAAATACAGTTATATGGAAGTATTCTCTTACACAATGACTCATGTCACTTTACAAATATGATTGAATGAACGCAGAATTACTGGTTTTTTAGCTCACGTCAAGAATAATTGAAATGAACTGTAAGGCCTGATTATTATAGCAATTTGCTAAATAAAACCAATCAATCAATCTTATAAAAAGATATCTGAATATAAAACTGGGGCATTAAAGTTTATTTATACAATTGGTACTTTAGGAAGTTCAAGGTCAGAGTTAAAAATGCCTACTCTCTAAATAGCTTGTGTATGTACTGTGTGTTGAAATGTCATATATTGTGGTTTGAGATAATGTTCTTGTGGCTGGATTGGCGATGTAACATCCTTGTCGAACCCATTTCCTTATCCTGATAGCGGAACTGTAAACAAGTCGGCGGATGTCACGGGAATCCTACAACAGATGACGGAAAACCAAAACCACAGTGCAAAAACAATAAAAATATAACAGTAACAATTGATCGACAATTGCAAATACATACAATTAGAAGAAAATAGTAATGACAAATATTCGCGACTGTTTTACTGCTACTGATGTTCTAACATGGTGATGAAATGTTTAAGCTTCTGTCCATGGCATGATGTGGATTGACGCAATGAATAGAGATCGACTAATCAGAGGCATCGGTTTCTTGACAGCTCGAGAAGCGAAGGAATCTAGGCATCTGATTGGTTGGAGCTTTCATCAATCATCCCAACTCAAAGTTCGTAAGAAGAACTATGTAATTTGGCAATTTCAATATAATTTTTCTGTATCTCTAACATTGTAAATTGTGTAAATTGAATGGCCCATCCATCCAGGCCCTAGGGCCCATTTTAGCTCTATAATTGGACTGAATTCATAATTAAAATATTAAATAGAAAACCAACGAACATAATTACGACAATGTTTTGTCCTGACCTTCGGTTTTAAGCTAACGACTGAAAATCCCTGAAATATTGTGTATGGGTATTCATGAGATTGATAGGCCCTGGACCCCAGGCCCTATCTCATAACACGCTAGTATCCATATTCAATGCTATAGTAGTTACATGTTGAGTCCGGTTATAATAAACCGCTGGACTAGCCATGGACTAACAGAACAATGTGATTCAAGACTTTTTATAAATCAATGATCCACTCACAATTCTAGCTTATACTAAACTAAATAATGCTTGTAAGTTTGAGTATACTGAAGTTTGAGTACCTCTCTAGTACGACTTCTGAGTTTCTTTTGATACATTTAGTAGGTACTATTTTAACACTTTGACGTCGTACCAGAGGTCATAATATACTCCAGAAAATGACATTATTTAGTAGAGTGAGATTAAATTATGATTTACTCCTTGATTTGAATATTCTGTTAAGGTGAAGACAAAACTTTAACTGTTTGAAGAACCGGAGTTCTCTTCAAAACTTAGTTTTTAGAACATATTTGTGACCTAACTTATTATGAAATTCTCATATTTCCAACCAAGCAGCGGAAAATCGAGTACTTCCACCACGACCCCCCTCCCCCTCCCCTCAAACTGTACCACAAGGCTTCCCTTCCCACGCCTACTCGAAGTGTTAAAAAGGGAACAAGGGTCCCTTTTCTTGACAATTCAACTGTTCTAAAATTAAAGAAGGTTGAAAGAAGAGTTTACGAAATGACTTTTCACAATGTCCCGCTAATTCGCGCAAATAAGCAATACGTGATGGCAAGATGGCTATACTGTCAGTCTACAGAATTAACTAATTTATTTTACAGTTCGTGTTTCCAAGCGAAGTGGAAAAGGAGAAACAATTGAAATTGAAATTTAGTTCTAAATTCACTTTTTCAGCCATAACAAACAACTATAGATAATATTTATACATTTATACAAAATGTGCCCCCATCATCCGCCATTTACCTAGTACCACAATAGCCACCAGAGTGCAGTCGTGTTCCATGTTTCTCGAATAAAGTTCACGTAGTAATCCAGAAGTGGACTTCAGCAGTCTCGGCTGTGTTTCATTGGCTTTTGCCAAGGGTTCAACCAATACATCCTATACCAGGGGTCGGCAACCTGCGGCTCCTTGGTGGGTCTTGAATGGCTCTTTATAATTTAAATAAAGATCTGGAATCGAAAAATTTGTAAATTCGAAAAAACGCCCTGCGGGGCAACAACCGGGCTTTATCAAAACTCAAAATAAACTAGTAATTCAATTTATTATTTTCGGTGTAATTTATATTTGATTGTCTCTTGCGGCTCCCATTATTATCTAATTTATTAATTTTTTGGAAATTGGCTCCTTCGCCAAAAAAGGTTGCCGACCCCTGTCCTATACGGCTAGGCATATTGTACAACCGGGCCCAAAATGAATAGCATGTATATCATACTCTTAGGGCCCGCACCGTGCGACATGTCGAGCATATGGGCCTGGACGACTCGCCGCGCCGCGCCGCGCAGTCTAGTTCGTCACGCCGTGGCGCCTCTGCCGCCGTCAGTCGTCCGCCAGACTCCGTCAGAGTCACACGTCCCCGCCAACCTCCTCCGCTCACTGCCATGTACACCACACCAAGTCCACTCACTACCACAATCAACAGAGTCGACAAGACATAGACACAGAGGAGGGGTCGGTGGGGGTTTTAGGTTTTTAATTTTGTTTTTTGTGTGTTGTTTTTTTGTTGGTTTGTGACGCCGGTTTGACACCATGGATTATTCTGCGGCCACTTTGATATGTCTCATCATTGCTTTGATGCTGCCATTCGGTAAGTCAATGTCACATTTACACACATTTCTTAGATAACTGAGAGAAAAAAATACTTCGCCATAAATAAATATGTATTTGTCCAAAATAAAATTATAATATGAACAAGTAAGTATAAAAAGTAAAAAAAAGTGGGAATCAACCATTTTAAATGATGAATTCCAAGCATTAATGGAACAGATTATTAAAAGACGATGTCAGCCACCAGCTTTGCATCAGAAATTGCAATTTGCTTAATCACATTCCAAATCAATTACTGCATAAGCTAATTTCTAATCCAATTATCAAGCAAAAATAAGGGTTGTTACAGCTGCCTCTAACCAAGTTTAATTAGCAATCATGAATTTGTAACATTTAGTATGAAACTTGAGTGTTTCTAAAATGGCGGCAAGAAGTAGCCACCTCCGGGGTTGGGAATGAATCGTTCCGGTTTGGTCCATCCTGGAATCTGGAGACGTCTGGAGATGCAAGTGCAAGGCCGGGAGATGAATCAGGGGCAGGGTCGGCTCATTGCCGGGGTCAGTTAGCTTACCCAAACACGAGAAGAAAGAAAGAGTTATTGATCACTAGCTAGACGTTCACGATCTAAAATCTCTACAGAATCACAAACATTAGTTGTAGGTAATAATTGGATTGGTGTGTGTGTTGAAATATTGTTACAATCCATACAACTTCTTACGGATCATTCCAAAAGCGAAGACAGACTTGTAAGCAGAAATGATATTGTCGGAGTCATGCCATTCGGGGATTGCAGCGGCAAACAGAATTTATTTTATTTAATTAATGTTGGTGCAATTTTTTTTATCTATAATACATATTTTGTAGGCGTTTTAAGAAATTATGCTTTTTATTTGTTACTCATAAATTACATACTTTAAAACACGAAATATTTGCTTGTGGGAAACGATTATTCTCACCAAAATCATGTTAATTTGCAATTTTTGCTAAAATAATTTTTTCCCAGCATACGCTGCTAAACGCATTTAAATAAAATAGGTTTAAGGAAATAAGAAGAGAACAGAGTTTTAGGTTAAAACTGAAGGGGGCGTAATTTCTGATTTGCCAATTGGCAATTAGCAATTACTGTTTGATTCGATCTTGTGATTGAATCGAATTGTTTTGAAAGATAACCGTGTTTATTTGGGTGAAGGTTCTTGGATAATGAGAGTGTGTGAACACTAAACGGTGTTGTTTAATTGAAACTGTGTTGAACTCATTGTGGCGTGATGATGCACTCAACTGCATAGCTTCCAGCTGCAATTACTGCATTCTTTGATCAACTTTCATCGCTGAGCGCCACAAGATTAACTGCATCCAGCTACCTGTAGCTCTAGAGCCATCAGACTATTTAATCGATCATTTCTCTCGCTGGCTTCACGCATTCAATCTACATCTCATCCACAGTGGTCGAACATCGTTTAATGAATTATGCATTCAATTTAATATCTAGAAATTACAAATAAATGTAATTAAATTGCAAAATAATCGCTTTATATATTTTTTGTGCGGGGCGGCGGGAGGGGGGAAATGTTTTTTTGCCAGTGTTTAAAATGGAAGCATATATAATATGCTTTGATAAGGTTTGAACATTTTTAGCGACAATGTCAAATTTATATTTTCGTTCGTTCCCATTACCTTCAATTTGCCATTCATAAGCATCATGTAAACTTACTCGTAGTTTTAAGTGGGAACTGGACTTTTCTTCTAAGGCTGATTTATACTCGTTCGATTTGTTTAGCCTTAAAATTCAGAAATCTTTTGAGACTCGTAGAAATACAATCTTCAGCCAATCATTGTAACCGAATCTTCGTTCCGTACATTCCTTAGGTTTACCTATGCAACTCAATTATTCTGGCGTCTTGTTCGAAACATTGGTCCATTTCATTTAGACTTCGCTTTCTTCTGATTTTATTATTATACCAACTATTTTACTAGCATTTGACAGTGTTTTGGCGATATGCATCCGTTTGAATGTCCATTCAACTCATAACTCTTCTTCCTGGTTTGTGTTTTCTGTATTTATTTGTGGTGAAGTGAGTTTTTGAGGCCAGATATGGTTGTAGGTATATTGCATGAACATAAGGAAGTATTGCGGTCATGCTTGGCTAATTTATATACACATTTCTAAATGCGATGAAATATCATAATCCCTTTAAATACGATTTCATAGCGATTTAGAGAAGCGAAAGCCAAATTAAATTAACTATAAATGGTTTCAATTCTATAGTCACAGTTTCAATTAAAATTGTTCAACGTATAGGTTCAGATTGAAAACCAAGTTGTAACTGTCTCCAGCTAGTAGTTCCTACATCAGAATGTTCAGTATTTATTTTAGATTTGTTATTAATTTTCTACTCCTCTTGTGTCAGTCGGAGTATATTTCTGTAGATACATACATGGAAAAAATTGCGAAAAGGGAATTTAAAATACATTTTGTGCCCAACGATAATAAATGTATTCGAAATTAATGTTAGGATATTAATTGGAATTATTATCATGTATGGAATTAGGTAATGTAGGTGGATTTTATTGAAAACTAATACATGTACATACGGAATGAAGAATATACTGGGAAAACGCTCCATGTAACGCGTTGATAAGCAATCAATCGTATTGCAAATTAATATGCTGTGTGGGAGTTTCTGCTCTATAGAACTTGGTATAGAACTTGGTAATAGCTGTAGACAAACCTAATTTTTCACAAATATTTCAAAAACAACTTAAATTGTCAATAGCTCTTAAAGCTTTAGACTGCATTTGCTGACAAAAAGTAAAATACAATAAAAAGTAGGTCCCGAAAAAACCATGCAAATATGAACTTGATCTAACAAACAGTTAATTGTCACATTCAATCAACTGAATCTACTGATTTTGTTCAAAAACTATATAAATGTCCTCTGATAGGTCCTGAGTGTGTAAATTTTCATGGTTAAACGTGACCTGAACAGTGCAGGCAAACAAACAACCAAACAAAATATAAAATAACAAAAGAGTGCAAAGTAAAATGTCCATCTCGCTTTGTTTTTACTCAAACAATTAACCTCTGATTGAAATGTCTACTTCGCACCGCAAAAAGTGTGTCAGTGGTCGCTGCATGTTTCCACGGTCACGTGACTCGACTGCATCTGCATCGCTGCACTGCCTCAACCAGCCACAGCTAATGAAAGTGGTTCATTTATCTTCATGACACGGGAGAAGCGACAGTTCAGACGAATTAGCGCGACAATGTGCTGGCAAATGACAAGTGAAAGTGTGGGTGTGAGCAGAAGAAAGTGACTCATGTGGGCGGGCGTCGACCCAGGGCCTTTCGTTGCTAATTGAATTCAATTGAACACGGCGAAAAGAGTATTGATGATCTCCTAATTTACGTGTTTTCAAGATCAAATACTAGCACGGTATGATTGTTTACACAAACCGGAAATGCGGCTAGTTTTTCCTCCTTTTTTATTCCTTCTACGGCGCAGTTTAAAATCCACAACTCAAATCAACATTTCTAAAAAAAAAAAAAATGTTTCATAACCACAAAAGATACTTTTATAGACACCTTGTTTGGTACCTACATCAAGGTTAAAGGACCATCGGGATTCTTGTAGATTTTTATAAATTGTATTCATAGGAAAGCAGATAAACGTAACCTTTCAAAAGCCGGAGGATTGGCGATTAAATAAAGATGTTGTAAATTACTAAGAAAATGTCAATGTGATTGACTGGAAAATGAACTGCACTATGATGACTTTGCGACAAGATAACGACCATCCTAATATAATTTGAAGTTCCAAAGAAAGTAAATAAATATTATCATTGACATCATGTATCTGTCATATAAATGAGATAATTTTATAAGCAGTCAAATATTTGCAAAAGACATAATATAACCCGGCAAATCCCCATCCTTTTCCTCTTATCTCTTATTTCAACACTCCAATCCCTGGTGAAGACGTCGTTCCAAAACACAATGTGGGATTAGCAGGTACTCCGCTTGCATCTACTGACATGACGCCGCAATTGCAGCCATTGTGCTGCCAGTGACCTGGATCCACGGTACAATAGATCACTGTTCCACATTCAAACATACATTGTTTGTCTCATATGACAGATCGGCTTGTGTTACTTCTCACACTCGCCGGCTTCGTTGCACCGGGCTCGGCCGATAAGGTAGATCACTCCTTCGTTTGACCTTTCTCTTTGCGGGTCGGGATAATGGAATTCAAGCTGCTAGATTGAAAAATTGGTTTGGGAAAACCTTGATGAATTTTGATTATGTTTATTTATTCTCTGAGGATATCTATGTAAAATTGTAATAATTATTATACCCGTTCATGAAATCTACGATGTAAATTAGATTATATCTATGAATAAGACATTTAATCTCGTGGCAATGCATGTATATCTTTCACTTTTTGCGTGCATTAAGTTCGAAAATCAAGACATAATTTTTAATAATATGTAATTTTATACGATTTTAGTTTAGAGTTAGAGTAAGGAGATTTTGAAGTAGTATTGAATTAAACTATAACAGTAAAACCATTGACTACCGGTAAAACATAGTAGTACAACAAAAAACAAATAATTGTTGATATTTTGCTTTGATTATAAAATGCAAGTCAGAAGAATTTAAAGTTAACTTCTCACCATCCGTAGACAAAAATATTAAACAAATCTCAACGACGGTTTACTTTAAAATAATTGTGGCTCTAAACTCAACACTTGATTGCTAACTTTAATTCGAAGAATAACGTTTTATTATTAGATTGTCGGAAGATATCTCAGCCTTTCTCGCCAATCATAGCTCCAGATGAGTCTGTAATGATAGGTTAGTGAATGATTCGATGATATTTGCTGGTTTTCTTCGTCTGTAATCTCTGCCCTTGAACTTGCGCACCAATTACAGTCCCATCTCCGTTGAATCGTGAAGATTCTATCACAGTTTACAGTCTGGGAACTGGTTTCATGCATCTAGGTTAGATATTGACGGAGATGCAATTACACTTTCCTATCGGCTATTTTCATGACCAACTTTAGGTTTGCAACTCAAACTATCATTGGTGCCAGGTTTTTGCCGACACGATTCATTTGAGAGTTAATATTCGACTGAAAATCAAAACCAATGAACTGGAGCCAGATTTTATAAAAGGATTCCCTGATCCATTTACCTGTATAACATTTTGCCGGTATAGCATTATAATTATAGTTTACCATCTCTATTACAATGCCATGATATGATAATTGTGTTTGTTGACTTCGTCCAATAACCTTCGAATAGGAATTCAACAACTGTAGTTACTCGCCGAATAATATTATCAATAGGAGATGAATTCTGCTTTGACAAATGTGATCATGAGGCTATTCTATAACTTTAAGATTACCGATTCTTCCAGAATCCGATTCGGTATAATGTTAATCCATATGGTTGTGTATCGGATTCCAGAAGAATCCGTAATTTAAAGTTATAGAATAGTCCCCCAATTAATCTACTGCAAGTTTGTCAAACAATATGTGATTCACGGTCGGAAGCGGAAAGAAATGTATAAAAACTTGAATCGAAATAACAAGTTAATCTGGCTTGATCGGCAATGCACTGATGATGACGATGTTATCTCCATTGGCAACGGTAATCGCGCTGGTCCAGCCGTGCGGGAGGCTGGGGAGGGGTGATTGAAGGGGAGGGGGGTGGTTCACCCTCCTGAGCGATATTAAATCCCTCGTACCACGTGACTCGAGGCTGAGTAAACAGACGAGCAGAGCAAACACGCAGATGGAGAATCACGTTTATTGAGCTCATTTGAATATTGCCGATGTCATCGAATTGTTTTATAATCTGGCTGATAGTTATGCGCTATAGATATGACAGGACGGAGACAGTATTTTCCAGGAATTAATAAAATCATGAATTCAAAATTAATAGATAGGATATTTCAACTATGTTTATGAGGATAATTAGAAATAAAATATAATGACGAAATTGTACGAAAGAATGTTGGAGAGGATGCCGTCGTGGTCTATTTTACTAAGAAACTATCCTAAGCCAGCGGCCGCAATTGGCTCGAGTGTAGACGCCTTGGACTCTCATTCCGGATGTCCTAGTTCGATTCCCGAGACCGAACTTTATCGTGGTTTAGGAAAGTTCCTTAGTAAAATAGACCACGACTGCATCCTTTCCAACATCCTTTCGTGCAATTTCATCATTATAATATATTTCTAATTATCCTCATAAAAGGTGGTGAAATAGCCTAATTATAGACTATTTATACAATATTTTCCAGGAATAAAGAATAACCTTAATTAATATTCTTAATTCCTGGAAAATATTGTCGATTTTTTTAAAGCTTTCCCTTAGAGTCGACGATCGGTTATTAGACACATTTTTATTTTCTAAATACTCTTATAATTTCTAAATCTGACAAGTTGAAAAGATGACGATATTTAGGCAATTATTCTCACCAGTATTGAGGTGTAGACGAGTGCAGCAGACTCTTGAATTAGCATCGAATCCGCAATGATCATGGATTTTCCATTCTGTCGCCGGAAATCTCCTACAATTTCCAATTACTCCGTGAATTTTATTTCGCTACGGAGTAAAAGAGCTATGATCTATTGATTCGAGGCATTGGAGCGCGCAGAAGACTATTGAAGGCGAATTACTGACCAGTGTCTTGCGTCTTGTCGTGTGGCTTGGCTGAGGGATCCGAGTACACGTTGTCGATCGAGTCCAAGACACGTTGTCGATCGAGTCCAAGACACGTTGTCGATCGAGTCCAAGACACGTTGTCGATCGAGTCCAAGACACGTTGTCGATCGAGTCCAAGACACGTTGTCGATCGAGTCCAAGACGCGTTTCCGATCGAGTCCAAGACGCGATCCGATCGAGTCCAAGACACGTTGTCGATCGAGTCCAAGACACGTTGTCGATCGAGTCCAAGACACGTTGTCGATCGAGTCCAAGACACGTTGTCGATCGAGTCCAAGACACGTTGTCGATCGAGTCCAAGACACGTTGTCGATCGAGTCCAAGACACGTTGTCGATCGAGTCCAAGACACGTTGTCGATCGAGTCCAAGACACGTTGTCGATCGAGTCCAAGACACGTTGTCGATCGAGTCCAAGACACGTTGTCGATCGAGTCCAAGACACGTTGTCGATCGAGTCCAAGACACGTTGTCGATCGAGTCCAAGACACGTTGTCGATCGAGTCCAAGACACGTTTCCGATCGAGTCCAAGACACGTTTTCGATCGAGTCCAAGACACGTTGTCGATCGAGTCCAAGACACGTTGTCGATCGAGTCCAAGACACGTTGTCGATCGAGTCCAAGACACGTTTCCAATCGAGTCCAAGACACGTTTTCGATCGAGTCCAAGACACGTTGTCGATCGAGTCCAAGACACGTTGTCGATCGAGTCCAAGACACGTTGTCGATCGAGTCCAAGACACGTTGTCGATCGAGTCCAAGACACGTTGTCGATCGAGTCCAAGACACGTTGTCGATCGAGTCCAAGACACGTTGTCGATCGAGTCCAAGACACGTTTTCGATCGAGTCCAAGACACGTTGTCGATCGAGTCCAAGACACGTTGTCGATCGAGTCCAAGACACGTTGTCGATCGAGTCCAAGACACGTTGTCGATCGAGTCCAAGACACGTTGTCGATCGAGTCCAAGACACGTTGTCGATCGAGTCCAAGACACGTTGTCGATCGAGTCCAAGACACGTTGTCGATCGAGTCCAAGACACGTTGTCGATCGAGTCCAAGACACGTTGTCGATCGAGTCCAAGACACGTTGTCGATCGAGTCCAAGACACGTTGTCGATCGAGTCCAAGACACGTTGTCGATCGAGTCCAAGACACGTTGTCGATCGAGTCCAAGACACGTTGTCGATCGAGTCCAAGACACGTTGTCGATCGAGTCCAAGACACGTTGTCGATCGAGTTGAAGAAACTTGTCGATCGAATTAAGACACATTGCCATTTGAGTAATAGAGTTTTTCGGTCGAGAAGAAGTTGTCGATCGAGTCCAAGACACGTTGTCGAGAAACTTGTCGATCGAATAGAAGACACATTGCCATTTGAGTTGTAGAGTTTTTCGATCGAGTCCAAGACACGTTGTCGATCGAGTCCAAGACACGTTGTCGATCGAGTAGAAAATAAGTTGTCGATCGCGTTGAAAGAAGTTGTCGATCGAGTCGACTCATCGTCGATAATAAGACTCTAATAAAGAACATATCCTGCACGTGCTTTAGCATGAATTCCAAGATGACACAGCATCTTTCAAACATACCTCAGTGTCAATGTCAGAACAAAGCATAACAATGTCGCAGGTATTTTTATATCATTCATTTAGTATATTGTTTGGCCTAGCTACGGATGAGTGGTTTTGAAGAAGTTCTTCTTCTTCTTCTTCTTCTTCTATCCTGGATTAGGCATAAATGCCTGTTCCGGTTCCAAATGTTATGTCACCATCGTTTTCTGGGCCGCCCTACATCTCTTCTTCCTCCTGGCTGGTAACGGAGAATGCTTCGAGGAATTCTCGCAGGTGGCATTCGACCAAGATGCTGCTTCCAATTTGCTTTGCCCATTTCAATTTTGTCGAGCACGGAATAAATACCAAGTTCCTGTCTTATATCTTCATTGCGTATTCTATCCTCTCTGGTGCATCCCTTCACTGATCGTAAAAATCTCATCTCTGTGGCCTGTATTCTGCTCAAATCTTTTGTTGTTGTCACCCATGTTTCCGAGCCATAAAGAAGAGTAGGGACTGCCATCACCTTATAAAATTTAAGTTGTGTGTCTCTCCTAGTCTTACTTCTAAGAGTTCTTCGGATGGTTCCACACATGTATTGATATTTGTTCAACTTGTTACGAACGTCGATGTCATAATCATACGTAATGCTGCAACCTAAGTATGTGAAATGTGATACTTGCTCTAGGGTGTAGTCATTTATTAAAATTTTTGTACGTACTGGGTCCTTTCCTTTAAAAGCCATTGTTTTCGTCTTCTTCAAAGAGATCGTCAAATTATATAAATTACTGAGTCTGTGCAAGTTAAACATAGATCTTTGGAGTTCATCCTCTGTTTCCTGAACAATTACTTGATCATCCGCAAATAACATGGTATTCAAAGACATGTGTTGGTTGACCTGAATTCCAGGATGTACATTGTCTTTCCATCTTCTAACCAGGTCATCCAAATATATATTAAATAGTGAAGGTGACATACTACATCCCTGTCTCACTCCCTGATTTATAATAATATCTTTGGAAAGAGTTTTTCCCGAGTCTACGACAATCTTGGTTTGATGATATAGACTTCTTATAACTTGAATTAAATGTCTGGGAAAACCCCTCTTGCCCATGATGTACCATAACAAGTCTCTGTTCACACGGTCAAATGCTTTTTCGTAGTCGACGAATGCCAGGTGTGTCTCCAAGTTGAATTCCCGCCTCTTTTCTATCAATTGTTTCAAAGTAAACACATCGTCAATACATGATCTACCCTGGCGGAACCCAGCTTGTTCTTCTAATAAAACTACATCAGAGATAACTTGAAGCCTATTATTTACAATCTTACTGTAAACCTTGTACGCTGTATTTAGGAGACTAATTCCTCTGTAATTCGACACATCACTCCTGTCTCCTTTCTTGAACAAAGATATTACCTTTGCCCTTTCCCATTCCTCCGGAATTTGGTAATTTTTCCAGCACAGATTTAGTAGACGCAAGAATCTACCTTTCAGGTGACACCCACCATACTTGATTAATTCCGAATTAAGTCCATCTAAGCCAGTAGCTTTCCTGTTCTGTTTTGAAGAAGTTATAAGGAATAATAGTTATGAACAGGTGGAAGGTGGGAAGGAGACGGTCGTGGACGTGGCCTATAAGTAAAGCACCTTCCAATCATTTGCCGTCGACTGAGGAAAGCACGAGGAAACCTCAGTCAGTGAAGTCGGCAGCGGTAATCCAATGCGGCCTCCAGAGTGAAAGTGCGCAGGGCGTACTTTGTGTAAAGGACAATAGTCTTTATTTAATCGTTTGAAGTATGTTTTCGTGGAATTAGTCGATTTTCACGCTCTCTTATTCGCTGGACTTGAGAAAAAAAATCTCAAAGGACACCGCTTCCAATCATAAAAAATAACCCGAAATCAATAACAAAACTTTTTTAATTTCAAAATAACATTTTAAACAACGTTATTTGTATGTTATTTGTCGCTCGTAAACCAAAACCATAATAGATAGTGAAGATTTACAGTAAATTTGCGTTCTGCGTTTTGTTTCTATTATCCAATCACAAGAATCGCCGTGAGCGGTTTCTGGACTTGTTGTGATTGGTTGTAAGAAACCACTCTATGAGATCAGACCTTTAATACATTTTCCCAGATATTTTCATGATTATTACAAATTTAAACCAAGAATTGTAATTGAATTCAAACCATAGTGTATGGGAATGTGTAACTTTTAATTCCATCTTGTAACAATGTATTGTGCATTGTTGCTTGACGAATGCAAGTCAAGGGTCAAGTCAGCGACCTCCGGACCGCCGGACTAACAACTCTCAATGATTTGTGAATGTGCTTCGCCCCGGGCCAACCACAACAGGTTCCTCATCGCGGGTTCATTGACCTCTCCTCCAGCAATCGATCCTGAACCTGATCCACTGGATCTTCGTGATTACGTCATTACCCACGTGACATTCCAGCATGGCATGCCTTGGCGCATGCGCTCATTAGCATTGTTACAGCGCACGCGGGAAAAGATTATTAGCAGTTGCAGTTGGAGATCAATTTAATTATATTTGTGCTAAAATAGTTACATACATTTCAAAAATAATGATTTATAAATAAAAACTATTTATTAAAATGGCAAAATGTAGTTTCAAAGACTACAACGATTATTTTCTTCCGCTTTAAGAGGTGTTTTTTCGTCCTGTTTTCTTCGAATACCCAACCCAACCAACCAAAAGTTATCAATAATCAATTATATGCGTTCAATAAAATGTAAGCTCGACTTATTTTGCAAGTTTGATCAGTCAATTAAAATATTGTAATTGTTTCACGCATTTTTGTTAACACACATTTTTGGAAAGACATATTTTCTTGGTAGAAAATCTTGTACATGTTTACATTTAATTTGACCACACAAAGATTAAGGCGTATTCGGAGAAAGATGAAATGCCTTGCAAATATTATGATAAATCATTCGTGTTTTAAAAATATATCAATGATGACATTATTTTCTGAACATAAAAATATGAGATTTGAATTGACCCGATAGTTCGAAATTGTATGTATTTAGGGATGAACGTGATATGAAACTATAATTCCTTCAGATAATTTAAGAAACAACATGGATGCAAGTTGTATTATTTACTTATAGAAAAGGAGCGAACGAAGACTTTTTAGCATAGAGGTAAGACTCATATCTCCTATACCTACTGTTATTCAGAGCACTAATTCTAAGAAGTTCTCCTTATTTCGTATGTTTTTACACGACGCGTGTATTTTCGATCCGGTCGACGAGTTTTACACCGATTTAGTTTTATTCTTCTTGTCTATTCGCCGCCAGCAATTTGTTCACATCCTCGAACGAATTATGCCACCGATTACTTGTGTTTTATCTCATTTACGTGGGTTAGTACCAGTGTTGGGTAGGAACGGAACGAAATAGTTCCGTTCCTAGGAACTAGTTCCTTTTCTTAGGAACTATGGAACGTCTTAGTTCCTTTTTTCTTGGGAGGAACTATGGAACGGTTTAGTTCCTTTTTTTGAGGAACTGTAACGATTTTTGCTAAGTTCCTTGTTCAAACTTGACTGTACTTTTATTCCGAAAAACTGCACTCCTCTAGAAGCATTTGTTTAATTCTGTCAGCAGAAGTCAGATGTCCCTCTAGCTATTTGGCATCTAAAAAAACTCAAACCAGTCGTCACCTATACCCTAACACAATGGACATCTATCTACCTATAGTCCCGTGGCCAACCCTTAGAACTCCATTCCTAGTAATGACTAATGACTCGTGAACAAGTGCAGTGCGCAGGCACACAGGTTTCAGATTTCAGATCGTCGTCTTTTTAGCTTTTACTTTGTTTCCTTCCTCACATTTCCTTTCCGATCACTGTGTAGGACAGGACACATCACACCGCCACTGAATTTTTAGCTTTTACGGATCTTCTTATCTCTATTGTAATCTTTTCGAATCTGCTGCGATACAGTGATTGAAATATGGCAGCAAACAAAAATGTTTTACCATTTAAAAATCTGAGAAATTTTTCTTTTCGGGAGAAAATAATGTGGATTCCGAGTGTTCCAATTAAAAAATTCCAATTCCAATTAAAATCACACCTTTCTTTAAAAAGGAACTAAAAGGAACTAAGTTCCTTTTATAAAGGAACTAGGAACGGAATAGTTCCTTTCATTATTGAAGGAACTGGAACTGGAACTAGTTCCTTTTCAAAAGGAACTTACCCAACACTGGTTAGTACTTTGCAAATGACGACATGTGTTACGTTCTGTTGCCCCCGACTCGGTCCTGTTAGACCCTGAGTGAATTTGATAGGAATTCGGCGATGTTTTGGACACAAACCGACTCACGAGTTCGTTCAACCATTTAACTCGCTAACAAAATAACTGATCGGCTTACTTCGATAAAGAAGATAATATAATTTTACTTTACAATCAAACAGTCTCTCAAATCAGTTTGATTTTTTACTTGAAGCGGTGTCGGACGATAAAGCGGTGTCGGACGAAATTATTATGTAGGCAACATAATTCAGGCCATTATTAGCTTTAATTAGTACTAGTAGTAGTTGTGTTAGTATTATTAGCAAGTTAATATTACAGTATTTTTAGTAATAATAGTATAATTATAGTATAGCAGCTTGAGCATTCACGACTGTAGATTGAGCATGATCTGATTCTTTTCTCCCGCACAATTTTCCTTATATAATTTATAAAATTGATTATTTATTGTAATGCTTTCATATGATTTAATTATTTAAACAAACTACCTATAGTATAGTTTGTATAGGTATAAAGATATGTTTAAAATTATCAGTATGTAAACGATTTTTCTTGGGCAGTAGTATTTACTTTGTTAAACTTCTGGGCGAGTGATTTTATTCTGTCGGAAAAAGATGAAAGAAGATTGCCGATTGTACTCAATCAAAAGAAGGAATCAGTCGTATATACATTTGAACTTTCGGGTAACCTTTAATACCATTTTCCGAGAAATTACAAATTGTTCCTCACTTTGATACCTAACGGTAGTACAAACTCTATCGTATAAAAATGGAATTACGTTAAAATCAATGCACAACCACGCACGCAAACATCGTTCGTTTTCTCAAGATCGAAAAGTGTTTTTTGTGTACGGATGTATGGGCGCATAGTCGTTAGGGCTTTTTAGGCATCAGGTCCAGAATAAAATCCATCAGATTACAACGTTCCCGCGATCTTGCTAGTTGCTAGTGTCGCGAACGCGCGGGCGGCCATTTTGTTCTGGTATCCGGGAACGGGCCGGGGCCGGGCTACTGGCATCGATCTATCCCATGGGAGACTCCCGGAGCTAGGCAGGACGGTTCTCACACTACTACCAGTTCCAAATACACACGCCCCATACGCAATCACATGGAGCATTCTCATTGTCTGCGAGAACGTGAGAACTTACGCAGATTCAATTCACAACGAAACTGTTCGACTATTTCAAGAGTAAATTACTTACTGGAGACAGTAACACTCTAGATTTATTTTCGATTAGCTAAATTAAAGATTACATCTCTGCCATTGCCAATCAGACTTCAAAATGATTGAAAATACTGGGTTCAAAAGTAAGTTAACATGGCATGCAAATTATAGCTGTTACCAAAATTAAATGAATTACGTAAATTTGCGAACAATGGGTACTAATTGTACCACGGCCGAAAAGAAAAAAATCATCAATAATAACAGTGCTCCATTACTTTTTGTAGTGTTTTTGTATATTATATTTTGGAGGCATGCGTTTAACAACTTTATTGTCATTCTGCTGTTTACTTTTACATGCTGGTTGAGTTTGTTTGAGTCACAGGTGGAGTTTAAAGTTATCCCAATAACTGGAGCCTACTTATGTAGATTCTCCTTCTCTCTTGATAGTTTCTCACTGTCCTTGTGATGAAATCTCGACTATTAATCACACCAGGCAGATGTGACGCAAATGTCGGGAATGATTTATTAAAATATTTGGCAGGATATTTGGAACGTATTTTTATCCACAAAGCCAGGGCCGTGGACTTTCAAGGCTTAAATTTGCCTTTGCCGAGTTGGAGGACTGGAGGCTGCATTTACTTGCTTTGCGGTTGATTTATTACATAATAAGTCATAAATAAATATTAAAAAATAGCTTAATGAAATTCAGACCGACCGATATTAGAATTTCCCGAATTTCCCGAAAACTCACGCAAATTCTCTAACTTTAAAATTCCCGATTCTTCTGAAATCCTATTCGAAGACTCCAGGTTAAAACACATCAATATGGACGTCTCAATAGCTATTGCCATGGTAACTTCTAAGTTGTCCTATAACTTTATTGGTAGGCATTATTGTAAAACGAGTTATTAGAATAAAATAATAATCATCACTCTCTCCCAAAATGAAATATCTGTCTGAACGGATAGTGCATTGCATCCAGGGAAACTGTGACATAGAATAAGGCCGGATATAAAATGACTGATGAACTGAACAGTCCCCGAGGTATTCTCACAATCTTACGCCTGCTATCATGCTATCATGTCATGCTATCATGTCATGCTATCATGTCATGCTATCATGTCATGCTATCATGTCATGCTATCATGTCATGCTATCATGTCATGCTATCATGTCATGCTATCATGTCATGCTATCATGTCATGCTATCATGTCATGCTATCATGTCATGCTATCATGTCATGCTATCATGTCATGCTATCATGTCATGCTATCATGTCATGCTATCATGTCATGCTATCATGTCATGCTATCATGTCATGCTATCATGTCATGCTATCATGTCATGCTATCATGTCATGCTATCATGTCATGCTATCATGTCATGCTATCATGTCATGCTATCATGTCATGCTATCATGTCATGCTATCATGTCATGCTATCATGTCATGCTATCATGGCGCTTCCTCTTGACTAATATGTGACAGTCTGCAGGAAGCCGTCGCTGATAAACACATATATAATATGTACCTAAGAGGTAGAAGGCCCGATGTCCTTTTTCTCGAGTTTGCGCTGCACTTTTGGAACGATGTAATGTAATCAAGCGCTATCAATTACAATTTGACTGACAACAAATACAGTTATATTGAAGTATTCTCTTACACAATGACTCAATCCATCATTACAATTATGATTAAATGAACGTATAGAAATTATGGTTTATATGAGCTCACCTCAAGAACATTGAAATGGACTTCTTCCCTTCTACCTCTACCTCTGAGATACAGATATGATTAATTCAATATTTTCACCTAAACGTCACGCCAGAGAATACAATACAAACAAGAGGTAAAATAAATGCGGTTTGGCAGATTTATAGGTCTCACACATTATCTGTCAACCCGATTATTTGTTATTTTGACAACTTAAAATCCTATAAAACATATCTCAAGAAATCGATAATTTTACGTGTGTATAATCAAGTCAGACGGGGCAGAAGATCGCGGTTATCGCTGAGCGGCATCTCAGATCGTTGAGTCTCATCTTGATTATGAACAGAGGAGAGGACCACACATGATTCTGCTGCTGTCACAAGACTCAATGATCCAAATCCACTCGCTGATGCCTGCGGTTATTCTGCTTATATCACTCACAACACGGGTGTCGTGCATACGTTAATAATTTTATAATGACACCCAATTGTAAACAAGTTCAATCGACAAAATGATATTTGGACAATTTTCACCATTGTGATCCACAAAGTGAAAGTAACTCCATGATAAATGGTTTTTATTATTGCTGATGATTACTGTATCGTCTTTTAATACTGATAAATTGATTGTCATAGGTGAATTCAAAGATAAGTTCGTCTGCTCCTTTTTTTCATTAATGTCGAAGGCGTAAGAAAAGAGTGATTTTTATGCTTTTTCTCATAATTACCAAGTAATTCCCACAGTATGACTTTTAATAAAACTTAATTTAAATAAAGAAGAAAAAGTCACATGTATCACAATTTCATGTAAAAAAGTCACCAAACTGGTTATATTCCATGCTCGAAATTGTCTAAACAATGGTGAAAATTACCTGAAGGTATACAACAAATGTTTACTAAGGAAATCCTCATATTAGTTTTTTCTAACCCTGGAGGCCAAGTCTTGAAACTTACGCCTTCAAGACGCAAACGCTCTAGGACGTCAACAAGTCCCATGTACTGTAAGAATGAGTAATGACGACCTTGAAATCTACAGATAACTGTTCAGCTTCATTTTGAATAAGGTTTTATGACTGTATAATATCTCTAATAATTATTATAATGTTAATAATTTGTTTACAATAGATTGCTGGATGACAATCAAATAAGTGGCTTGACTTTATGTTTCAATGTCGATCACTCTTACAGTAAATGGGACTTTATGACGTCCGAGAGCGTTTGCGTCCTGAAGGCGTAAGTTTCAAGACTTGGCCTCCTGGTTTAATACCAATCAATGCTAGTGACCTGGGTGGTGCCACAAAAAAACAAACAGAGAAAGTGCCTCAAGAATACAATAGCAAACGCTAAGTACAGTACCGTTCAAAGTAAATTCCACAGACATCCGATCAAATCACATCACCTCCATGAGTTGATCTATCCATGACAACGCTCCCTTCGCTCAAGTGACGTCACCCTTCGAATGTTTAATATAACTGGTCCTCCAGATGAAGCTGTCAACCACCCCTCGACGTCGTGTGGAAAGCGTTGACGCTGCAGAGAGGGAGGATCTGATCGGAATAAGGGATGATATGGATGGGGTTGTACGCCGATTAATTAGGCCTCGAGGGTGAATGCTAGGGAGGGTGTTTATAGGTCTTAATACTCTCTTTAGTGAATCGTTTGTTGGCTTTACTACTGGTAAATGATCGTATGGTTAATGATGGAGAAGGCTTCCGTTTCGTTTTGTTTGTAAAGTACTCTTACAAAGCATTAGCCCAACAGGTATTAGACAACATTAAAAACTATCTAGTTAGCTCTGATTTTTACAAGACTTCACATGCTGTTCGACGATCTTGATATATATTTATGTTATTTAACAAGAAAGATATCTATCAGAAAATATATTCTTTTAAATTTGAACCAATAAATGGATTTAAAAAATAGATATGCAAACCGCTAAGTTGACTGTATACCGGCAGGAACAGAAAAACAAAAACAACAAAGAGGTCCATGCGAAAAGAGCGAAAAAAGGAGACGCTCGCTTCGCTCGCTCAATAAATATTATTTCATGATTCGTGAAAGAGTTTCGAAGTTCGTCACGTATCATATGCGGAACATATTCGTTACTAATTTAAAAACCCGTTCCACAGAAACGTGCCGTACCGTCCTCCATGTCAGGTTGTACGAACTGCGGATATAAATGCATCCTATAATCAAGGGTTGTTTGTTATGTTGGTTTTCACGCCGTTTAATTTGCAGAGTTGTTCCATCATCTTCACTGGTGAAGAATGTCACAAACAGTCAAACATTAACATCACAAACGAAACAATTAGCCAGTCTCATCTTACGAAAGCTCTCAGTCAACTTACAAAATGTGTTCGGTGAATTATCTTTATAAGACCGATTTAAATTGCCTCAACGCTTAATTCAAATTATCTAATTTAACCATCTCTAGGGGTCAAAACAATCGGGCGGTAAAATGATCGACATGAGGGCATAGCGAGTCAAGTACCGCTTTTATCCATGGATGACACCGAAGAACCCGATCGTACTCGTGGATAAACTAGGAAAACGCTCTGTGTAACGCGTTGATGAGCGAGCCTTCGTATTGTATGTGAATTGATATGCGTTTGCAAGTTTCAACTATACAGACCTTGGAAAGAGCCGAAATGAAAAGCTTCGAAGGTACAGTGATAAAATATCTTATATTTTATCAGATATTTCTGGTAAAATATTATCTGATAAGATATTTCTGATATTTGTATTTCTGAAATTTATCTGATTTATCAGAATTTTTTTTCACATTTTTCCAAACACGTATAAAATGTCAGATTTGACCTGGGCTGCACTCCGGCCAAAAATAAAACACATAGAAAAAAACATATTCTCTGTTTATTCCCGATGGTACATCATGTATGTGCGCACCTAAAAGAGTTTGACCTTGAATTAATCTTCATAATGCGCCAAGCCCCCACAACATTATTCACCGATCTTGGTTCACTATCCCGCCTCGGAGTGACATCAAAACATCCCGCCAGTTAATCACTATGATTAGAACAATCCCATCATCCAGCATGCGTCGTCTCCACCTCCTTGCTTCTTGCCACTAGCAGGGCCACGAGGAATTCATTACTATGATGCGGACAGGACAGTTCGCTAACTGGCATAGAACCGACAGACGTGGAACTTAGTTTCACCCAAAGGATTAACTGCAAAAGAAATGGATCGTCTAAAAAAACTGTTGAAAAAACTAAAATATCTACTACAAGAAGCACGCACGCAAACAACAACGTCACAAATATACAGAAACACAAAAAATATTAATACCAATAAATATAAATCAAATAACTGAGTTTATAACAACTAAAAAAATTGGAAAATCTAAAAAAACACTTCATTTTCTGTTGTTGCCAATTTAAGAATGTTGAAAGAGCAATAAAAGAGATAGATGTATGGAAAAGTACCTACCGAATTCACTTGTTCCAAATTGTATGGAAATTAGAAATTTGCAAAGAAATCAGAAATAATATAAAATATCTATCTTATAGATTGAGTTGATCGTGTTTAGTTGGAGATATTGCACGTATCTGTGCTCGCTCATAAACGCGTTACACTGAACGTTTTCCTAGTATCTAAAAGTAAACATGTTTTGGTTGCCCACGGGCAACATGTGTACTGCATTATGCCGGCCATGCACCGCTGCACTGATATGATAAGAATCCAGCGATTAAAGTGATAGCGTGGGAACGTCCGGTGGTCATCCACGTAGCATCTTGTATGCGTGACCTCTACTTGCTCCTCGGGCTAACAGCATTTGCATGCGGGAGAGGTTTTAATTACAGCAGCAACTAGCACGGAAGACGGTGATTTATATGAAAAGTTAGGTTAGGGTTGTCAATGAACCTTGTTTCAGTTGGATTTTGTTTTGGAATGCTTTGGGACAGTTTTGAAATTAATTAGCTGGAAGTTTAAAAACACACCATGGAGATTGGAGATGGGTTAAAATAATTTTCCATACGACGGTTATACCTATATACAAAACTGTTT
The DNA here is from genome assembly GCA_934045905.1 of Leuctra nigra. Lineage (NCBI taxonomy): Eukaryota > Metazoa > Arthropoda > Insecta > Plecoptera > Leuctridae > Leuctra > Leuctra nigra. The sequence continues at coordinate 26,783,529 of OW203767.1, read as the reverse complement.
TAAAATATTATTTCTAAAATATTGTGTCACATGCAGTTTGTTTTCTAGAATCAGATAACAGTTTAAAAAAAACACCATGGAGATTGGAGATGGGTTAAAATAATTTTCCATACGGCGGTTATATCTATATACAAAACTGTTTTAAAATATTATTTCTAAAATATTGTGTCACATGCAGTTTGTTTTCCAGAATAAGATAACATCAATTCAGCGTAAGAATGATGACATTCAAACTGTCAACGTCAAGCTATAATATTTAGTTCAATTTTGAATACGATTTTTATTACTGTAAAATGTCTGTAACGAACGATTATCCATGTTTTAAATAGATTACTGTAACAATCTAATAATTTTCTTGACATTATGTTTCATTGTCGATCATTCTTACGGTGAATGGATTTATCAATTTGTGTTAAAAAAAAATGTGAATCCCAATTCACTATTTACTTACTATCAACTTAGTCTAGCTACGTCGTATTGCACATGTGTACATACAATTATCGTCTCCAAAGTGACTCTGTGCCTAGAGAAGAACTAACCTAACGAGAGCATTTCACAAAGACGATTTTAACCACTTCTCGATCGCCTCGTCCTCAACTTTGAAATGTCATAGTTCTCTATCTGTTCGATGAAAATAATGTTAATTCCAATAACGTTCTAATGATAATCGAGAGAGACAGTTGTCAGTGGTGTTGTCCTAATATTTTTTGGGGTATACGCTACCGTGGGCGTCCGCAGGATTTCTGCCAGGGGGGAGGGGGCAAGGCAAGGAAAACAATTTTCCTCGGAATAAGAGGGGGGGGGGAGCACCCAGCCCCGCATGGTTTTTTGGTTTTTGGATCCTGTGAAATCAATTTTGAGACGCTATGAGGCGTATTTTGTAAAAATGTACAATATATTATATAAATTGACACTTTGGGGTGGTGGAGGGCTTAGCACAGCCAAGCCCCGCAGAGCGTTTTTGGGTTTTTGGACACTGTGAAATCAATTTTGAGACGTTATGAGGCTTATTTTGAGAAAAAAATTAATATATTTTATAATTTTACACTTTGGGGTGGTGGAGGGCATGGCACCACCCTGCCCTGCAGGTTTTTTGTGTGTTTTGACACTTTGAAATTAACTTTTTTGAGTTTTTTGTTTACGAAATGAAACTAGTTGTAAAACATAACAAAAGTTTTAAGTATTCCGGACATCTTCACTCTTCAGCAAAACTATTCTTTTAGGTATACGGCGTAAACCACCCGCGTATCCTTCTAAGTTTTTGGGTATACTTTCCAGTGAAAATACTTTTTTAGGTATACGGCGTATACCCGCGTATACCCTCGACTACACCACTGATAGTTGTAATCATCTGACAAAATGCTCTCATGTCAATTTCAAATCTGGAGCCAAGAATAAGTCGTCGCTAGGATCGTAGCTAGGATTTGGCAGAGCGCTAGTTTGTTTCACTTTTCACGGCCGTGTTGTGCGTAGAACTCACGCACGAGATTGCTTTGCGCGAGCCAACTAATACACTGAGCTAAATGAACAATCACTCTGTCATGTACTAGGAAAACGCTCAGTGTAACGCGTTGATGAGCGAGCACAGAAACGTGCAACATCCCCAGCCAAACACGATACACGATACGACACAATACGATTTCCTTTGCATCTTTCCAATCTCCATTTAAATGCCCATACACTCTAGGCTAATAACAGATCCCCATAAAAAACACTTCGTGTAAAAATAACAGCCAAGTTTCTTCAACTAAAAAATAATAATATGAAATCTAAAAATTCTGCACTGAAAAGTAGTGATATCAAAAAATGAGCCAAGTCAAAACTTTATTTGAAAATCAAAAAATACTTGTATATAAATAGCTTGGAAGTATAGGCCAATTATAAAATATACAATAAATATACATATACATAGTATACCTATAATACCCTAAAAAAACGATGCGCCAAGTATTTTTTGATTTTCAAATAAAGTTTTGACTTGGCTCATTTTTTGATATCACTACTTTTCAGTGCAGAATTTTTAGATTTCATATTATTTTTTTTTAGTTGAAGAGACTTGGCTGTTATTTTTACACGAAGTGTATTTTATGGGGATATCACTCCTTTTTTTAGTTTATTCTTACAACTTGTAACAATCGAATGAACAATTACTAAATCCTTTAAAAAAATCACCCTTTACAATTGAGCTATTTTCATGAAGAATAGCAAAGGTTTCATTCCAATCGGTCAACTAAGTTCCGAGATATGGCCATGGGCGCCCGCAGGATTTCTGCCAGGTGGGGGCAGGGGAAGGAAAACAATATTTTACGGGTTTAAGGGGGGTGTGGGGGGCGCGCCCGCCACCATGCCCCGCAGGGCGTTTTTTGGTTTTTGAACACTTTGAAATCAATTTTGAGACGTTTTGAGGTGTATTTTGTTGAAATATTCAATATTTTTTAATTATTGCACTTTGGGGTGGTGGGGGACATGTTCAAAACTGCCCCGCAGGGCATTTTTTGGATTTTTTACACTGTGAAATCATTTTTTTAGTTCTTTTGGTTACAAAATTATACTATGCGTTAAACCCCATACAATTTTTATGTTTTCCTGACATCCAGGGGGGGGGCAAGCGCCCCCCCTTGCCCCCCCCCTGCGGGCGCCCATAGATATGGCAACACCTCGGTTTTCAAAATGGCTGCTGAACTTTCTGCACTGCCACATAGAATTTATAACTATAAATGATATGTATCAATTTTAACTTTCTGAATATGTATTTATTGTATAGGAGGGGATTATAATGAAAAGTCTTGTTTGGCTGTTCCTATTCCATAGAGATGGCCTTCCGAATAGTTTGGCGCTAGTTTCATACCGATATGTCAACCAGTTTTCGAGATATGACGTTACTTCCTGTTTCAAAATGGCTGCTGAAATCACTGACTCCTTGAATTATAATTTAAACATGATTACATTTTATTATAAGCTGTCTCAAATAGTATATTTATTGTATCAAAATGTAAATTTGTGAGATTTTTAAATATGTGACGTCATTTCCGGTTTCGGTATGGGAAATTGCAAATATTATTGATGATAATACATGAAGTTGACCGTCTAAATTGTTTAGCGCTGGTTTCGTTCAAATCTATTTAGCCGTTATTGAGATATGATGTCACTTCCGGGTTCAAAATGGCGGCTTCCGGTTGGTTTTATAACAAGTCAAATGAGATATCACAAGTAAATTCGTTACATAAATATCAAAATAATCGGATCAACCTTTTTGCCGAAATGCCAATCGAAGAATTTCAAATTTCATTACGTCATTCCCGGTTTCGTTAACATAATTTTTAGTCTTTTGCTACTGATAATGCATATAGATGACCGTCTGAATCGTTTGGCGCAAATTTCGTTGCAATCAGTTTAGCCGTTGTTGAGATATGACGTCACTTCCGGTTTCAAAATGGCGGCACAAAAAATTCATAGGGCGAAGGTTAAATCAGACGCCAAAAGTGCACACGTGGTAAAAATGTGAGATCAATCGGTTCAGCCGTTTATGCTGTGGCCTTGTTACCGGATTTGAATTCCAGGATACTACTACTACTACTACTACTACTACTATGAATATGAAAACCGCCCTAAAACACTGTTTTCAAGGCCCTCTAGATCGCAAAGGGCGTAACCTATTGTTCCCAAATTTGGTATATGCTGGAGGGTGGGCCATAGCTCGAAATTAGGATATTTCGCAACAATGTGAGATTTTCTAATTTTAAGATCCAGTAGGCCGAAAATGCCACTTTGTTGCTTACAGTAAAAGTGGGTTTGCTCCAGCCTTTTTAAATGAGAGTGTGCGTGCGCCGTACGACTTGGCTGGCGTGGAGCGACCGCTCCACTAGATGTGTCGTGACTTACCTACCTATACGTACTTTTTCCAGAAATCTCTTTTGACAGCCCATACTAAACTCTTAAATGACAATAAAATGTGGGCTTAATATGTGCAAAAGTATCACCATGCAAAATTTGAACTTAATCGGAACATTTTCCTTTTCGACCAATCAGAAGGTTTTATTTAAACTTAAACAAATTGGAGGATTTGGCTGACATTTTGTAGGATTTGAGACATTGTTGATAGCAATGACTTGACAAAATTTCAAATTGATCGGACCAACCAATCGGATGATAATATTTTAAAATTTTGAACCAATCAGCGGATTTCTAAAAAAAATAGGGTCTTGCAACGCCCAGGGATGGTTCAAACATGTGTGCAACATTTAATCTCGATCGAAGAAAAACTGTGACCTGTATAGCCTCAGTAACAGAAAAAAACAGAGGTTCGTACGACGAGCTTTGACACGTCACAAGAGATGACCGTGTGTGGAATAACTCAGGAGGTGTGTTCTGCCGCGGCATTGGCTTTCACCTGGCAGTCGCGTGACCTCCCTGTGACCCGCGTCGTCATGGTGACCTCACGCCACACCTGCACGAGCGTCGCGACGCGTTAACGACGCACGACAATACATTGTTGCGCTATTCACACTGCAAAGCTAGATTTCGCCCCTGTACGCTCTATACCACATATTTGGCATTGTTGCAGCTGATCAAGCAGATATTTGGCAATCTACCAAAACGACATATTTGATTTTTTTCCTCAATCTTTTTACCTGTTTGAAAATAATAATAGTCTGCTATTGGCAAATTCTAAATAAGAATTAAACATTTTTACCTATGCTCTATCGACTAAACGTAATATTTAATTGTGCTGCTTTTATTCAACAGTAAGGAGTTTCAACTTGCTATCGATTACAAACGCTGTCCTATAATACTAGTAGGTACCTTAAACAAATTAATATATCATAATTTTCTTTAGCCTGTTTGATCATTTCTCAAGATGTTTATTATTACGTTTCGAACACAATTCGCGCCCTTCTTCTGGTTTTAACAAACTAAGTAAAAACTTACAACTACAGCACGATTTATAATGTCATTTGCGTCCTTGAAACTTTCATAACACAACAGTCGTCCAACCCTCAACTTAATATACAAAGCCGTTGTCAAGATTGGCAGGCATACATATTAATACCCAGCCTTTGAGTGTGTACAGAATTATAATGATATTTAAATGTGAAAGCTTTTAGTACCCACCACACAATGTTTATTTTATTTAGTTTTTAGACGAGTTTTAAAATCTCTCTATTTTGTTTACTATTCTCCAAATTTCCATGCAAAAAAAGCTTTGTCAGTGAATGAAGAGTTTTAAAACTTCGAATACTTAGGTATATTGAATATATTGAATAAAAATGATCTTTGGAAATACTTTAAAAATATCTTTAATCGGGAAAACCTACAATGAAAACAAGTATAATCTAGTGGAGCGGTCGCTCCACCCAGCCAAGTCGTACTGTACACTCACACTCACTCAACATACCGTAAATGCCTAATAAAATGAGGAGCCAGACCAACTACTTTTACTGTAAGCAACAACATGGCATTTTCGGCCTACTGGATCATAAAATTGGAAAATCTCACATTGTTGTAAAATATCTTAATTTTGAGCTATGGCCCACCCCACCACATATACCAAATTTGGGAACAATAGGCTATACCATTTGCGAGCTAGAGGGCCGAGAAAACAGTGAAATTACACCACTTTGATCTTTAGATGATTCAGATGATATCAGGAAATACCGCAATCACCGCCACAGCCTAAACGGCTTAGCCGATCGATCTGAAATTTTTACCACATGTGCACTTTTGGCGTCTGAGGTGCCTTTTTATAAAACCAACCGGTAGTCGCCATTTTGAAACCGGAAGTGACGTCATATCTCGAAAACGGCTATACCGATCGGAATGAAACTAGCGCCAAATGATTCAGACGGTCGTCTATATGGAATATCAGTAGTTAAAGTAGAGATGTACTATTACCGAAACCGGAAATGACGTCATAAAAATGAAGATCTAGATTTTAATGACCTCTTACTACAATAACTACATATTCAGAAGGCTTATAATGATACATAACATTTATAGAAATAAATTCTAGGTGGCAGTTATTTCAGTCGCCATTTTGAAAACCGGAAGTGATACCATATCTCGAAAACGGCTGGACTGATTGGAACGAAGTTTCGCAATTCTTCATGGAATATCACTTTAAGCTTAGGTATATTGAGCACCAAACACAATTTCTCGTATTAACCAATTCGGAAATGGCGTATTTTTTAAAAGTATTTAGTCATTGTTGCTCCGATGTGTGTTACAAGTTGTGTAAATAAACTAAAAAAATAATTGATATCCCCATAAAAAAACACTCCGTGTAAAAATACCAGCCAAGTCTCTTCAACTATAAAAAAAATAGAATAAATCTAAAAATTCAGCACTGAAAAGTAGTGATATCAAAAAATGAGCCAAGTCAAAACTTAATTTTAAAAACCAAAATATACTTGGCGCATCGTTTTTAAGGGCATTATAGGTATATTATATATAATTAGGTAGGTACATTTGATTTTTGGCATATGCTTCTATACTATTTATATACACGATGCGCCAAGTATATTTTGGTTTTTAAAATTAAGTTTTGACTTGGCTTATTTTTTGATATCACTACTTTTCAGTGCTGAATTTTTAGATTTATTCTATTTTTTTATAGTTGAAGAGACTTGGCTGGTATTTTTACACGGAGTGTTTTTTTATGGGGTTGTAATGTTATCGACCAAGCAACGTTCCTTGGTTGTTGACATCTGAAAACGCAGTTTATTTACATTTTCAAAGCCTTTACATTTTGTTATGCGTTATTACATTCTGCAAATCATAAATAAAACAAGAAACGTCCGTCAAATAATATATGCCACGTGACTATGTCCGAGGACAAAAGAATCTGGAATCCAATAAATGCGACACAATAGGGGATGTTTCACCCTTGTACTTGTCGCCTAGACTACCCGCCTTACACGGATGCCTCACGTGTAGCCTGCATTCCAGGCGCGTGACGACTATCTCTACTCCTGTTGCGTAGGCCTCACAACTGACGTGACGTACAGGCTTATTGCCTGCATTCCAGGCGTAACTGATGTCTGGAATACAGAACGGGACGTGGTGGGATGGTTTTTGCGGGATGAAAGGAGTTTACCGAAGTGGAAAAGCATGTGATGGTCATGAGAAATATGAAAAATCAAATGAGCTAATTTAGCTCTACCCTATATGTACAAAGTTACGAATAGCGAATTGTCACATGAAATTAATATTTCAGTGTAACAGAGGATAATCGGCATTGCGTTCTACCTGAATATACCTTCACAAACACCAAAAATTATTATTATTACTGATAATGCACTGCTACTGAGGTTTCAACAGGACAAATTTCAAAGGATCATGTTAAAATCCAAAATGGTATTATCAAGTACGACGTAACTAGTGAATATGAAATTATATCAAACATGATTTAATTGTTCTGAAAATCGATAATTAAACAAGCGTACCGACTATTATCCTCTTTTTCACCTCTTGTCTCTCTGTTTGCTTTTGTTTGCTATTGTAGGCACCTGATCACATGGATCTGATAATTTGCACGTTCTCAAATACTCAATCGCGGTTGAAATCTCTCTTTCAGGGAGCTTAGGTTCGATTCCAGCGAATTATCCTCTTGACTGGAGTGTTCTTGGACACTGATAGAACCACCTGATTCACAACATCTCTACTTGAATGGGATTCAAAATCTGTACCACAGAGGTAGAAGGATAAAAGTGAAAGTTTAAATGGACTTTAAAAGTAAATTTTCTCGTTTTTGCGTTGCACATTTATGGAATCAAGCTTTATTAATTGTTATTTGACTAATGCCAACAAATACAGTTACATTGAAGTATTCTTTTAAGCGTAATGACTTCTGTCACCATTACAAATGGATGAAGGCAGAACTGCTTATGAGCTCACCCAAAAATCATGTAAATGGAGTGCCGCCCATCTACCTCTGAGGTACGAATATTCAATGCTAGCACCATACACGGACGCAAAATGTCCTCGTCATTCCACAAAAATTAAAACGGTATTTGAACGAAACGGATTGGACTTGTCATGTCCCTCGAAATCAATCCTTGTTATTATCAATGAAATCAGAGCTCATCTACTAAAGTTAGATGACGAGTTAGCACTGACTTCAAGTGATGATGCTATCAAACATCATCAGCATTTCCTTTCGAATGTTGTTTTGACTTTGGCCAAGTGTACTTCTACATCTCCTGACTCTGCGATCGCTTAATGCACCCCCGTTGTGTCGGACTTGTGTTTGAATTAGCGTTTCTTTCGAATGCCGTTTCGACTTTGGCCAAGTGTACTTCTGCATCTCCTGGCTCTGCGATCGCTTTATGCACCCCCGTTGTGTCGGACTTGTGTTTGAATTAGCTTCATCTTGCTCAGCTGCTTGAGAGGGGCGGCGAAGAATTAATATCCATCAGATGAGCGCAGAGGGTGGCGCGCAAATACTTATTAATATCATGTAACAGGGGTAGAGAGGCGGGGGAGGATGATGGAGTATTATTGAGTATTGACGGGGAGCGGTAGGTGGGTACAATCATTCGGAAGATCGTTCAAAACACCTCAAGTGCTTCATCCAAATAATAATAATAATAATAATAATACCCGGGTTATAATCACTGATCGGGGGCTTGCAGAGCCCCCGATCAGTGATTTAATTTGAACAAAACATGGCATAAGAGAGTTGGCAAACTTACTCTCTACCCATCAGTGTCTATAATGGTGCGGTAGCATGACGCAGCCAAATCGTAACAGTGTCCCTAAATAACCTAATAAACACTGTGGTACTACAAACTACTTCAACTTCAACGAAAACGTCGTACAATTTAGCAGATCAAGTCAACCCAGCCCCAGATTGAAGCCGGGATTCCCCTCAAACCCCAACATTGTTGCAGCGAAATGCAACCCACCCTAGCGTCTCTGTGGCCGTGAAGTGTGAAACCTGCTGAGGGGGGGGACTAATGCACTATGCGGGGTAGTTGATTCAGAACGCATTGTGTGGGTGGGTGGGTGGGTGGGGGGGATAATCGGGGGCGGCGCGCTCCACCCCCGGGGTGATGATATTAACTTTATATCATATCCGGCTCGGGGGCGGCGGAGCGTCACCCCCCCCCCCCCCCCCCCGGCGCTATCCGGAGACCAACACTTCTTCATTCATGAGTTATAGCGAGGTTTCGGGCCCCTCAGAGTGCAGGCATGAGAGACTAACTGATAGTTGTAATCGGGTTCGATCAAATTCATTCTGGACTATGGATCTGTATTGTTAGACGAAGTAATTCGTGTAGGATTATTTGAGTGAAATACGTTCCTCATTTATCTGCGTGAAGGTTTTGATAGATGTGCAGGTCTTCTTTGTTATCATTGACTCTTTTCTCTTCCAACAATTTCAGTTAAATTTAGAATATATTGCGGATGGTTCTAATCAAACAACTAGCACAATATTCTTATTAACTTTAAATAAATAGACGTCAAAACTAATTTATATTGTTGGATCCGATGCTTGTGGCTCTGATCTACTTCATCACGCCACTTATTAATATTTTAAAATTAAAAATATTATGCATAAATGTGCATGTACACTTGGCCAAACAAAAATTGAACGTTCAATAAATCTGATAGGTTGATAAATGTAAGATCGCACCATCAGAAGTCAGTCTAAGCGATCTAATTGTCTCACTCTAGTAGGTGACCTCACATTTCAATGATAATAACAAGCTTTGATTGGTTATAGACATGACCAGCAGTCATTCAAATTTGTTCAACGATCAATTTTTGTTTTGCCGAGTGTACATAAATTTCGTGTGGCTGGATCGATCGACCATTTTCCAGGTAGTATTAATTTTTGCTATACTCACTCATTGTTATAGCCTAAAACTTTGGCCTAAACAACAAATCAAAAACTTAAATACTTGCCGTGTCATTTTCAAGGTAGGCGAATAAGAAATTAGTATTTTACCCATGCTTTCTTATAGCAGGCTTGATATATTCGTTACATTTTAAGATTCTACTTAAATGTATCGAAAGATTTAAGTACAAAACGCATCGTGTACTAAATAAATAGTATGCTAGCTAGTCAATTCAAATTACAAAAAAGTCAAATCAAATTACCTTTGGCAACACTGATAGTTTCACACACAAAAAACTGTGTAAGCTCAGCCATCATGACTCCGCACAAATTAAAATTTCCAATGTAGGATGTTGTCATATTGTACCATAATGTTAGAAGGGTAAGACAAAACTTCCTTCGTCAATTCACAACGTACTTTTTGGGTTCAACTACCCTTTATATTAAATGAGTAGATTATATGGTAATAGAATTCATAAACGTTGAAGCTATCCAATACTTCAGAAATTCGATCAGCACCAAGAATTGTTCCGGATTCTTCTTGATTTCCGGATTCGATCATGTTGTAATTCTTGGAAGTGGAATACACGTCTGATATTGTGTCGCAAAGCAGGACATTGGGGGGGAGGGGATCGATAAATCAGAAAGCGTTTGTGCTGATCACGGCTGCCCCCCCCCCCCCCCTCCAGTGTGCCGGTAATGGATTACACTTCTCTATAGCAGAGCTTCCATAACACCAGGAGCAGGGAGTCGGAACAGAAACGGGGCGATAAGGTCGCTCCTGTCCCAGAGCTTTTTATACGTTCAATGTCAAAACCGATCAAGAAGCTCAGCGGCTTAGTTGGCGGTGTTTTTGTTGTGTTTTAAGCAATGCAGTAAACTTCATGCTGCAGACAAAACAGACAAAATGTTCATTAATGTGTGTATTTGCTCTGAACACAAAGCAATAAGAACGTTTAGTTACTTTATTTGAATAATATTTCGACGAATCCGAGAAAATTTTACAAAATGTTTGCATATTTCGTCAACTCCAATTCCGGAACATTTTTGTTTTTTTAACTATTTACTTTTTATCCTAAAAAACTTGAAAAATTGAACTTTTTACAACTTTTCACAATAAAAAAGTACATAGGTAAGAAAATGTTTACATTTTGATAGTGAAAACATGAAACATATAATATTATTAAAAACTTTTTATAATTTGAACAATAAAGCCGTACCTACTTTTTGACACGTTCAATGAGATATTTCATCCTGTTTTCTCAATATTTAGGTTGTTTATTCTTTCGATTCCTATCGTTTAGTTATTTCCCAAGGAACGTGATACTAATAACATTACTACTAACATTTTAATACTATTATAAAAACAAACATTGTTTGACCAAAAGCCCTTTCATTCGTCCCTTCCTCACTCGAACTGTTACGCTAATGTACTTAGAGTGTTTGTCACTAATTTGTCTGGAAGTTCGGAATTACACTAATCCGACCAATGGAATGATTGAATTACAAGTTGCCCGTAGGTTGGTATCTGGACCAAACTTCAGAACATCTGGGACTGTTGTCTCGACACCATGTCACGTGGCTCCTAATATATTCAACAGTGTATGTATAAACAGTATTGTCACATACCAAATCACTCCATTTGCAGAATAGAATACGTAATTGAACGTAAGATGTCAAGAGCTTTTAACGATAATTTATTTATGAGCTGCAACAGAGATTTGAGTCATAATCGACTCATCAACTATGACTATGACTCGAATCTCTGTTGTTTTCCTGTTTGTTCTTTACGTATTTTGGTTTCATTCGAAAATTGAGTTACGTATAGTCGTAGCAAACTAAGCAACGAAATATTTACGAAATGTTAATAATCGCTACAAATGATGGGTTCTGTAGTGCCTCCAAGGACTTACACAGTTGCAATGAAAAGCAGAATAATTGCTATTTAATATTGACATTGTATGATTTCTATAAAGGGAATTCCACACAAGGTTTAGCACGTCGATGCTCGCTTATCAAGTCGATACCTCGCTTGTCGGTTTTATTTTATTTCCAAGTAGGTATGCACACTTGTGGAGTCTTGTAAGTGGTAAGAAGAAAAAGAAAACGAAGTAAGTCGTCATAAAAAAGAGAACTCAACTTAAATTCATCTCTTTAAAAATGTTTAATAATTTAATCCCTATTTAGATTAGAGGTTTTCCTTCATAATGCCTTCCATTTTCACTTTTATTTCCATCAACAAATCGCCAGTGTGGTACCACGTGACTGACTGTTCTGAAAGGGAAGTAAAGTAACGCAGAGATAATCAAGAGTGATCCGAGATAAATGGCGCCCCACGGGGGGTGGGGGAGGGGGGAGGGGGCGCTAATGCTGGGGGTTTACTGTGCGATTCAATTATGGAAATAACAGAGCAGCGAAGTGATTACGCAGCTTTCAAAAGCTTAACTGTGCTATACTTTACCAACCAGTAGGGACGAGGCAGCCGCTTGCGATGATGAAGACGAAAACTTGGGAAACATTCATAATGTAAGAACATGGGAACATAAAGAAATGTCTATTGTCTCTTATTTTATTATATTTTATAAATGTTCAGACAAAACTTAAATACTCCTAATTAAATTTGACGCTTTATTACAAAAATAGTCATGAACACACACAATATGTGAATGTAATATCCTATTCGCGAAAATAAGCGATACTTGATGTAATGGAGCCACTTCTGGCAAGATGGCTACTGTCAAGTTTACAGATTCATTTATTTGTGTCTATTCAGTTCGGGTTTCCAAGAGCAGTGAAAAAGGTGAAACAATTAAATTGAAATTTAGCTATAATTTACTTTTGTAGTCATAAAAAACTAAAGCAAATATTTTTATACATGTGCCCCTATCATCTGCCATTTACATATTACCACAATAGCCACCAGAGTTCCTTGTTTTGGAACAGGTTGGGTGAGTGGTTAACGCTCTGAACTTGTATTCCGTAGGCCCGGGTTCGATTCCCGCGGCCGTCCTTCCTGACTAGGGTTTTTTCATGGTATTCCCTCAGTCGACAGGCAAATGCTGGGAAGGTACCCTACTAATAGGCCACGACCGCCTCCTTCCGACCTTCCATCCTTACCTTCTATTCACCACCATCCCAATCATCTTCATAATCATTCATCCGTCGCCATTGGCCTCGCTGCAGAACAGTGCGACGTTAAGCCCCAGACAAAAAAAATCGAATTGACTATAACATAATTTTGATGCAAATCCCCAAATCTGTTTGGTACAAAAATATTCCAGCATAGTATTTAGACTGATTTATTTTATAAACAAAATTTTAAAGGCATAATGAAAATAAAGTAATATTTAGAGTCCCCCACATGCCACCATTTGTAAAATGTATTTTATGACTTGAGTAATTTACTACACTGTAATCTTACTTAGAATTCCGTACCCTCATGATAATAGTTTTGTAGCGCGCTTGTATTCGTGTTATTCAGAGAGGAGAGTAAGGAGCTGGGTTATCTCAGGATATTCCCTGTCTTACACCTCGACCTGGCACTCCGGTCAATGACCCCCCAGTCCAGACCGACACTTACTAATATCGATATGAAGATGTACTTGCAGCATCACAATCCTAGAGAGTACTTGTATAAGCAGTAATAAAATAACAATGTGCCTAAAAGTCCAACAATTTTTTTATTGTTATAGGATGAAGTGTTCAACTTGAAAAACAAATAAACAAATCTGTTTAGTACAAAATATTCCGTCATACTGTTAAGACAAATTTATTTTAAAAACTAAACTTTAACGGCATAGTGAAAATAAAGTAATAATTATAGACCCACCCATGCCACCATTTGTAAAATTCATTGAATTAATTGAATTACTTACTACAATGTAATTTTGTTATAAAAACCTTGACCATGTTGTAAGTCCATTGCCATATTGCATTATGTGAATAAAATAAATTAACAATGGTAAAATAATAAATGAAACATGCAAGCACATTTTTAGCAAGCGGCCCCAACCAAGCATCATGTTGATGACATAATACTCGGTATTCGTTCCGACCTGCTCCTGCATTACCCATGAGAGTGCCCCCCTCCCTCCCCCCTGTGGCTACTACTAGGTGCAATAAGAGGTGACAAATGATCGCTGCTGGAGCGGTGGGGGGGGGGGGGGGGGAGGGGTGGGAGGGGGGACAAACATTTCAATTCATTGCTTCTCGATTCCCACTCGCATTACGTTTTATCGTCAGTTTAGAAAGCATTCTGAAAGCTTTCGATGTTTTATATTGTATCGATTTCACCGCATAGATGTAGGGAGGTGGCTAGCACTGCTGCTGATGTGGTTAGACAGTCACGGACGCGTTTACATGGATGATTTCACGTAATGTGATTAAACATATCAGCTTACAATTGCGTTACTTAGTTGGGAACAGTGATGACATATCCAGTTCGCATCTGTTCTGTTTTAATGAGAATATGTAAAACATCGTAATGTCATTGTTCGTTATGAACATCGTTTGCTTTCAATTACCATTTCAACAAAAATCCTCGTTTGGATTCCAGATATTTTAAAATGAAAAAGATCATGCTTGAGCTCGAAAATCAAAATATTTGAGTTGGCTTGTTTCTTTCTACTAAAATCTCAACAATGCAATTGTTTTCAGAGAAAATGTTGTGTAAAAATATAGAATCTTCTACCACTTCTGACACCATTTGTGTAATGAATAACACCAAATAGTGTTGCCGTTAGTAGTTAAGTTATAGATTATTGACATAACTATAATATTCATAATGTTTGCAATCTTACATTTTTATTGACCAATCAGAAACTGCCTGAGTGTCTCTAGTTACTAACATGATTGGTTTTTCCAGACATCTATTTAATAAATTTCGTATTTAACACCGTCAGATATCGTAATGTATAATCCAGTGTGCGGAATTATTTAGTCTAATAATAATGCGCGCTTATATATGACTTTTTTAAAATTAGAAGACAAATTCAAAAAATCACCGTCTGCATCCCTGTGATGATAATGTGACTCTGTACATGTGCAGAACCAAGTTGAAGAACCAAAAGTTGTAGTGTGGATAGCTAATAGAGCAATCTAGGATAGTTTCTGATTTAGCATTAGTTTTACAGAAAGTTTGCCCTAAGGTTCAATGACCGCTACTACCAATTGTTTTTCCACATGCGCTGCTTCTGCTAATATTGTTTTTCTGTCAGATTTGAAGAAGTCAATTTGAATAATCGAAGCATATGACGTATCGATATCAATATGTCGATATCTGTCAGAGCAGATCAGTAGCAGGAGTAACTTGAGATAAAAACACCGACAGAGATGAAAAACAACGTTCTGTAGAAGACACTGACAAGACCAGCAGACGTGTCAAGCAGTATTTCATAGCCCCTTTGTTCTGTCTCTCAAATTCCAACATTTTAACTGAGTATAATTGTCTCGTGAAGGGATTCATGAACAGTGGCGTAACTAGAGAGTGATGGCCCCTTGCAAAATATTCTTCTGGTGCCCCCCCCCCCCCCCCAAATATATTTTAGTTATATTTGACTATTTTGAATACTGTACTACAAAAACAATATTTGATAAAAGACTGCCAAGCACCTTCTCACCTAAAAGTATTGAGATCTAAGGATCTAGCAAAACGTTGTTAAAACATGTTCGCACTAAAATTCGTTAAATCATTTAACCCAGATACTGCCGCCAAGCACTACACTTAACTTTGTGCCCAAATTGGACATAAAATAAGCCTCCAAATTTCAAACATAAGCCGTAATAGAATCAGAATAGAATCAATCAGAATGTTTCACACAATACAAATTAAAATTCTGCTTTATTTGAGAAGTGTCCGTGCTGCCCCCCTAGTGCCTGGGCCCCTGGCATTTTGCCGGCCTAGCCACCCGGTAGTTACGCCACTGTTCATGAAATTAAACGATTGAATTTCTATTACATTGTAAAGTGCATCTTTGAAATCGCAAGAAATACACCGCTATTACACTTTGTTCCGTGTCTTGATACCTCACAATGAAATTAAACCCGAATACAAAATTGAAAACGAAAAAAACACTCTTCTCCTCTCTTTACCTTTAATTCACGCTGGAAGCAAACGTAAAGTTCATTGATTTTGTAAAATATCTCTCAACAGTTCTCAGTCCTCGTTCTACTCATTTAGTAAATTGCTTTCTTCCCCTTCCTCGCTGTGTCTACCCATCCCTTGTTCTCTCTCTCATCTACCCTCTAGTTCAGACAGGCGTCTTTTGTTTTCACTTTCTCTCGTCGCTGACTTGTCTGTCACTTGTAATTACGCCGAGTCCTCGACTACACAAAGAGAAGATTCGATCTTCTCTTACTTGAACAAATATAATGTATGCAAACTCGCGAGCTGTAGAACTGTGTGTTTGGAATATTTCGTTAGTGGAAAGAAACGAAATGTTCATCGCATGGCGAAACACAGACATGGAGATTCTGTGCTGTGGAGGAAATTCCTGGAACATGAAGAAGAGACAGTCAGTCCAGTGGGCGGTGAATAGTCTATGTTTTATCGCCAAATCTTCTCATTTACTTGGAAAACGCTCTGTGTAACGCGTTGATAAGAGCATCTATACGCTCTGGATAGAAAACAAAATCGATGCATTTGCAAGTGATCAAGACGCGGTGCAATTACATTATAGATCAACAAAGATCAACTTAAGGTGGCTCGATCACTCGAGGCATAGTCTCAGATCTTCAAACAATTTTGCGTACTTATTGACAATCATGCCATACACAATAACGCAAATATTAAACACTTTTTGTGTCTAGTTTCTGAGATAATTTGAGTTTTCTTCCCCATGTTGTCTTATGGCAGCCAAGTAAAATAGTGTCATTTTTAAGCTAAAATGAAGTTCTAATTTTTTGTATCGTTAGATTTTAACAAAAACTTTTTTTCTGGTAGACCTACGGACATACCATCTGGAAAAAATTGAAAACAATACCAACGTGTGCCATTTTAAAAGTTATACACCAAATTCGAAATGACTTTCCTCCCATGTTAAATTTTTGTACAATCTCAAAAGACATATCGAGTGATCGCGCCACGTTAAACAATGAGTTCAAAATAAGTGTCCTCAACTCTTTAGTTCTTGACTGAAAATATGATGAAATGTTCGACTCAATGACCATGCAAAAATTTTAACTGGTTTATTTATAGTCATTTTTCAATCAACCGAAGAATTTTACTCAAAATGTGTACAGGTCTCCGCTAGTATATGTTAGTGTCAGATAAGTTGATTGGTTTGAGCTTGCGATAGCGCTTACAAAAGGAAAGAGAAAATGCCGTAATAACACAGTAGTACCGTAGTTTTTAAAAAAATATAAATTTACGCCTCGAGCTAAGACTCTGATTGCTAAAAAGCATGCGCTCACTAGAGTGAAAATACGGATCAGGTTGGCTCAGTCAGTAACCCTCTGGACCTGCACTGCGGAGATCATAGGTTCAATTCCCGACACAGTCCTTCCTGATGTATTTTCTGTGGATTCGCTCAGCCGTGGGAAAATGCTGAGACTAGTTCCCTGCTAATAAGTCTCGACCACCTCCTTCACACCATCCATCCTCACCTATTCTTCATCATCATCATCATCATCATTCATAATACATCCATCGACATTACCTAGTTGCAGGTCAGTGCGACGTTAAAACTTCTAAAAATAGATCAAATCGCTCTGAAAGACGGGAGCCAACATGTTGTTCAATCAATGAAGTGGTGCATTTAAAACAATGCAAATTATCTAATCCAGTTAAAAGCGTAAATCAGAGTCACAAGTGGTTTCCACTCGACCATTCAATTAAACGGAAATGGGAACGAAAATCCAATCAAATGTTTACCCAAAGTCTAGACTTTCACTATGGGTCTGTATTTTTATGCCATAAATAAAATGAATGAAAATCAGCTCCGCTATCTTTCACTATACATAAGGAAAACTTTAACATGGCACTAGTCGTTATAAAGAAGTTATTCCAAGTTTGGCTTGACATCGTTCTCGATCGAGTAAACCATCACTATTCCATAGTATTAAGATCAGCCCTCTATTCTCCCACCAAGTTGTCGATTCATGTCGACAAAATTATTATGATATCGGCGATGAAACGATTTCATTCAAAATAATTTCATAATATTAGTCATTAATGACCGGCCTACAGTCCTATAACCTGACGGCATCGTATTCCACTAGTGAGAATGTAATATAGAGAAGGGAGGAGAGGAAACCCGGTAGGTACCGGCGTGTAGCCTACTCCGGACGAAAGATACCAAGGGGGACAACGGTTTAACGTCCCATCCGAAGGACGGTGTAACATTTAAAGCACGGGCCTCCACAACCCGCGCCGTCGAGAGACTGATGACAGGTGGAGGGAGGTCGTCACACCTCTATGGTCACACTAACCCTCAAACACCCCAGTCTCTCGGGCCCAACGGCAGCACGTTGAGTGGTCACCAATCCAACTACTGACTAATGTTGCTTAACCTCGGTGTTCTGACGATAACCGAGGTATCAAATACACCAGCCGCTGTGCCTGATTGTGACTCGTCCTTCTGCCTCTAGGTCTTCCAGCACTGATTGTGACTAGGGTCTTCCAGCACTAATTGTGACTAGGTCTTCCAGCACTAATTGTGACTAGGTCTTCCAGCACTAATTGTGACTAGGTCTTCCAGCACTGGTTGTGACTAGGGTCTTCCAGCACTGGTTGTGACTAGGGTCTTCCAGCACTGGTTGTGACTTGTCCTTCTGCCTCTAGGTCTTCCAGCACTGATTGTGACTAGGTCTTCCAGCACTGATTGTGACTAGGTCTTCCAGCACTGATTGTGACTAGGGTCTTCCAGCACTGGTTGTGACTAGGGTCTTCCAGCACTGGTTGTGACTTGTCCTTCTGCCTCTAGGTCTTCCAGCACTGATTGTGACTAGGACTTCCAGCACTGGTTGTGACTAGGGTCTTCCAGCACTGGTTGTGACTTGTCCTTCTGCCTCTAGGTCTTCCAGCACTGATTGTGACTAGGTCTTCCAGCACTGATTGTGACTAGGGTCTTCCAGCACTGATTGTGACTTGTCCTTCTGCCTCCAGGTCTTCCAGCACGACCAAGCAAGGCGTACTACGGCAAGAAGATCGGCAACCTGACGTCGTACGCGCACGGCATCAAGGGCGTCGCGTACGCGGTCGACGAGAACACCATCTTCATCAAGGGCTTCTCGTACGACGGTACGGGTCCAGACGCCTACTTCTGGGTGCCGACATCGACGTCGGCGTCCCAGAGGCCGTCTCCGGATGGCATGATCGTGCCCTATCCAGAAGACTACAAGGGCAGGTGAGAAGAAAAAAACATTCATTTATGGACACATAATTTTGTGTCATTTTTATTCATAGTTGTATGTGAAGTTACGCATTGTTTATTTTGGCCGGCCGGCAGACAATTGTTGACATACACGATGGCATTCTGTCAATCTGTAATTTTGGTATTTTGTTGATAGTCAAAATAATATCTCATGTTACGAAATACTTACGATTAACTTCTTTTGAAATTGTAAACCGACTTGTCATTTGAGCCAGCAATATGAACAAAATAAAGTTCGTGCAAGGTATGAATACAAGGTTGACTGCAATTGATAAAACTTTTGGGAAATACTAAGTCCGACGCATATTATTATTCTTCATAACTAGGTAAAACCTACTACCAAAACTGTCAATTAAGGATTTAGGGAGTTAGGGGCTATTCAATACTATGTTAAATCCAGTAGTTAAGTTTAAACGGTCATTCAAAGATTGTCATTGATTGTTGCCACGTGGCAATGAAGGCCTAATCAACCGTTAACATTTAGTAAAGTATTGATAAACTGTCCTTTTAATCTAATACCTAATCCAGTAGGCCGAAAATGCCATGTTGTTGCTTACAGTAAAAATGTTTGGTCTGCTCCTCAGTTTATTAGGCATTTACGGTATGTTGAGTGAGTGTGAGCGTACAGTACGACTTGGCTGGGTGGTGCGACCGCTCCACTAGATTATACCTAAAATTAGGAAATAGTGTTAGATTTAGGAACCGAACTGAGCGTTTCAAATTGTCTCTTTCAAGTGATATAAGGTTTTATTTCCCTTAGAGTTTCCTAGAGAGAAAACTTTATTGGAAAACACTGCCATTCAACAATGGTTGCCACATGGACACAGTATAACATAAAATAGAAATTATACATTTTAAATAAGTAAGAAACTGAACAAAACATTTTCATAATAATTACATTGAAAATGACGTATCTCTATCTAACAAGTGAAAAATTATAAAACTGTATGTTGACTGTATAAATGGTTACGGAGTATTGCTACCGAACCCTTTAAAGCCAAAATACACGTTTTATATAAAAATCTATTGTCTAACATAAACTTACTATAAAAATATAATTTTTGTATTTTTTGTTAATTAATGAATTGTCAATTCTCAACATCGTTCTTTTATTCGAGATCGATTTAATTGAAAATAGTGTTGTTAAAATGCGCTCATGGCCGCCTCTTGTTAGTCGTCTCCATGTTCCATATCCCAGCTAGAAAGTGTTGTCGCAGGATTCTCCTCGATTAGATTATAACTAAGTACACAAACTTGTCTTCAAACATCATTTCCTGCTGCCTTCAACTCTTTGTCACCCTCGAGGTCATTAATCTTCCTCGGTTCTGTCACAGACTGTACATTCGATCAGCGCCCCACTGATCACGTGACGGCTTGTTGGATAATTGCAGACTAATGGAAGACAATCGACTGACTGTTCGCATTCACCGCCGCGGCGATTACAGCTGCGTTAGCAGAGAGGGCGGTGATTTAGTTGACCACGGCGCGGCCGATAAAGTAGTTCGCTCTAATGAAGTTTGATGTGGGTACATGGTTCTCTGACATAGAGGTAAACATTATCTCGTGGATGGAAATTAGCACTTGTAAATGTAAATGTATCGTGAACCAACTTCTGTCACCATTTGTTGTGTGGCATTTGTGGTATTTTAGGATAGCTTTATTTTACGGACTTCTTCGAAATTTTATAAGTATACAAAGACAATTGGTACTACAGTAATTGCAATTACTGTAATGACACTGTAATTACAGTAATTGGTGACAAATCTACCAGCCCGCATTTCGTAGAAATCTCGTCCAATTCTGCAAATTAATTTCTGATGAACTTCATATTTTGTCTCATGTCATAATGGATCAAAAGAGTTGATTGTTTCGGAAATCTTATTATTTAAGTACAGTAGAGGTGTTTTGTCCTATTTTATTCCACAATTCTAAGCTCTGCCCGAGATAATGAAAAGCGTAAAGCGTGCCGCAGAGTCGATCGGGCTCGGTGTTAGCGACTTCAAATATTATTTGAGCAATTTTCACTCAACAAAATGAAGCTACTCAAGCGTAAACGGATAACGGTTGTCCTCTCTGACTAAGTCCTTGGTGGTTCCCTTTAGACGAGAGGTAAATGTCTTCTAATAGGCCACGGCCACTTCATCCCTGCCTATTCTTCCTCATCAGTCGTCATCATCTTAATCATTCAGTCGCCATTAGTCTAGTTGCAGAATAGTGCGACGTTAAGCAACATTTAAATAAAGACAATCAAACCAAATACAACAAACGGTAGTTAGGCGTCTCCAGATGACATTTTTTATGTTTCGAATCACTTTTCTTTGTGTTCCTTTTGCATTACAAGTCAAACGAAGTAATGGATCAGGCAATTCTTTCACAAAAGATCCATTATATCCTGTTTGTTTACCTATTGATTTCTAGCAAGATCGGTATCATATTCCACCGAAGATTTAATTTATAGTTTACGCTTGCTTTACTGACCGATAATTTGAAAGAAAAGTGCGGTCAATGTCTTCAATGCATTCGAAAAATGTACTTAGCTCGTATTACTTATAACCTACTCTAGTTCTTAGCCGTAGTTTAGGTAGTTGGTTTTTTAGTTTTGTAACTATAGTTCTATTAATAATAGACAATTACTATCATTGTATTTCGGACTAGAATTTTAGTCTCATGGCAAGCCCCGACACAAGCCCTCTGGCTTACAGGGGTACGGAAATAAATAAATAAAAAATCCAACCAAACTTGCAAACATTTGAAAACAGAAAAACTGAAAACGTGATTCGATAACGCATTTTCCAAGAGTATAATCACACACAACTGCACTCAGGTCGTGACCCCCTTGCCCTTGAGCTTTTCCTCGTATTATCACACACAACTGCACTGAGGTCGCGACCCCCTTGGCCTTGAGCTTTTCCTCGTATTATCACACACAACTGCACTGAGGTCATGACCCCCTTGCCCTTGAGCTTTTCTTCGTATAATCACACACAACTGCACTGAGGTCGTGACCCCCTTGCCCTTGAGCTTTTCCTCGTATTATCACACACAACTGCACTGAGGTCGTGACCCCCTTGCCCTTGAGCTTTTCCTCGTATTATCACACACAACTGCACTGAGGTCATGACCCCCTTGCCCTTGAGCTTTTCCTCGTATTATCACACACAACTGCACTGAGGTCGTGACCCCCTTGCCCTTGAGCTTTTCCTCGTATTATCACACACAACTGCACTGAGGTCGCGACCCCATTGGCCTTGAGCTTTTCCTCGTATTATCACACACAACTGCACTGAGGTCATGACCCCCTTGCCCTTGAGCTTTTCCTTGTATTATCACACACAACTGCACTGAGGTTGTGACCCCCTTGCCCTTGATCTTTTCCTCGTATTATCACACACAACTGCACTGAGGTCGTGACCCCCTTGCCCTTGAGCTTTTCCTCGTATTATCACACACAACTGCACTGAGGTTGTGACCCCCTTGCCCTTGAGCTTTTCCTCGTATTATCACACACAACTGCACTGAGGTCGTGACCCCCTTGCCCTTGAGCTTTTCCTTGTATTATCACACACAACTGCACTGAGGTTGTGACCCCCTTGCCCTTGATCTTTTCCTCGTATTATCACACACAACTGCACTGAGGTCATGACCCCCTTGCCCTTGAGCTTTTCCTCGTATTTTCACACACAACTGCACTGAGGTCATGACCCCCTTGCCCTTGAGCTTTCATCT
Source organism: Leuctra nigra (assembly GCA_934045905.1). Classification (NCBI taxonomy): domain Eukaryota; kingdom Metazoa; phylum Arthropoda; class Insecta; order Plecoptera; family Leuctridae; genus Leuctra; species Leuctra nigra. The sequence goes on along the minus strand of OW203767.1, from coordinate 26,760,594 downwards.
TGTCTCAGACCTCGCGTCAAGTTGGCGATCTCTTGATCTGTGTCGACAGCTCATCGCTGCTCCGCGGGATTAGAGCAAGCAATCAATCAATATCCTCCTTCTGGCGAGCAACTTCGACGTCGAACTTCTGGCGTCGCTTCGACCGCCAACCGACAGAGAGCTTTGCAGGCAAAGTTACACGGCAGACGGAATTACAGCGTTTAGTACCGCACAAGAGAAGGGAAGAGACATAAAAACGCTGCAGTTCTTTAGGGCATTTATGCGTTTAAGCAGATTTGATGTTCGGTAAACCAAAAGTGAACTTTCCCCACATCATATGTTTCGAAAATGAAAGATATTCTTCTTTATATTTATAATTATTCGTTGAACCATAGAGAGATACTCTTATTATTTTGCTCTGCTGAAATGATATCGGAGAAGCCAAAGGCATCCAACTGACAATTCCTTTCTATGAAGTAAAAGTAAAACAATACATTTCATGATTATATTAGATATTTCAAACCCCAGGCAATGATCATAGTAAATTACGTACATATTTATGGAAATTTGGAATATCCCTTTAGGTAATCCAAACTGATAATCATTAATATTTTCGTATAATTATTTGATATTTTGTTAGTAATTGCTACTATGACAGTAACCGAATGTATCTAATATCTCCATACAGAATAATTCTTAGTATTATGACAGCTATAGTTGCCACCATCAGTATAGATTTATGTATAACACTCAACAGAACACAAAACGGTATTTGAAAGAGACGAACTGGCTGCATGGTCAGGTTCTTTGACAATCAATCCTTGTTATTATCAATGAAATCAGAGCTCACCTGCTAGAGTTAGATGAGAGGTTAGGACTTCATCGGATGATGCCATCAAATCGTTTTTAACCAATCCGTATCTTTCCAATACCGTTTTATCTTTTACTGAGTGTACGTCTATGGACAAGGCTGCTCTCTCTAGTTTAAAAAAACCAACCCAATAAAAATAAATGAAATTTGAGATACATTAGGCGAAACTATGAGCTGCCTCGCACGGTTTTAACCACAACAACCGCATCTCCTCGACGGACGTTGAAAAGCTGTCTGACTGGAGCCCAGCCTCCGCAAGATGTGCTTGTTAGTATCTTCTCATCCCTGGGGAACGCAAGTTAGCTACGGACGAGGGCTCATTATATTGCACACGTCTTTGTCCGGCAGCAGGGATTATTTTCCCGCCGCGGGGGAGGGGAGGGGGAGGCTTTAATCAAGGGGATGCGTTACAAAGAGGAGGCACGATATTCATGTGCCGACATCAATCAATGGGGAGTTGATACAGAACCACTAATAATCACAATATGCTGTCAGCGTTTCAATGTTGCTTTTAAAAGTATGACGTTTAGAATCAATACAATCAGGATTTTTATTTTCACTGCTATCGGTGTATATTACATTTTTATATGGTTGTGTTTATATTGGAGCAATACGTAATAAATATCTATTAATTCGTCGAAGTATAAATGTAGTACTATTTTATCGTTTCTAATACCAAAGTTCCCAGTGATTTTCGAAATCAGAGTATAATGACATTTCAAATAGGTACTTTAATTTCATCGCGAAGTCGTAAAATCAATTGGCACCTGATATTCATATAAATATCGGTGTATAATAAGGTACTACCCATTGACAGAAGTTGAGCTCTAGGAAATAGCTACTTGATACGGATAGATTGTGTCAATTAGAGGGGTGATTTTCTGCCGCTATAGTAACAAATTCAATCCAATGGTGTGATAGTTTTCGAATATTTCATTCAAATGGTGAAGAGATAATTAAAACGAAAAATCTGGATGACTTTTCTATCCATTTCATATTTGATTTTCTATCGATTCGACGTCTCATACAAACAAATAACTCTTGACTCGGAGTGTCTAATGTGTGTTACCTAACTACATTATAAATCCATGTGTATTGTTGCAGAGACCCGCCCACACTGACGGCGTACAGTAACCAAGACGTCATCTTGAGACTGCCCAACAACAAGAAGATCAGAGACATTCGGTGGCTGTCCGTGTGGTGTCGCCGGTTCACGGTGAGTGACGTCACTCTGATCGCTGCTTAACACGTGGAAAATTGGTGCTTCTACACCTCCAGCTTCCTTTAAGCACATTCACTGGTTCTTTAAAGCACATTCTCTAGTCCTTTAAGCACCTCCACTAGTCCTTTAACACCTCCACTAGTCCTTTAAGCACCTCCTCTAGTTCTTTAAGCCCTCCACTAGACCTTTAAGCACCTCCACTAGTCCTTACCTTACCTCCACTAGTCCTTTAACACCTCCACTAGTCCTTTAAGCACCTCCTCTAGTTCTTTAAGCCCTCCACTAGACCTTTAAGCACCTCCACTAGTCCTTACCTTACCTCCACTAGTCCTTTAACACCTCCACTAGTCCTTTAAGCACCTCCTCTAGTTCTTTAAGCCCTCCACTAGACCTTTAAGCACCTCCACTAAACCTTTTACACCTCCACTAGTCCTTGAACACCTCCACTAGACCTTTAATCACCTCCTCTAGTTCTTTAAGCCCTCCACTAGACCTTTAAGCACTTCCACTAGTCATTTAAGCACTGCCTCTAGTCCTTCAGCCACCTTCACTAAAAATTTGCTTTATTACTGATGTTTTGTACATAATTCTACTATACTAACTATATATCACTTTAATTAACACAAATTCCCACGGGTAAATTTCAATAAAAAAAACATAAAAAATATAATCAGGACGTAAAACGTCACAAATCTCAGCCAATGAAATGGAGGTGAGCCGCGATTAACACAAAGTTGTCTGATTTATCGAATACCATTTTCAAATTTGACTAAAACACAAGTAAAACGACTTTATTTTGTTTTACCTAATACGAAAATGCTCATATGAATTGTAGGTACTTGTTTTGTATCAGGAAATAATGCACCCCAATACACAGTCCTTCATTTATTTCAAAAATAGATATAGGTATGTAAAACCTCCTATGACCTTGGTGGTAATAACAAACCCGCTTTCTTAAACATACAATCACATTCAGAAGTTGTTTACCAGATTCCCGTATATTAACACTGGGTTGGTAAACAAAATCTGCAACCGTACATATCAGCAAACATTCACATTTGTATTTCCTATATAACATTTCCACCCCTTATTCCCCCTTGTGCCTTGTGCTCTCCGGCTGCAAAGGACCACCTCCTCAAAGCTCTCCTGACTTGCCACGTCGCTTATCTGCGTTCCCCAGCCGTCATGCTCGAGTCCGGGGAACTCTCAAGTAGATTTGTCTCGAAGCTCGAGCTGAAACAACTCCCCGATAACAATGCGGAACAAAGTGATTTCCAAGAGCTCAACTCAACGCCAACGGGTACAAAGTGCAGGACGATGTGGACTCGTTTTCAGTTCCATTTCGTGTTGCCGATGTTTTACTAAGTGACATGAACACAGCAGCGATGTCACGATAATCTGTTTACGAAGAGATAACGAAGTGACTTTTGATTTGTTCACTCTTAACACAGGACATACTGTCAAGTTACTCTCCACTTTTTCGATCATGACCGAAAAGCAGAGAGGCAAGTAAGGTCACGTGACAGCTGTCAGCCAATGAGAGAGCTGCTCTTCAATCAGCTAGTTGACCGTGTGTCCTGTGTTTTAGTTAATTCGGTCATTTTTTACGATTATGTATAGCAATCGTAGTGAGTTTACGTTTCGTTTGTACCAAACCAGGGGGTATGGGGTCGGTTTCCCTCCCACCCATCGCTCAAAGCCATGGCAACTCGTAAGGTGCACACACTAATGCATACCGTTCAACTGCACCATGCATTAATATACAAGGGCTGGAGCTGCTGCAAACACTTTTACGCTAAACATCAAGTGGCATTTTCGGCCCAATGGATCATAAAAATGGACAATTTCATATTGTACCTGCCGCACATACCAAACAAACTTGCTACAAACAAGTACGAGGTGAAAATAGTGACATTATACACCCGCTTACTGATTCTTCTGTCAGAAAAGTTGCTTTCACCTTCCCAAGTTAAAAGCTGAGTTACATCACCTGAGCTAAACGATGTGCAGTTATCTGCTGATCAAGGTTTCTGAAGAGCTCGGGAAATCCTCTCTTCCTGATATTTTATCGCTATTTTCCGGCAATCTCTTGCTGCTGGTATATAAGATGGGGATAAACGCCTCCCCTCCTATCCCCCCTCCACCCCCTAGTAATCCGATACAGCATCACTTCTATGCGCTGGATAATACCGCCAACTAACACGTTCAAGAGAAATAATAGGCTTCAAGTGTTCCTGTATCTTTCTACACGACTCTCAAAGGTGGCATTTCGTACTGTGAACAAATCTCTTTAAAATCGCACTCGCCCATGGTTCTAGGAATTTTTGTATAAAAAAATCCTTTTAGGAGGAACTGAAATTTTGCTGAAAGTGCATATCGCACTATATACAATTTAAATTGGACAATTAAAATATCTAGCCAGTGAAATACCGTTTTGAGTGATTAGTGAATCTCTGAAATCCGATTGGCTAATGATTGAAATTGTCCAACTATGTGGTATTGACTTTCATGATAGCCACCGTTACAATTATACAATTTATACTATAGGTAATGTATCCAATTTTATTCATATCATTTTAGTATTCTACACGCAGTAAATTTTTAGACAGATGTGTAATCATGCATTTTCAAAACATAATTTTGGAAGACACCACAAGTTTTATTTATTTAAATTTTATTCTCATTTATTTCCCACCTTAAGGCTTCTCAACCAAAGTTTCCCGTATTAGAAGAATCATCATGATTGTTGACTGAAACCGTCTGCGTGATCAGTGAATCCAGTGCCATCTCGAGTCGCATGACAAAAGCGCTCGCTCTTGCGATGTCACGGCCGCCAAGAGTGCCTCTGAATAATGATCCAGCAGGCGTTGAGGCGGGACACGGCCCTCTGGCATCATCCACGCACTGTCAAACACCCCTCGCAGTCTCGAAGGCGGTGGATTTGTTTACAATCACGCCGGGCTTTTGTACTCTGCTGACAGAGCTTCAGGCATGGAGATTTTTTTTTATGGAAAATGAAAGGCTGACAAAAAGGATATGAAAATACCAGGAAAACGCTGGTAATATTTCGTTGATACCAAGAATCGTCGTTCTGCAATATAATATGGAGGGTACAGGGGAAGAACGCTATGAGTCACATTCGGATGAAACTGAGATAAACGAAGTTTTATGTTGAAACGTGTATCTATCTTCCAAACAGTTTTCAAGAATTTGTGGCAATATTGTCTAAAAACCGAGAGATATTCTGAAAGCTCATAAAAATCACTACAATTTTTTTCTTCAAAAAATGGACTTAAAGCGTTCTTTCCCTGTAGGTACCCTTCATATGCTGTGTAAAACTTGGTGCGCCGTTGAATGTGGATATCAAAAGAAATTACAAACAAATAATGTTGAAGGCGACAAAGGTTAGGGGTTTCCAGGATTTTTCGGTTAAAATTGAGGTCTATAGGTAATTGAGAACTATAAATATAGTTTTCAATATCTGCGCAAACTAACAATAGGTTCATGACAGGTACATGGTGATAAACGTAAACGTAACGTAAATTAGAGAGGACAGAAGAGCTATAATCTCCATAAAGGTGCCTAATTTTCGTTATTACAGATTTAAAATTCTCAAAAGTCCCCTTGTTTTTTAACTTTTGTTTACCTTAAAATCTGTTAACACTTTTACTCCAAAAACTTTATACTTTGTATGTAGATTCTACCCATATCCTATCGTCGTAAAAATAGTAAACGAATCAACCAAGTATGCAAATGCATGTTTGTTGAGAGCAGTAAAATCACTTCGTTGCTGATATCAAAGAACATGTTAAAATCATTTGCATTGTGCAAGTTCGTTCACCTTCTTCTAGGTGAGAAACACTAGCAGAGACTAAAACGGAAATCCACTGACATTTTCACATTGCTTCCGCTGTGTTTGATCGTAGATTACATCGAGTTTGTACAAAGAGTGAGGTGAAGAACTGGAGCCAAAGAGATTTATACATCCATTTAAAGAAACTTTACCATCGTCTGTAATAGTACATGTGGCCAAACTCGACAAGAAGGTAAAATTTACCTATTATTGTCACTTTAGTATCGAGATTCGGTTCAGATATTTGTATTTATAGCAAAGAAATACCCAAGTAAAACATTTTCACATTGTCACGAGTGACGACGCTATTAAGGGAAAAGTATCTACAGAATTTAAGCTCAAAATAGAGCCACCAGTTTGGTAAAATGGCTGTTAATTTATAATAAATAATAAAACTTCCTAAACATAATTTTTATCATACTAAAAATATTAATGGATACTAAAATTGGGATAAATGTATTTACTAGATAAAATGTAATTATAAAATATTCGAGTATAACTGGAGCCCTAAACGTCTGCCCTTTCTCTACTACCTACACAGCCAGAGCCACCAGAGAGCAATCGTGTTGCTTGTTTACTCGCATCCAAGTCTCTACACACGACATGGAATTACATGCATTTGCAATCCACGCAGACATTGTTCCATCACGCGCGTGTGGAGCCCCCCGGTGGCGGGAAATGGAAGCTACCCACAGCCTTGGAAACATTGACCAATGCGCGCGCAAGCGCACACGCGCACTGATTTACATACGACGCGAACTACTTCGCGTGCAGCGGAATAACGCCGTCTGATTGGCGGGAAATGTTCGGCCTCACTGCCGACAAACTTATCGTAAAATACTTATAAAATTAACCGGATTTTCAGTACAGTAGGTACGTTGTTATTTGTTAATGTATAGATTAACTAATCAGCTGATTAAGTGGTTAGGTCAGGTCATTGCCATGGCAATATAATCGTAATTAAATTCAAAAAATAACAGATGAAATAGTAGAACATCGAAAAAACAGGCCTAAATCGAATAAATGGAACACTACCAAAACAATGCCATTATTCGCTCGGGGGGGGGGGGGGGGGGGGGGGGGCGTACTTGAGGAAGGAGGGGTTTACTTCTTCGCGACATTACTCATACCATCTCATTTGGTATCATAATATTCCAATTGTAAGAACTCACAGTTTCAATCGACTAAGCGCATCAGTAGGTTTATGAAATCAGTAGTATGTGGGACTTGCTGGGGCATACACTCAATTTTCTTCGACAACTTTAGTTATAGGACATGATTGTAAGTAGTGATGGATACGTGGTCGAAGGGAATACATTACTGATTGTACGTTGCTATATTAATTACGGGTATTGACAGGCTTTAGTTTGAACATCATGAGCAGGCGCAGTAGAATGTATGGCTCGCTGGCGCTTAAGCCACGCATTACAACTCTCTCGTTGGAATGCTTTCTAGTACACTGTTAATTTGATGTTGTTAACGTGATTGGTTTTTAATGAACTGGTTGCAGATAGTCGATGTGTAAACTCGGATAGCAGAAGGATCGGATTTGAGCAGCAGAACTGTCCGTTACTAACCAAATCAGTAGAATGTGGTGCTCGCTGGCACAATCGATGAACTGAAAATATCACAATTTTGTTTGTTGTTTATTGAACACAATACAAAATAAAATTTAGGAAATAAGGGTTTAATTGAATTGAACATCTATTTTATTAACACAGAAATACAAGTTTACAATAAAAACTCTTCCACTAAGTGCCTAAAAGGGACTTATCTGTGGATCAAATAGGTTTGTACATAGTTGATATTTACACACAAATAAGACTGGAAAAGAAATCACAATAAAATACACAAATAAACATGATGTATAATCTCTGCAATTTGTGAAATATGAAATTGTCAACGTGATTAAATTACACTTTTGGGGCAAATATTGAAGAGATTCCATTAACAGTGTGCGGATCGACCACGACTCAAGATCAAGACAAAAACAGTGAAAATAATATTTTCTTTTGATATGTTATAAAATTGGTCAGCTAGTGCTTCAACAATAAGGTCATGTGATGTCACTACGGAGTTTCCAATTTTAAGGCCGGCAATGGGAACAGTAGTAAATTTACCAGATATCTTTTTTAATTCATCCCAAACTTGTGACGATGGCGTACGGTGGTTTACTGAAGATACGTAGTTCTGCCAGGAGGACTTGCGGGATTGTTTAATGGTGAAACGTGCTTTTGCTCTTAGTTGTCGAAATGATCGTCAATTTGTTTCAGTTGGGTATTTGTTAAATATTTTTGACAATTAAAAATTGTCAAAAAAAAAAAAAATTGTCGCTGGCGCTGGCTTAAGCGCCAGCGAGCCATACATTCTACTGCGCCTGCTCATGATGTTCAAACTAAAGCCTGTCAATACCCGTAATTAATATAGCAACGTACAATCAGTAATGTATTCCCTTCGACCACGTATCCATCACTACTTACAATCATGTCCTATAACTAAAGTTGTCGAAGAAAATTGAGTGTATGCCCCAGCAAGTCCCACATACTACTGATTTCATAAACCTACTGATGACAATTACGTACAAGGCGTGAAAACAAAATTATACTTTATGCATTATATCTTTGATAGAAGTTTGGTACATAGATCTTGAGCCTTGATTCAAATAACTAGGAAAACGCTCTGTGTGACGCGTTGATGAGCGAGCACGGATACACGCAACACCTCAAACCGAAATTATGTCTTTCGAAAATGGCATTAAAAAGCCAATAATTCTTGAATTTCGTCACAGACTTGTATAAATATCTCCAAAATCTCCAAAAATATTGGTCCCAATAACCTTGCTAAGTTTTACGTTGATCGATTAAACCTTTGATTGAACGGTTCCTTGTTAAGTTTCAAAAATCACAGGATATCTTTCAAAAAATATACCTGGGACCACTCATATGATATGATATTAGTATGTACACAATATCAGATCAATCTGACGAAACAGATTGGCTGAGTGGTAACGCTCTGAACTTGTATTCCGGATGCCCGGGTTCGATTCCCGCGGCCGTCCTTCCTGACTGGAGTGTTTTCGTGGTTTTCCCTCAGTCGACAGGCCAATGCTGGGAAGGTACCCTACTAATAGGCCACGACCGTCTCATTCCCACCCTCCATCCTTACCTAATCTTCACCATCATCTCCCAATCATCCTCATAATCATTCATCCGTCGCCATTAGCCTCGCTGCAGAACAGTGCGACGTTAAGCCCCAGACAAAAAATCAGATCAATCTGTTGAACGGTCATTATTAGTTTCATTTCGTTTGAAACTTTCTGCTCTAACTACCTTGCCTTGAACTGAAGATTCGTAGTCGCCGTGAATTTGACAGCCAACACGCAAAATGTCCCTAGAATTACAAAATCTTTTGAAAATAACGACAGATTAGACTGAAAATTGGCCAAAAATACCTTAAATGTTGGTACCAATGACCATGCAAAGTTTTTAGTTGGTCGGTCAATCGGTTCTAGTTTAAATTTAAAAAATCACATGAAAAATGGTTTCAAATTTAAACCAATGGGAGAATTTTGCTGAAATTTATTATGATTGGGTACAATGTTGGTCGTAATGACTTTTCAAAATTTCAAATTGATTGAACGAACCAATCGAAAGATAATTTTTTTTTTAAATTTGAACCAATCAGTGAATTTCAAAAAAAATTAAGGTCTGCAACGCAGTGCAGAGAAATGGTCCGTACATGTGTGAAAAATTCCAGGTCGATCGAAGAAAAACTGTGACTTGTATATCGTCAGGCAGCAGAAAAAAAACACACAAAAAAAAACAGAGGTCTGTGCCAAAAGAGCCAAAAGGAGACGCTCGCTTCGATCGCTTAATTAGTCAGTGCAATTCAAGGTGTAACCTTTAACTAATTTTATACCTAGCTTCTCAGTTCTAGAACTCACTACCTACAACATGTTCTATCTTGTCTTGGCAGATGAACTTCGGGGACGTGATGGTCCCAGCCGGCTTGGAAGTGCCCAAGGCTCGAGTACTACAACATGTTCTATCTTGTCTTGGCAGATGAACTTCGGGGACGTGATGGTCCCAGCCGGCTTGGAAGTGCCCAAGGCTCGAGTACTACAACATGTTCTATCTTGTCTTGGCAGATGAACTTCGGGGACGTGATGGTCCCAGCCGGCTTGGAAGTGCCCAAGGCTCGAGTACTACAACATGTTCTATCTTGTCTTGGCAGATGAACTTCGGGGACGTGATGGTCCCAGCCGGCTTGGAAGTGCCCAAGGCTCGAGTACTACAACATGTTCTATCTTGTCTTGGCAGATGAACTTCGGGGACGTGATGGTCCCAGCCGGCTTGGAAGTGCCCAAGGCTCGAGTACTACAACATGTTCTATCTTGTCTTGGCAGATGAACTTCGGGGACGTGATGGTCCCAGCCGGCTTGGAAGTGCCCAAGGCTCGAGTACTACAACATGTTCTATCTTGTCTTGGCAGGTGAACTTCGGGGACGTGATGGTCCCAGCCGGCTTGGTAGTGCCCAAGGCTCGAGTACTACAACATGTTCTATCTTGTCTTGGCAGATGAACTTCGGGGACGTGATGGTCCCAGCCGGCTTGAAAGTGCCCAAGGCTCGAGTACTACAACATGTTCTATCTTGTCTTGGCAGGTGAACTTCGGGGACGTGATGGTCCCAGCCGGCTTGGAAGTGCCCAAGGCTCGAGTACTACAACATGTTCTATCTTGTCTTGGCAGATGAACTTCGGGGACGTGATGGTCCCAGCCGGCTTGGAAGTGCCCAAGGCTCGAGTACTACAACATATTCTATCTTGTCTTGGCAGGTGAACTTCGGGGACGTGATGGTCCCAGCCGGCTTGGAAGTGCCCAAGGCTCGAGTACTACAACATGTTCTATCTTGTCTTGTCAGATGAACTTCGGGGACGTGATGGTCCCAGCCGGCTTGGAAGTGCCCAAGGCTCGAGTACTACAACATGTTCTATCTTGTCTTGGCAGATGAACTTCGGGGACGTGATGGTCCCAGCCGGCTTGGAAGTGCCCAAGGCTCGAGTACTACAACATGTTCTATCTTGTCTTGGCAGATGAACTTCGGGGACGTGATGGTCCCAGCCGGCTTGGAAGTGCCCAAGGCTCGAGTACTACAACATGTTCTATCTTGTCTTGGCAGGTGAACTTCGGGGACGTGATGGTCCCAGCCGGCTTGGAAGTGCCCAAGGCTCGAGTACTACAACATGTTCTATCTTGTCTTGGCAGGTGAACTTCGGGGACGTGATGGTCCCAGCCGGCTTGGAAGTGCCCAAGGCTCGAGTACTACAACATGTTCTATCTTGTCTTGGCAGATGAACTTCGGGGACGTGATGGTCCCAGCCGGCTTGGAAGTGCCCAAGGCTCGAGTACTACAACATGTTCTATCTTGTCTTGGCAGGTGAACTTCGGGGACGTGATGGTCCCAGCCGGCTTGAAAGTGCCCAAGGCTCGAGTACTACAACATGTTCTATCTTGTCTTGGCAGATGAACTTCGGGGACGTGATGGTCCCAGCCGGCTTGGAAGTGCCCAAGGCTCGAGTACTACAACATGTTCTATCTTGTCTTGGGAGGTGAACTTCGGGGACGTGATGGTCCCAGCCGGCTTGGAAGTGCCCAAGGCTCGAGTACTACAACATGTTCTATCTTGTCTTGTCAGATGAACTTCGGGGACGTGATGGTCCCAGCCGGCTTGGAAGTGCCCAAGGCTCGAGTACTACAACATGTTCTATCTTGTCTTGGCAGGTGAACTTCGGGGACGTGATGGTCCCAGCCGGCTTGGAAGTGCCCAAGGCTCGAGTACTACAACATGTTCTATCTTGTCTTGGCAGATGAACTTCGGGAACGTGATGGTCCCAGCCGGCTTGGAAGTGCCCAAGGCTCGAGTACTACAACATGTTCTATCTTGTCTTGTCAGATGAACTTCGGGGACGTGATGGTCCCAGCCGGCTTGGAAGTGCCCAAGGCTCGAGTACTACAACATGTTCTATCTTGTCTTGGCAGATGAACTTCGGGAACGTGATGGTCCCAGCCGGCTTGGAAGTGCCCAAGGCTCGAGTACTACAACATGTTCTATCTTGTCTTGTCAGATGAACTTCGGGGACGTGATGGTCCCAGCCGGCTTGGAAGTGCCCAAGGCTCGAGTACTACAACATGTTCTATCTTGTCTTGGCAGATGAACTTCGGGAACGTGATGGTCCCAGCCGGCTTGGAAGTGCCCAAGGCTCGAGTACTACAACATGTTCTATCTTGTCTTGTCAGATGAACTTCGGGGACGTGATGGTCCCAGCCGGCTTGGAAGTGCCCAAGGCTCGAGTACTACAACATGTTCTATCTTGTCTTGTCAGATGAACTTCGGGGACGTGATGGTCCCAGCCGGCTTGGAAGTGCCCAAGGCTCGAGTACTACAACATGTTCTATCTTGTCTTGGCAGATGAACTTCGGGGACGTGATGGTCCCAGCCGGCTTGGAAGTGCCCAAGGCTCGAGTACTACAACATGTTCTATCTTGTCTTGGCAGGTGAACTTCGGGGACGTGATGGTCCCAGCCGGCTTGGAAGTGCCCAAGGCTCGAGTACTACAACATGTTCTATCTTGTCTTGGCAGATGAACTTCGGGGACGTGATGGTCCCAGCCGGCTTGGAAGTGCCCAAGGCTCGAGTACTACAACATGTTCTATCTTGTCTTGGCAGGTGAACTTCGGGGACGTGATGGTCCCAGCCGGCTTGGAAGTGCCCAAGGCTCGAGTACTACAACATGTTCTATCTTGTCTTGGCAGATGAACTTCGGGGACGTGATGGTCCCAGCCGGCTTGGAAGTGCCCAAGGCTCGAGTACTACAACATGTTCTATCTTGTCTTGGCAGGTGAACTTCGGGGACGTGATGGTCCCAGCCGGCTTGGAAGTGCCCAAGGCTCGAGTACTACAACATGTTCTATCTTGTCTTGTCAGATGAACTTCGGGGACGTGATGGTCCCAGCCGGCTTGGAAGTGCCCAAGGCTCGAGTACTACAACATGTTCTATCTTGTCTTGGCAGGTGAACTTCGGGGACGTGATGGTCCCAGCCGGCTTGGAAGTGCCCAAGGCTCGAGTACTACAACATGTTCTATCTTGTCTTGGCAGATGAACTTCGGGAACGTGATGGTCCCAGCCGGCTTGGAAGTGCCCAAGGCTCGAGTACTACAACATGTTCTATCTTGTCTTGTCAGATGAACTTCGGGGACGTGATGGTCCCAGCCGGCTTGGAAGTGCCCAAGGCTCGAGTACTACAACATGTTCTATCTTGTCTTGGCAGATGAACTTCGGGAACGTGATGGTCCCAGCCGGCTTGGAAGTGCCCAAGGCTCGAGTACTACAACATGTTCTATCTTGTCTTGTCAGATGAACTTCGGGGACGTGATGGTCCCAGCCGGCTTGGAAGTGCCCAAGGCTCGAGTACTACAACATGTTCTATCTTGTCTTGGCAGATGAACTTCGGGAACGTGATGGTCCCAGCCGGCTTGGAAGTGCCCAAGGCTCGAGTACTACAACATGTTCTATCTTGTCTTGTCAGATGAACTTCGGGGACGTGATGGTCCCAGCCGGCTTGGAAGTGCCCAAGGCTCGAGTACTACAACATGTTCTATCTTGTCTTGTCAGATGAACTTCGGGGACGTGATGGTCCCAGCCGGCTTGGAAGTGCCCAAGGCTCGAGTACTACAACATGTTCTATCTTGTCTTGGCAGATGAACTTCGGGGACGTGATGGTCCCAGCCGGCTTGGAAGTGCCCAAGGCTCGAGTACTACAACATGTTCTATCTTGTCTTGGCAGATGAACTTCGGGGACGTGATGGTCCCAGCCGGCTTGGAAGTGCCCAAGGCTCGAGTACTACAACATGTTCTATCTTGTCTTGGCAGATGAACTTCGGGGACGTGATGGTCCCAGCCGGCTTGGAAGTGCCCAAGGCTCGAGTACTACAACATGTTCTATCTTGTCTTGGCAGATGAACTTCGGGGACGTGATGGTCCCAGCCGGCTTGGAAGTGCCCAAGGCTCGAGTACTACAACATGTTCTATCTTGTCTTGGCAGATGAACTTCGGGAACGTGATGGTCCCAGCCGGCTTGGAATATCCAACACACCAGCCAACGGCTGGTGTGTTGGATACCTCGGTTCTCGTTAGATCACCGAGGTTAAGCAACATTGAGCGCAGTCAGTAGTTGGATGGGTGACCATTCAACTCTGCCTTGCCAGGTTGCTGCCGTTGGGTCAGAGAGACTGGGGTGTTTGGGGGTCAGTGTGACGACCTCCCTCCACCTGTTATCAGTCTCTCGACGGCGCGGGTTGTGGAGGCCCGTGCTGTGAATGTTACACCGTCCTTCGGAAGGGACGTTAAGCCGTTGGTCCCCTTGGTATCTTTCGTCAGGAGTAGGCTACATGCCGGTACCGGGTTTCCTCTCCTCCCTTCTCATATATTACATTCTCACTAGTGGAGCCTGGCTCTGTTGAGAATATAGACTTAATAAAAGTGCCCAAGGCTCGAGTACTACAACATGTTCTATCTTGTCTTGGCAGATGAACTTCGGGGACGTGATGGTCCCAGCCGGCTTGGAAGTGCCCAAGGCTCGAGTACTACAACATGTTCTATCTTGTCTTGGCAGATGAACTTCGGGGACGTGATGGTCCCAGCCGGCTTGGAAGTGCCCAAGGCTCGAGTACTACAACATGTTCTATCTTGTCTTGTCAGATGAACTTCGGGGACGTGATGGTCCCAGCCGGCTTGGAAGTGCCCAAGGCTCGAGTACTACAACATGTTCTATCTTGTCTTGTCAGATGAACTTCGGGGACGTGATGGTCCCAGCCGGCTTGGAAGTGCCCAAGGCTCGAGTACTACAACATGTTCTATCTTGACTTGGCAGGTGAACTTCGGGGACGTGATGGTCCCAGCCGGCTTGGAAGTGCCCAAGGCTCGAGTGCTGCCGGAGTTCAAGCGCCTGGCGCACGGACTGAGGTCCGGCAACATCAGTATCCTGGACGCCAAGACCATCTACATCCCCAACCTGCACTATGACGGAGCGGGGCCAGACGCGTACTTCTGGGTCGGAAACGGCTCGGAACCGACGCAGTATGGCATGAAAGTGCCCAACCAAGTCGGCAGGTGAGGACAGCGGGAGGATTTTTTACTTTGATGGGAAAAACTGATTAGAGTTGGAAATGCTGCCAAAGACAGAGTTTTTAGAAATTTTCTAGCTATGTTTTCTTAATTAAATTTACTTTTAGTGTCAAGTTTGTTCATGAATGTAATTTTTTGTAGATAGATATCTGTCGAGTTTAATAGTCTAGGATTATCAAACGGCTATCTCTTCAAATAAAGAAGTTTGCTTCATCGGTCGTATAACAGGCTGATTTTTTAATATGTTGTTACAAACAGTCCAAGAAAACCACCATTCAAAATAAGTCAAAATAAAACCATCGGAACATGCCCAAAACACTCTAGACACCCAAAAGGGGGGTCAAAATTTGAAAATTTGAAATCGACCATAACTTTTTCAATTTCAGTCCGATTTTCACAATCCAAAAATAAAAATGTTCAGATCAACTATCTTAAAATAGAAAAAAATAATGTGTGTCCATTTTTTATAATGACGCAGTCTTTTCGCTCAAATATGTGCCAAAATGGACACAAAAATCCAACATGAGGCACTTTCGATTGCTGCTGCGTTCGAGATATAACTATAATTTCCAAATAATTTGCATGATAAATTAGTCCGATCTATTGCCAACAAATTCCTCACTGGACATTTTTCCTGACTTGAAATCCACAGCTCAGTTTTTGCAATTTCCCGAACTCTGTCGTTTCGCTAAGCCGATATTTACTCTCATTCCAACCGGTTAATTGTGCGGTTGCTAAGCAATATAATTGTTCATTTTGTGATTAAAAGTTATTCCCCCCCCCCCCCCCCCCCCGATGTATGTAGTTCCTACGCGCATGTATACTTGTAATTTCATTAGCTCTCATTTGGTATTCTCATTGTTCTAATCGATGGACGTACACTTGGCCAAACAAAACTTGAACATTCAATAAATCTGATAGGCTGATAAATGTACGATCGCACCATCAGAAGTCAGTCTAAGCGATCTCATTGTCTCACTCTAGTAGGTGACCTCACATTTCAATGATAATAACAAGCTTTGATTGGTTACGGGGCATGACCAGCATTCATTCAAATTTGTTCAGCGTTCAATTTTTGTTTGGCCGAGTGTACATGTGCGTGGCCTTTCAATTCCATATGCCCAAGACATCCATCTCTACCTCCTCACAATACAACAATACAATAATACAACAATTTTATTAGATTTCGTCGAAGTGTGGTTTAAAAATTTCCTGTGTAATCCTAATGATGTGCTGATGTGAATAATATTGTATAGATGTTGCAATACCTAATATGAAATCCGTCTTTGGTAACTTTATATCAAAATTATTTATTATTCCAAAATAAAATTACCCCAAAAGAGGCAATTTCAAAAGCCCAAATTTGAAGTTCAAGTCCAAATTTAAAATAAAAATCCTTATCGCAAGACACATACTTTGGTGAATGTGTGTCCACACAAATTAAATGGCAGCCGCTCACTCCCTACCATCTTCCTACCAAAGCAAAGAATCCTGGCGCCGTCGCTGCATTTCGAAACACCATTTGAGTAAATTTTGACTTAACAGCATTTTGAGGCAGTATATATATATATTAGCGGATTCTCTACAGCTCGGGCCGTTTTCCGCATCCCGCACGCCACACCTCCCGGTTATGGCAATCTTGTTCGAGAAGATTTCTTTTCTCCAAGGCTTCCCCAATGCCATCAAGCCACATTCTTCTTGGACGACCTCTCTTTCTTCTTCTTCTAGGTTTAAACTTCCATATTTTGGCAGGCAATCGTTTTTCTGGCATCCTCCTCATATGGCCATACCAGAGTAGCTGTTTTGCTTCTATGCTTTCTGTAAGTGATGCTTCGACCCCCATTCTGTCTCTTACCTCCTCATTTCTAATGTGGTCAAAAAGAGTAACGCCGCAAGACCTTCTCCAGAACGCCATTTCAACTGCATTCACTCTATGTTGTAACCTTCGGTTTATTGTCCAGACCTCGGATCCGTAGGTAATGCAGCTTTCAACAAGAGACTTAAACATATGGACTTTCGTCTCATTTCTTACCGCCTTACTCCACAGTACCGAATGCAATTTTGAGGCAGTGCACCTTGAATATTATATTTATAGTTTCAAGAAGAGTTCTTTCGGGAAGGGGTTTTCAACTTGTTTACTCTCCTTTTATTATATTTGAATGTCTTGACGTATTGAGGAATATTTTTGTGTATAGGTACAATCAAAATAACACCCTCTCAAAATATCATTTTTGGAAATTGTTCTTAATTCTCTTCATTTAAACACAACTTGAAATGGCTGTGATGTGGGTGGGGGGGACTATTTTCTTTCAAAACATAATGCGACGATTCATATTCATTCTCCTTGTTAGAGATATAAAGTTCAATTGGCTTTTCCTTTTTCCTGTTTCCTAAACTTCGTATGAACTAAAGACATACCTATTTGGCTAGGGAAATAAAAGTGAACAAATAGATTGAGGGAAGGTTTCTGCTGTTCATTACATTTATGTTTCTATCATAATGCGAGTAAACTGTTTAAACGAATTGTGCCATTTACATTAAAATTTGTACCTACTTTACAAGACGTACACTCAACAAAAGATAAAACGGTATTCGAAAGAAACGGATAGCTGCAGAAAAAGGTTTGAAGGCATGGCATCATTCGATGAAGTCGATGCTAACTCGTCATCTAACTCTAGTTTGTGAGCTCTGATTTCATTGATAATAATAAGGAATGATTTGATTGCCAAGGGACCTGAAAACAAGCTGTCAATCGTTTCGTTCAACTACATTTTATGATTTGTTGAGTACTTGATTCTATCTGAACGTACGCAGCAGTGACCTGACCAAAAAGATGAATAGAAGAACTATAAACTCTACTATGCAAAAATAGAGTTCCGTCGAAGTGTTGCAGAGGTAACTGAATTTACAAAATGAGGAAATCAAAGGACATAAAAGAGTTGGAAGTGAAACTCTGAGCTACGAACCTGGAAATGAGTAGAGAGGTTGTTGGTGTGGGAGAATAAAAGGGGTATAATGTGAGCTCACCATTGATGGAGGATTGAGGAAGATCGAACAACCATGAAGAGAGAATCAGGAAGGACGTTGAAAGTTAAGTATAGGTAGAGTAAACACGTGAAAGAAGTGGAGAGTAATGGAAGATCAGAATAGATAGGGGAACATAGATGGCGTGGCCTTGTAGAAAAAAATGGGATGACAAGAAGCAGAGAAGGTAGAGAGGGAAGTCTCGGGCATATGGAATTGAAAGTACACGCACTAGAAAGGCCACGCACACTTACGTCCATCGATTAGAACAATGAGAATACGAAGTGAGAGCTAATGAAATTACAAGTATACAGGCGTGTAGGAACTACATACATCATTGGGGGGAGGGGGGGGGGGGGGATTGCGGCAACCGGAGAGAAGTCTGGGGGCGGGCCCCCCAGTTGTAGCCCCGCAGGATATTTTTTAGTATTTGAACAATTTAATAGTGATTTTGGGTCTCAAAAATGCACAAACTACTTAAACAACCCTTTAGGTGAATCTGCTCAAATCACAACAAACAACCCCCTAGTGTTGTCCAGCAGGGCGTTTTGTTTAATCTAAACAATTTAAGAGATTCTGGGACGCTAAATTTAATTTGCATGGTAAATGGGAGGTAACACTGCTCGATTGGGGGGGGGGGGGGAGAGATCCCCCCCCCCCCCTTCTACACGCCAGTAAGTATCATATTTTGAAAGGTTTCGTAGGTTTTTGTCTAAATAGAAATTTAATTCTTAATTATGAAATTAAATTCATTATAATATCTTAATTTTGTATGATTATTTGGGGGGGGGGGCGGGGTAGACTGCTCAAGTGTGGGGGGTATTCCCCCAGCCCCCTCCCCCATCCTACGCGCCTTTATGTAAATTATATTGGAAAACGGTTTATCGATAATAAGAAAAATAAGCGTTGATGAAAGCCTTTCATCCAATACGCATTATTAACAATAATTATAATTCAATTACCGTGCGATATATGATATTCATGTTATGGAAAAGATACGGAAATTATTCAGCCCCAATTTGAGCTCAAAAAATTTAAAATCGGGTCAACGGGAGCCAAGATATTGCCTTACCTATAATTACAATGGATGCCATCTTTAGTGGGCCGCCATCTTGAAACCGCAGGCACGAATCAAATAAATCATGTTTAAAAAAGTTAAAGGGGGGGGGGTCTTATTGAGATATTTGCTGAAGTATAACTTTTAATCACAAAATGAACAATTATATTGCTTAGCAACCGCACAATTAACCGGTTGGAATGAGAGTAAATATCGGCTTAGCGAAACGACAGAGTTCGGGAAATTGCAAAAACTGAGCTGTGGATTTCAAGTCAGGAAAAATGTCCAGTGAGGAATTTGTTGGCAATAGATCGGACTAATTAATCATGCAAAATATTTGGAAATTATAGTTATATCTCGGACGCAGCAGCAATCGAAAGTGCCTCATGTTGGATTTTTGTGTCCATATTGGCACATGTTTTAGCGAAAAGACTGCGTCATTATAAAAAATGGACACAAATTATTTTTTTCTATTTTAAGATAGTTGATCTGAACATTTTTATTTTTGGATTGTGAAAATCGGACTGAAATTGAAAAAGTTATGGTCGATTTCAAATTTTCAAATTTTGACCCCCCTTTTGGGTGTCTAGAGTGTTTTGGGCATGTTCCGATGGTTTTATTTTGACTTATTTTGAATGGTGGTTTGCTTGGACTGTTTGTAACAACATATTAAAAAATTAGCCTGTTATACGACCGATGAAGCAAAATGGCCTACTTGGTCCTGATAATCTTCGACTATAAAGTATAAATCCAAGTTTTATATTTTCACATTAAAAAATTCTCAAAACTAACTTCGAATGAGCTAATTTTATGACCTTTTGAGAATATTTTGAAGTTCACTAAAGACAACTGAACTGAAAAACTGAACATTTGGGTTTACATGAATTTGTAACAAGTTATTATAACTTTATATGTTGTAAAAATGAATCATTTTCACGTCTGATGTTTTTGAAAATGCCAGCTACTACTATGACAGCCATCTATATTACAGTTCTTTAATGTATCATAATATAACAACAAAGTCAACTATAATATGCGTGACAAATGTTTGCCTGCAGTCTCGAGCCGCTGAAAGGGTACCAAGGCGAGGACATTGAGATCGTGCTGCCCGGCTCATTGACTGTCCACGACATCGACTGGCTGGCCATGTGGTGTGTCCAGTACAGACACAACTTCGGGCACGTTCTGATACCCAAGGACCTCGACGTGCCTCCTGCTTTGGGGCAGACGAAGATCACGGTAGGTCCAGCGTAGCGTATGTAGCAGCAACAGAAAGCAGAGCTTGCAGAAGCTTGGTGGAGACAGTGGAGTGAAGATTCATAATATCAATACTGCACTTATGAAGTTATAAAATAGAGAATTGAGATTTGAAAAAAAATTGAAGCAATACGATGTGCATTATTGGTTGTACCAAAGGAAAGACACACGAAATAAATTGTTCATACCAAAAAGATTTCAATTGAAAAAAGTTTCTCCCCCCATATGTAGGTATCTCTTTCTACATATTTTTTTATTTTTTTATTTATTTCATAAGCCTTTTTTCCACATTACAATAAAAATTATACAAAATTTACGAATGTATAAAAGTTATCAAGTAAAGCATAAACATATTAGTTTAACTTAAGAAGTCAGCTGAAAGAACATAACTAATTGAAAAGCACGTGCATAAAAAGCTAAAACATGCAGTTCAAGAAATCGTCAGTAGAATCATATTTTTATTTTAACTGAATTCGAATTAATAGCCAAATAATTGTAATCATATTATCCATAAGAGAAGAGCATGATATCCGTACAAAACGTTCTAATTTAAGTGAACCTTTGACATAGAAACTCATACGTAGGTGTTACCCCAAAAAATTGAACCTTTTTGAGTGCGTTCTATACTATTCCATTTCTCACGTGGTAGATAAAGATGAGGTTGATTTACATGTATTATTGCCTCCATGTCTGCCATCTTGGGATTTCAACAGCCACCATGGTGGTACAATCCGGTAAGCAAGAGTTGACTCTTTTCACAAATTCAAATATTCTTGAAATTGAGACAGGGATCATTTCTTCCACAAATTCTGCTGAATTTATTACTTCAAACGTTATTGTGAGTTTGGTAGAAACAATGATGATAGATTTACTTATCAGTATCAAATTATTAAAAACTTCTATATTCAAAGATAATTTCTGAAAGAGTAGCTATTTAAAATGTTCAAATGTTCGTGAAAATATTTGAATATATTTCCAGTATAGAACTTTTATCAAAAACTTCATTACTGTTACTATTTCAAATATCAAGGATTGGACCGTCTGTTTCAAATCAGTTTATTCAGTGTAGTCTACCTTATAAGAAAGATATTTATGCATTTACTTGATTACATTTAAAGGAAAATTACTGATTTTTAAATAAACTTTTTTGATATCAACATTCCTTTTAAATTCTGAAAAAAAAAGATTTTGATCATTGAAATTTTAATTATTTTTCTATGAAAAGAACATTCATGAAGGTTGTTTTAGAAATCTCCTCGTGGCTGCACGGTGCATGCTATTGACTGCATCTGACCGAGTGCATGTTGCAGACGAGCACGAGCACGCCCGACGGGATGGACAAGTCGACCAACTGCCGGCAGTTGCTCGGCGACCGCATGCAAGTCCAGTGGGAGATGAGCGAGGACGAGCAGTGGGTGGACATCCAGCTGTCCGCCCGCATTCGCGAGGACCAATACATGGCGTTCGGCATCAGCGGCGAGGCGGGCAGGTCCTCCATGGTCGGCGGAGATGTCGTCGTCGCGTTCAAGGACAGCGACACAGGCAACTTCCGGGCGGTGGATTACTACATGTCGGCCACCGCACAGGTTAACTCTCAGCACAATATCAAGCAAGGTTCTAGTGGGGAGATCTTTCTAATTATTTTTTTTCAATGAACAACTAGAGGAAAAATCATGAATACAGACACCAGGTAATTCATTAACTTCTGTAGACCCTCATTTACAATGGCAAATTTCAAACTGTATGCTTACGCTCGGTTTCTATATATTCAATCCCTTGTTACAAAACAGAAGATTCTTAAAATTACGTAAAATTTCCAGTTTATTAAAAACTATGAACCCTTTAGAAACTGAAAAAAACTATTTTTGGAGAATGTTTTGTATAAGCTTCAAATTTGGAAGATAAAGATCTTTAAAGGAGAGACATTATTAAAAAAATAATGCACTTTATTTTTAAAGATTTCTTGATTTGTCTGATTATTTATTTTAAAGATTGGCCAGAATTGGTTGGTGGTACAGGGAGTGATTTTATGAGAATTACAATTCTCTATTTGCAGTGTGACGGGAAGAACGGAGTCTGCCCTGACGAACGGATCGGCGGCAAGAACGACGTCGAGTTCCTCTCTGGCCAGCGCAACAACGGAGTGACGACGATCAAGTATCGCCGCCCGCTGCAGTCTAACGAGCCAATCAATGATCGCGGGATACCTATGAAGGGTGACGTGAACGTAATAGCGGCCATTGGGCCACTCAACAGTCGCAAGGAGGCCAACGCGCATGCGATACCGGACAAAACCATGGGTATATTTCACTCTGCAGTGTTTCAGTTCATTTCATGAAGAGTAGGGTCGAAAACAAATTTTTGTTAATCATTCTCTTTTTAATCAAAATTTTCCACATTTCAATCAAAACAATATATAAGTTTGTATTTACCATACTTTACTTTTAACCTATTCTGATTCCCGAAACGTATGATTTATTATTTTGTTTTACTTTGTTTCCTCTTTTTTAAGTTGCTACCTACTTTCAGTGCTTGGTTTTTCATAAAAGTAAAGGAAAAAAAACAAAATAAAGTGTATTTTTTAAATTTTTTTAGTTGTGTTTGTGTATATTTTAAGATCAGATTTTAAGATTTTATATTTCATTTTTGCTTGCACCTTTGTCAGATATTTTTGCATTCATATACTTTCTAGCCATACAAAATAACAAACTAGATGCAAAACTAAATGTTCACAAATACGACTGTTTCCACAGCTTTCCTCATCTCCATTAGAGAACCTAACAGCAACTCTCAAGTTTCAGACGACATTCGCATCGACTTCAGCAGCATGAAAGACCACTCGTGCACGGAGTCTCTGTTCAACCTGCCGACGGAGAAAGAGGTGGAGCCGTGGCCCCCCGCGGTCATCCACCAGGAGACGGAGTTCACGGCCCGCATCGGACCCACCGGCGGCAAGCGGGGCTACACGCCTATCACGGGGCATCCGTCTTGGGGCATCGCGTGGTACATCAACGAAAAGCTCATTCCGGAGATATACGTTGAGAGAGGGAAGACGTACACGTTCATGGTAGAAGGAGGTACGTTATGAAAGACGATGTGTATTTGCTAGAGTTATGGTTTCTTTGATTCCAGCTGACTTATAGATAGAGAGAGACAAATTTTATCACTTTGAGATATTAATTTTTCTCTTGTTGAGATTATAAATGGCCTAAGCAATGTGTACTAGTTTAGATAAATTAATTTGAATTTATAACAAATATAATACAAGAACCTATTTTTAAATAATAAAAACAATTGTATTATCCAACAAAATCACCATAAAAATGTCTAATTCTAACAAAAAGTATTACCAAAATAATAAATATCTCCAGAACCGAAGCTATTTTTAGAGATTTTTTTTTTTTTTTGTATTTTTTTTTTTATGAATAACATTTGGAATACACTCCATAAGCATTATCCTCCATACGAAGCGGAAGAGACAACTAAATGAGTTGGCCCTTTTATTCACGTAAATACTAGAACTGCTGTAAATTTGAATAGATGAAAAGATAAATAGTGAATAGATAATTCCTCAAATACGTGCATGCAGTACCACTACCAGCTTGCTACAGTACACAATATACTTTATGATACAGTCAGAAGAGTTTCAACATTAGTTGAAAGTTGTGACTCTCGACTTGCCAGTCGTAACGCTTTACTGGTGAAGACACAGAAATAGAATTCCATAAAAAAGATTTCATAATTATGTATCTCGTTTCAGTACTAATAATGCAACAGGTGTTGTTGTTAACGCAACTTGTTTACCTCGCAGGTAAAGATCCGACGCAGCCGGCTCGCTACCATCCGTTCTACATCACGGACAGCAGTGAAGGTGGCTTCGGCCAGAAGTCTCTGGAGGAGCAGAAGAAGCAGCGCATCTACGCCGGCGTCAGCTACGACGGTGAGAACTACCCGCTGCCGACGGCGGCCGGACGCTACTGCGAGTATACGCACAGAACCGTAGACAAGTCCACGGAGACCAAGACGTTCGAGGTGTATCTCACAACGTTACATTTGGTGTGCGAAGAAGGACAGCCAGAGTATCTCAACTGGACTGTGCCCATGGAGAGCCCGGATCTGCTTTACTATCAGGTACGCTCGCATAATCAACTTGTAGTTCTTATTCACTGTAATAATTTGATCTACCTAATACAAGTAATAAGTGCAGACGATGTTTCTTCGGTTGACGCTCCTAGTGTTGATGTTGGCCCCCAAAAGGCCCGTTTAACAAGTAATAAGTCCTCTTGAGAAATTGCATGAATTTGCCAGTGTATAGTCGAGTTTCTTCAGTAAATTTGGAAAGTTGTTTAAAATTAAAGTAGACTTGTAGATTATCGGTACTATACCGATATATCTAGTGGAGCGGTCGCTCCACCCAGCCAAGTCGTACCGTACACTCACACTCACTCAACATACCGTAAATGCCTAATAAACTGAGGAGCAGACCAACCACTTTTACTGTAAGCAACAACATGGCATTTTCGGCCTACTGGATCTTAAAATTGGAAAATCTCACATTGTTGCAAAATATCTTAATTTCGAGCTATGGCCCACCCCACCCCATATACCGAATTTGGGAACAATAGGGTATGTCATTTTCGTGCTAGAGGGCCGTGAAATATGTAAAATTACACCACTTTCTGATTCTGAAGATGATGATTCTGATGATATCAGGAAACACTGTTGACAGCGCCACAGCCTAAACGGCTGAGCCGATCGATCTGAAATTTTTACCATATATGCACTTTTGGCGTCTGATGATACCTTGTCCTTACGAATTTTTTGTGCCACCATTTTGAAACCGGAAGTGACGTCATATCTTAAAAACTGATGGACCAATTGGGACGAAACTAGCGCCAAACGATTCGGATGGTCTTCTCAATGAAATATCAACAGTCAAAATAGAAATGTTCTTTTACCGAAACCGGAAATGACGTCATAAAAATGCCAAATTTGAATGAAATCATCTCTTATAACAATAACTACATATTCAGAAGGCTTATAATGTTACATAGCATTTAAAGACACAAATTTTAGGTGGCAGTGAAGTCAGCCGCCATTTTGAAAACCGGAAGTGATGCCATAACTCGAGAACGGCTGGACCAATTGGAACGAAACTTGCGCTATACTTTATAGCATATCATTTATGGCATATACATAGTAACAAGCACAACTTTCTTAGCAACCAAATCAAAAAGGCGTATTTTTTTAAAGGAATTATAGTCTTTGGTTCCACAATATATGCTACAAATTGTAAGAATAAACTGAAAAAAGGAATGATATCCCATAAAAAACACTCCGTGTAAAAATACCAGCCAAGTCTCTTCAACTAAAAAAAAAATAGAAGAAATCTAAAAATTCAGCACTGAAAAGTAGTGATATCAAAAAAAGGCCAAGTCAAAACTTTTAAAAATTACTTGGCGCATCGTTTTTCTATGGGATTATAGATATATTTTATGTATAGATGAGTATATTTGATTACCGACCTACTTCTATACTATTTATATGCACGATGCGCCAAGTAATTTTTAAAAGTTTTGACTTGGCCTTTTTTTGATATCACTACTTTTCAGTGCTGAATTTTTAGATTTCTTCTATTTTTTTTTTAGTTGAAGAGACTTGGCTGGTATTTTTACACGGAGTGTTTTTTATGGGATATAGATGTACTTGACTAATAGTCCGGGCGGGATGTGAAATGATTGTGCATTTTGGTATTAAAGCACCAAATTTTTACCACACATACTAGATACCCAACCATTCATTAAAAGACCGGGAGGCATCTCAGATATTGCCCTTGTCACCCATGGCAGCCATTTTAAAAAATGGCGAATAATTGATGTGTTGTGCTAAATACGACGGGAATATGGCATGCAAAAACATCTTTCCTACTAATTCGATCATGGTGAACTCGAATATAACATCAGAATTCTCCATTTGATCAACGCTTACCCGTGACGGCCATTTTTAAAAGTGGCGACTATATTTGATATGACGGCCAAGCGATGTGGGCAACATGACATGCGACACCATCTTTCCCACTAAATCGACCATGGAGAACTCGAATATGACATAAAAATACTCGATTTGTTTACTGGTCACCCGTGGCGGCCATTTTAAGAAATGGCGCCCACTTAAAAATGTCACATGAATCTAAAATTGTCATGCGACACCATCTTTCCAACTAATTCGACCATGGAGAATTCGAATATGAAATCGAAATACTCAATTTGCTTACTGGTAACTCGTGGCAGCCATTTAAAAAAAATGGCACCACATAAAAAACATATAAATCAAAAATTGTCATGCGACACAAATTTTCCTATTAAATCGGTCATGAGGAACTCGAATATGTCATCAAAATTTTCGATTTACTTACTGGTCACCCGTAGCGGGCATTATTTAAATATGGCAGCTATTCATAAAATAAGATATTTGATAGAAAAGTCCGTAGTATGTCACGTGACTTCATCCATGGTACAAAATTGAAACTGGTATTGGTATTAGAGTATACTATTGGCTCATTTTATCAATCATTTGGCCAATATAATTTTTCCTACCTCCGTGAAGAGCCATCCATTGTGGATAACAACATTGTCTTGGGCTGGGCTGCGGAATATACGTACGAGGGCTGTACCGAAAGTATGCAACTTTAGCCATAACTTTGCTATTAATTGAAACACATCGTTCAAATTGCTCATGGTGATTGAGTAACACTTCGTCTATACAACGGTATGACTCAACATTCTCTGAGTCACAATAGATGCGATTGCACGATGGTTGAACCCAACACTCCAATTATATTTACACCTGCCTATGTGCTGCTTTTTGGCAATAAGACAGGCATTCGGCAGATTGGGCCAGTCAATGTATTCCCATCCATGTAACATCCAGAATCTTACACCTTTCAACTTCTACCACTCAGTTTTACCAAGGTCAATAATTTGGGACACGATTTGAGTACGCTCTCATAGCATTGGCTGTGAAGAAGAGGGTAATAAACGGTAAACCCCACATAAATTAAATTATATTAAAATTGTTCAACCGCGCGTCGACAACTAGGTCATTTTGCGCACATTATTTTTTTTATTTTTAGCTTAGTTGTTAATAAGTGAAGGACATGGGGAGGGGTCGATCTAGCGGACCCGATCTGGGGGAGTCTGCAACTGGTGGGAAAGCCAGTTCAGAATGGTGACAGACCTGGGGGAGGGAGACTTCGGGCCGGTGGGACCCGATTGCAGGGGGATCAGCATCTCGAGGGGGGGAGGCCGGCCCGAGGGGTCCGCGAATTTGGGGAGGGCATGGAACTAGGTCGACCCTGAACTGCACTAAGTTGGGGCCAACTAGTAATGTGAGTTGGCCCCTTAAGCCACCACCACCGCGTCAAGGTAGCAGTCTATCGGTTAGAAACCCCACATATTTTAACCCGAATATAATTGGAGTGTTGGGTTCAACCATCGTGCAATCGCATCTATTGTTACTCAGAGAATGTTGAGTCATACCGTTGTATAGACGAAGTGTTACTCAATCACCATGAGCAATTTGAACGATGTGTTTCAATTAATAGCAAAGTTATGGCTAAAGTTGCATACTTTCGGTACAGCCCTCGTACGTATATTCCGCAGCCCAGCCCAAGACAATGTTGTTATCCACAATGGATGGCTCTTCACGGAGGTAGGAAAAATTATATTGGCCAAATGATTGATATAATGAGCCAATAGTATACTCTAATACCAATACCAGTTTCAATTTTGTACCATGGATGAAGTCACGTGACATACTACGGACTTTTCTATCAAATATCTTATTTTATGAATAGATGCCATATTTAAATAATGCCCGCTACGGGTGACCAGTAAGTAAATCGAAAATTTTGATGACATATTCGAGTTCCCCAATGACCGATTTAATAGGAAAATTTGTGTCGCATGACAATTTTTGATTTATATGTTTTTTATGTGGTGCCATTTTTTTTAAATGGCTGCCACGGGTTACCAGTAAGCAAATTGAGTATTTCGATTTTATATTCGAATTCTCCATGGTCGAATTAGTTGGAAAGATGGTGTCGCATGACAATTTTAGATTCATGTGACATTTTTAAGTGGGCGCCATTTCTTAAAATGGCCGCCACGGGTGACCAGTAAACAAATTGAGTATTTTTATGTCATATTCGAGTTCTTCATGGTCGATTTAGTGGGAAAGATGGTGTCGCATGTCATGTTGCCCACATCACTTGGCCGTCATATCAAATATGATTGTCACTGTTAAAAATGGCCGCCACGGGTAAGCGTTGATTAAATGGAGAATTCTGATGTTATATTCGAGTTCCCCATGATCGAATTAGTAGGAAAGATGTTTTTGCATGCCATATTCCCGTCGTATTTAGCACAATACATCAAATATTCGACATTTTTTAAAATGGCTGCCACGGGTGACATGGGCAATATCTGAGATGCCTCCCGGTCTTTTAATGAATGGTTGGGTATCTAGTATGTGTGGTAAAAATTTGGTGCTTTTATACCAAAATGCACAATCGGGCCGTTTTCTTGCACATCCCGCCCGGACTAAAATAGGTATAACAACGCGAGTTTTACTTAGATTTTAGAACAGAATCTTCAACGTTCAAAAATTCTAGTTTTGTTAACACAAGCAAGAGGGTCCTTGGAATAAAATTGATTTTCGTAAGTTTGTAAGATTTTGTCTGTACTCTGTTGAAATATAAGAGAGTTGAGTTTATTGATTTCATAAAAAAGCTCTGAAGATTAAATGATTCAAAAAATACACAAAATTGGTTTCCTGGTTAGTGGTACCTAATGTAGAAAACCATTACAGACTACAGAATACTGTTACTCAATAAATCTGTATGAACAGAAAAAAGTACCAACAGAGCTGCAAAACTCCCTCACATAATGCGCTTTGAATGGTGCTTTAACGATTCAATGTTTGCCGTTCCAGTGCTACACGCACAACAACCTGGGTTGGAAGATCCACGTTGTCGACAGCGGATACAAATACAACGCTTCACCAAGATCCGACGGCTCCAGGCTCGGTGCCAGCTTCACGCTGCTCCTACTGGCGGTCGCATCGCTTCTCAGGTGAAGTTAGAGGTCTAGGAAGTGTCGTTGTGGGGATCACGTCCCTAAATCATTCGCTCGGAGGGCAAGTTTGCTTGGTCCAAATTATGCCATTCAAAGTACCGATATACAATAATGGAATGAACATTCCACAAGAATCTTGCAAAGATTTCGAAAAAAATTTCACACTCCGAAAAAACTACAATTTACTGTTGTCCGATGTAAGCGGAATAAAACATTCAGCAATTTCAAATTGTGAAATATATGTTGCCAAAGATTAAATTATGACGATTGATATCCAATTGCTATGATTTTGGAGAACTGCAGTTGCTTTAGGTATCAGTAATGCTGATTATTCCATGTATCGATATGATATGGAGACCCACTACAAATATCACATGTTTATCATATCAGGAGTAAATAATGATCTGCATATCTCCCCTCATTTACAAAGTGAACATAAATAGTAAATACCATATCAACTGCTTCTAAAAAAACACGAGAAATATCAGATATTGGAACAAAATATCAAATTAAAAAGATGATTAGAAAATCTTTAAATTAATTTGCAAAAATAAAAGACAAAAATGTACCTACTTAATTACCTATGGAGGTAAAGTCTGTTTGAAAACATGACAATAAAAAACCTCGATATCAAATATCGATTATTGAAATCTTTTTATAAAAACTTAGACAAGAATTGATTCTTGCGATTCAATTGAAAGGTAGCGAATTGATGAATACCTACGACAATAATTTACAACCTATAGGAACTAGGAGGTAGCGTGAGAAGACGACAATAATAATATCATGTCAAATTATCTTTAATTATTAGTAACTTAATGCCTGGCGAATTCGCAGCAACCGGTACAATAACTCAAAACCAATTGTAATTTATTATAAGACGACAATAATTTTGTCTAATCGGGCGCGTCTGTCCATAGAAAAAACTATTCAAGACATCGCTCTAAAGTATATCTATTGTTATGTGGAGGTGATAAAGTATAAGTACTTATTGGTGTAGTTTGTAAATGTGGTTATACTTAAGTAGGTGTTAAGTTCACATGTTTTTGTATAATAATAATAATAATAATATATCGTAAGTAAATGTCAAGTTTGGATATAATATTATTTTAATTGAATACAGCACAAGATTGAATGGAGTTGTTTTGTCGGAACTGAACTGTGTTTCGGTTTCTAGTTCGAAGACAATTTTAGTTGCAGTGTTCAAGGAGCCAGAAAACCACATTACGTTTTGAAGTTCGTTTTAAATGTTTGTAAATACTAAATAAATAGTAATATTCCAAAATCTATATACTTCTATTTCTAAATGGTAGACGGGTGCAAACGTTGTTGTAAAAGTTTTCAGCTTTGTTTCCAAACAGGTCAATAGAAAATATCATACTAAGTCGACAATTTTACGCAAATGTTTTCTTATTAACATTACTGTCAAGCTGGGTTCCCATACTTCGCATCGAATTCGCTTCCGGTTCGCTTCGCTTTCGCAAAATGACTACATTTTAACATAGAAATCGTCCATGTTTACATTCCCATGTTCGCGTGTTTCGGTTTCGTTTCGGTTTGGTCAAAGTTAAAATTGGCTCAACTTTAACGAAACCGAAACACGCTAACATGCGAATGTAAACATGGACGATTTCCTTTGTTAAAAGGTAGCCATTTTGCGAAAGCGAAGCGAACCGGAAGTGAATTCGATGCGAAGTATGGGAACCCAGCTTTATAGACCACATATATTTGAATTCTTGCAGGGTTATTTTAAGCTCTATTATAAGTAGACATTCGACAAGAATGGAATTAAATTTTAACAGTACCTATTACATTTCAAATTATTTACAAAATATAAAAACTTCATAGGTAGGTACACTTGGCACAACTAAAATTGATTGTTCAATAAATATGATTGACTGAAAAATGTTAGATCTCACCATCAGAAGTCAGTCCAAGCAATCTCTTTGTCTCACTCTAGTAGGTGACCTCACATTTCAATGATAATAAAAAGCATCGATTGGTATTGAATTGAAACTTGACCAGCATTCATTCAAATTTGTTCACCGATCAATTTTTGTTGTGCCGAGTGTACATTGTTTTGTTACAAATTGTTTACAAGATCGAAATTATATTTTATCACCTTTGTTAAAAATTACTTAAAAGTACTGAGTGCCTTCAGACTTCACAAAAGTATGAAACAATAATAATTATGTATATGAAATTTATGTACTATGCTATGATTATGAGTAACTGACACAATTTAGATGTGCGTAAACTTATCTCGGTGTTATTGCGACAGCTTGCGTACGCATTAAGCAACGAAGAGTACTTTCGAGGTGACGGTGAAGGATCCCAAACTTTACCTTCTGATTGTATTTATAAAATTAGGCATGTAATAGCAGCAAAGTTAGACAAAATAAAGGTAGTAATCTTTTCATTTAGCTACAAAAGAACTGAAAAATTTGCAATACAGGGTCATATCACATCATTAGTTTATTTAAAATGAGGGCATATCGCACCAAAAATCAAATTTCATGCAGATTACAGGTAATATAGATTACTTTTGAAATGACACAAAATCTTTCTGTGCACTTCCTCTGGGCCCGGGATGTATCAAGACAAAAGGCCCACAAAAGAGTGAAAGGTCATGTAAAAAGAAACAATGAGAAAAAGAAAAAAGGTACAGAAAATTGTTGAAATACTATTAGTAAAATGCGAAAAATGCCCATTTAAACCAAAAGGCAAAGCCATCCTGCATTTGTGTAATGTTAGCTAGAGTTACGCTTTTAAATCAAAATACCACCCATGTGAACAGTTTCACAGTAATCTCGGCATTCAAAATAATAAATATACCTACTGATGTACAAGTAAATCTGACTGATCTGAGAAAATGCACAATAGTTACGAGAAAGTCAGAACTGTTCGGTATGAAACTGGTCAGTCGAAAGACTGATGTTGCGTTGTCTTTAACTTTGCAGCTAGAACTCGAAGTGTCAGCGACAAATCAGTCAGAAAGTATAGTTTAAGTGCGGGACCCTTCCTCTAGGATTAAAGGTGGCAACCAATGATTATCCGAATCGATGCATATCTATGAAATCATAGAGTTTCTGCAGCACATCCACATCTCTGTGCAATATGACAATGGGGGTGGTTACTAAACAAAATATTATAATTGGTTGTTGCCATATAGAAATAGGTCGAGATAATGCATCATAATACTGATTCAACATCATAGAGGGGTTGAGAAAGAATCGTAACTTTAAAAACAAGTCAAAAACACAAATTTTATCGTCATAAGATGAAATTCAGTGTTAATATGACAATAAAAAGCAACTACACAGTTGTAACAAAATAGGTAACGTAATCTTGTGATAGCAACCGAGTGATAAAATAATTTGTGAACAGTGTTACCAACACTTCATGACAATAACGATGTGAAAATATTGGATTATTAAATGCAATTAATTAGGAATATTTGACAATAAATCTATTTGCTCCAAAGGGAAATTAGACAATTTGAACAAATTACGCCAATAATGTTTGAGTGATTTAGTTTTAAGAGATTGACAGAGTTGCAGTGGCCTTCCCCATTGTTCACCTCTATGCAAACATACTTAGTCTTAAGGAAATTAATTAATATCATCTGTCAATAGGTATAGTAAGTCCTCTCATTATCGTAATGTTCTAACTGGTTATGACAATAAATACTGTGAGTGATACAAGCGACAATAATGTCTTGCCCACTTGGGGGGCACTAATTACATTTAATATAATAATTAATATTAAAAATATACTATAATGTGGATTATAAATCATTATTATTAAATGTTAACTTGTTTTGATTTTTAGTAGTTCCAAACTGGGCAATCTTTCCATGTATTAGATGTTGGGAGTGTTAAAATGTGTAGAAGACAATAAAGAAATGATTTACGTGTATATATTTACTGTGTTTTATTAAATAGGGATTCCATCAGCCAACCGTTAAAGATCTGTGTTAGCATCCAATCCGGAAATTCCCGAATATAATTTCCGAAGCTCAGGAAAACTATTTATATTTTATAGTATTAAACTATTTAGTATTTTATTGCTCAAAGTAGTTACTAAAACCACAAGAAAATTTATGAATATGTGCTGTAATGAAATATGCCGATTGTATTTGGTTGTAGACACCACCAAGGTAGCAATTCCGATTTAACATTAACTGAACTCGCTCGCTACCATTGCCATAAAAGTGGCGTACCCATGCGCACTTGAATCTATCCTATTTCCTAAAGATGTTAATTTTTTACACTTGGAGTCGTGACTGCAACTTAATTTTTAAGTGTTGAAATATCAAAGCCATAAAATCACAACAAATTCTGAGTCTCCACATTTTTCATATTATCTTGGATAGTTATTTCATGAACTTACTTCTCCAATAATATTGATTCCTTTTCAAATTTGAGTCAAATGTAAGCAAAATATATACCCAATCAAGTTTTGATTGAAAACTAAGTAGGTATTATATTTACGTCCAGTTTTCAATAGTCTGCTGAAACCAGAAATTAAGTTAACACAGTAATTCTAGGAATGTAATTGGTTGTTGCCATGGCAATACAGTCCTAATCAACTGTTTAAAAGTTAGCAGAGTATTGAAAGAAAAGACTGGCCCTAAGAATATTTCCATGATTTGAAGTCAAGCTCTTCAGTGAGGAATCCCATTAAACTAGGATGAAATGGGAACAGTAATGTACCTACTTGATGCCTATACTCAAGACTGAAAATATTCACCAAGCAGAATTGTGTCAGCGCACGATGTATTCAGCGCAATTAACATTGAAAAACAAAAGATTTTACTTGTTTTAGAATTGAATTGTCGAACAATTTCGCATCCGGTTTCAACTCGAGAATAGGCATCAAGGATCGACGGTCAAATCCAGAGCAAATGAAGACAATGTGGTATTTCTTCAGATACGTGTATAATATATATTGTTTGTACATTGGTGAAGAAAGTCAATACATTTACAAAATAAGCCACAGACAGGCAGAGATACCACAGAAAACGGCTTCAAGTTGTACCGAGCGAGCATCAACTTTTATACATCATGAAGTAACTGTACCAATATAATCTAATCATTCGATGTGTATACAGTATCCATATACTGATCTTGAAATCAAATAACCTCCATGCTAGTCAACTTTAGAGTTTACATAGATGTGGACTGCGGTATCTGCTCTATTATATATTCTAATACAGCAACAATTCACCTGGTGTGCTACAAGAATCTTCAGTCTGATAGAGACAACGAGGTTACAGAGTAGGTTTAATAAGTTTAAAGAGGTTGGACTTTTAAACATACTCTGTAACCTCGTCGTCTCCATCAGCCTGAAAATGCATGCAGACCAGAAGGCGAAACGTCGCTATAATTAGAGCAGGAAGATACAACTGTCAATATTAATGTCAATACAAATAGGTAGTTCAAATAATTAACAAGTTGTGAACTTTAGAATTCTCTTAAGATTGTTATAAAAAGATGAATTAAAATTATTAAGAAATAAAGTAAGTAAAAGTGGACTAACTTCCCTACGAGGGGCGTTGTCGTTTTGTGTCGAATATCTCGAGCATCCGGCCCCTAGTCATCTCCTTGGACTCCTGCAGGCCGAGCTCGTAGACCACGTCGTGGATCTCGCGGATCTTGGCTATCAGCGTGGCTCTCGTCATGTTGCTGTACTCTGCAAGGTAATGCAAGGAGTCAGTGACAGGTCATTAATCATTAGGTAGCAGAAGCACGCATCCTCAGCAAACAAGATGAGAAGATGACAATGTAGGTATTATAATAATCCATCTGCTGGTTCCATCTCAATGGGTCAAGGAGTGGGTATCCCCACCAACACTAGGGCCGCACCGCAGGACTCCTGGAAACCGGCTGGTCTTGCCCGACGTCCCCTCTTCATCTTCTTCCTCCACTTCCACTGTCCAACAAACTGCCTCCATCTTGTTCTGTCCTCCCACTGTCTCTCAGCCTCCAACTCACTCCACCTTCCTCCTCTCTCCAGCACATCCTCCTTGATAACTCCAATCCACCTCTCTCTTGGTCTTCCTACTCTACGTGGTCCCGAAGTAGCCGACTCAAACACCAGCCCTGTTCCCATCCTCTTCATGTGGCCAAACCACTGAAGCCTCTCTCTGCCCAGTTTAAACCCCCAATCTCTCTACCCCCAGCTTACTTCTTATATCTTACTTCGAACTTGGTCCATTCTTGTGACTCCCTTCACACTCCTCAAGATCCTCAAGAACTGGCAAGCAAGACTGAGTGGTCACCCACCCAAGTCCGAGTGCACTCGATGTTGCTACCTCGGTGATCAGAAGAGAACCAATACCAAAACCCAATACACAACCCATCCAGCACAAACCTTACTCATCAGAATAAATTTGATTAAAAACCTAATATAAAATATAAATTGCATTTTCATTAAAACGTAGTATAGATTTGATTGTGAGTTTCCTTTGAAGAAGTGGTCCGTGCCAAAAGAGCGAAAGATGGTAACTTCGCTTGCTCAATCGTGAGGCCTTGATTTAGTGCATGTAAGCTTTAAGTGTGCAGTGAAAAGATCAAATTGAAAGTGATATTTGTTTACAGTTTCTGAGTTGCAGTCTCCGAGTTGATGCAATGTCAAAAAGCGTTCTGTTTGTAAGTAGTACCTACCTACCTTCTAATAAAATAGTAAACACGTACCTACTGTACAGTATGTTCAAATCTTCTTTATTGTCGCCAGTTTTTCGCTATAGCACATTGGGTTTCCATTATCTAGGATACAATAGGCATTCATTCATTGTATGAGAGTTAAGCTCATCACTTTCTTTTCAAACTACCTGACCGTTTAATGACTCCCCAGCCCCTTCGCCTTACAAAGTGCCAATGTTTATTTCGAGACGCGTCAAACCTGTCACTAAAACATGTCTAAGCCTCATAGTTGGATTTTTCAAAGAATCCGAATGTGCTTTAGTGAAAAACTGGCGACTGTACAATGATTATGGTGGTGAAGATGGCAACGAAAATGATGTACCTACTATGCTAGAACCAACACAACAAAATGAAAATCAGTTAAAACTAGGTGGCACATTCAAGTTATACCCCTTCTACACGCTCACTTTAATATAGTATGTTAAACATACATTTAAATGACGTCTCTCTCACGTCTACACACTCACTTTATCTATTGACGCACTATCTGGTGACGATTCTGTAATTATTACCTTAATTTGTTGATTCAGTGCAGTGTTATTCTAATGACAGTGAGGAGATTTCACATGAATGGTCCAGTGAAGTTATTTCCAAAATATGTTCCAGCTGTCAGTTCAAGTTGAAAACAAAATCACTCTTGGATGACATAGCCTCACTTTTAACACTCATAAGCACTTATTTATTATTTTAAAATTGTTTTGAGCCTTTGTGTTAGGTTAAAAAGTATTATCCTTGAGTATAGGTATTATTAAATAGCACGCAACACACTTAAAAATTCAATGAAACATTTTAACTTGAATATGTATACAATTTTACTATTAAATCTAGAACTGAAGAAGAACAAAAGCGAATCGTTTTTAACAATAATCTCGCGAGATCTCGCGTTAAACATAGGTTAAACATAGGTCCGTCGCGAACTTGAAGTGCGGTGTCATTTAAGGGAAGCTTGATCATCTACACGGTGTACTTAAAGTGAGAGGCTACTAAAGTCCTATGTTAAAGTGAGCGTGTAGAAAGGGTATTAGAGGATTCACTTTGGGAAGTAGGTTGGCAAAGTGTGAATTCAGGTGGAAGGTCTGGATGGTGCTGCTTAGTTACACCCTAACGGCGTTGTAAGCGTAAATTGAACAGCCTGTATCACCTCAT
The DNA here is from genome assembly GCA_934045905.1 of Leuctra nigra. Lineage (NCBI taxonomy): Eukaryota > Metazoa > Arthropoda > Insecta > Plecoptera > Leuctridae > Leuctra > Leuctra nigra. The sequence goes on along the minus strand of OW203767.1, from coordinate 26,723,159 downwards.
GAATATGATAATGGTGGAAACTAGAGAGCCTAGATGGTGTCTAGGCTCTCTAGTGGAAACTAGTGTGAAACTCTCATGTACCTACGTGTTAACCCCGGGGATATTTTAAGCTGGGTCCACATAGACCGTTTTTCTGTTTTGCGTTTTCCGTTTTAACTAATTGAATATCTCAGTTTTTAGTAGGAATGACCACATAGTGTTTTGCGTTTTGAACAAAACGTTTCTAAGCACCTTGATCCCCGCCTTGTTTAAACTTTGTCTACGAGATGTCAGGAGGCCGTGGAAAACAAAAAATGTTCATTCAACATTATTTATACCTGTCAGTTAAGTACAGTTTGTGAGTATTTATTGAGCTAATATTCTTCCCAGGTAAGTAATTTTAAAATAATGTAGGTAATAGTGTCAGATCGGCCATGTTATTTGATCATGTGACGTAGTCACGCGTGATTTGATTCGATGAAGTTATACGGCGCGGCGAGGATAAAATCCGCACGCGGCGGGTTTGTGATTGCTCAAGAGAAAAAAGCGGAAAACGCAAGACAAAAAACGGTCTATGTGAGTGAACCCAGCTTTAGTGTTCTTTTATTCGTCCGGCCATCGCTAACCCTGAACTCAACCCTGGTGAGTAACCAGAACTGGAAACGGTGCTTTCTGCGCAACTCAGAGTGTCAATTGTGAAACAACCAACATCAACCCAAACAGTTGCGTGTGTTAAGGTCCATTCACATGAGTGATTGCATGAAAGTGATTGGTATATTCTACCATAAGTTTCATTGGATGTGCAAGATTTCCAGATCAGATGACCAAGTGTCAATCACACGACCTTGCCTGCTTCAGAAGGCGTAGGAACGAGATTTTGTCTTTTGTTTTTGTTCAAATGTTCGAGTAATTACGTCTTTGAGAAATTTGTACGAAATAAAACTCTAGTGTACGAAGTTTTGTTGAAATCTGAAGGGGTCGTGTAAATTCTTCAGTTAATGAGTTGAGGTGGAATGACTCGTATGTGGTTTAAATGTGTTCCCAGGTATATCTGATATTCGTGATGCTCATCTTCTTCAGCTCGCAGGCAAAAGGAATCAAGTGCTTCTCCTGTGCATCTAATAATAAAAAACCAGGTTTAATTAAAGGTTTAATAGTGGACCCTAAATGCACCGATAGCCCTCGAGACGTTCCTAATGGCTTCGTAGAATGCAATACTGACCACGTATGTAGGTCAGAGTATTCTATGGGAAGTTGGGATCTAACAATTAGACAATGCTATGAACTAATATCTTGGTATGACTATGAACTGCCAAAAGGAACGAGCCATCAATGCTATTATGAAAACAATATAGAACAAGTATTTTGCAATTGCAACATAGAGGGATGCAATGGGCACGATCTCAAGCTACAAATTGCTCAAGAGAGAGGTGAACCAAAGGAAGAACAGACTGGCACAACAGAATCTGTAGGAAAAAAATCTGGAACAATTTTAAACCTAACAACTCGATCTGCAAAAACTTCATCTGGAACAACCAGATCTGGAATAACTGACACTGAAAGCAACGACGACCGCAACTATCCCAGCATTCTTCTACCATTGTTGTGTCTCTTTTGTATGGTATTGTTTCAGTTAATTAATTAGATACTGGCCGATTCATCTGCCAATTGGCCCGTACTGCCTACTTGACATTCGACCTGTACGCTTGTTTTTGCTTGAAATTGAAAGAAATTGTTTTCCTGTTTGTATTCGGCAATAAATTCCTTGAATTTGTGTTCTCTCCATTTCTTCTAAACTTATGGCATCTTTGCCTTGTTTTAAGGTGGGTTACATGAATCAGTAGAAAGATTGAAAGATCCAACTTTCCCTTCCGATCAGCGCATTAAGGGGTGTAAGATCACACAGCTCCCTTTAACCCAGACATTTAATGCCAGCATTGGAAGGGACGGTGCAGCAAATGAAATGGCTCATAGTCATCTGTACCTACCTCGAACGACCGGCCCCCAGGCAGGAGCCCGCCTTGGATTGAAGACATCCTCAGACATCCTTAAGTAGGGTTTCCATGACCGGAATTATTTTCGTCATACGAAACGATTTTAAATCGTGTCGTGAAAGAACACAACATAGCACGAAAATATTCCTGGTGGCGAAAACCAGAACTGCGTAACAGCTGATCATTTCTGTCAGATCATGTGCTGTCATCGTCCTACCGTTTGTTAAATTACTAAGTGACTTTATTTGTAACTTGTAATGGACAATTTAAGGTAAAGAGTTGCAAGGAGAAATAGATTAGTTGCTTGCTTCTTTTGTTGAAATCCTGATGAAGGCGCTGATTCCGTCACGAAAATCGTCCGACGACACGAAAATAGTTGAGCTTTGCTGAACTTATTTCGTTAGGGACGATTATTTCGCTACGATTTTTTCTGTCTTGTGATTGGTTGATGTCCGCCATTTTACGAAAATCGTTCCATGTCACGAAAATAATTCCGGTCATGGAAACCCTACTTTACACATCCTCCGACATTGTCAATTAGTAAACTTGAAAACCTCACATAATCTTGTAGAGACACAATATTTTGTCTTAAGCTGGGTTCCCATTAGGGATGGAGCGAACTTGGATTTTGATATCGACTATCGATATCATTTATACCTATATCGATATATATCGATATATCGATATCGCGATATATCGAAATATTGAAATATCGATATATCGATATATTGAAGTATCGATATATTGAAATATCGAAATATCGATATATTGAAATATTGAAATATCGAAATATCGATATATTGAAATATCGATATATTGAAATATTGAAATATTGATATATCGAAATATCGAAATATTGATATGAAAGTATTATATTACGATGTAGGTATGGAATTATTGACATAGGATCGCATAAATTCCTTAAATTGCTCCTAAAACTTCTAGGAATTTCAAAAGAAAATGTAAATAGAAATAACACAGCTATTCCAAGATATAGGGTCACTGGCCAGATAAGAAAGAAATGTGAATAATCTGAGAAATTGTCCATAAATCTGGTAAACGCTGCACTGCAAACATGAATTATTTTGTCATAGTAGGTAGGTATAAACTTCAATTAAGAACATAATTGTATCGTCCGGTAAGGCTTCAATATATCAATATTTCAATATATCGATATTTCAATATTTCGATATTTCAATATTTCGATATATCGATATTTCAATATTTCAATATATCGATATTTCAATATTTCAATATTACAATATATCGATATATCGATATTTCGATATATCGATAATCAATATATTCAGGTATCGATATTTCGATATTTTTTTGATATCGATATATATCGATATATCGATATTTTCTCCATCCCTAGTTCCCATACTTCGCATGGAATTCACTTCCGGTTCGCTTCGCTTTCGCAAAATGGCTACCTTTTAACAAAGGAAATCGTCTATGTTTACATTCGCATGTTCAAGTGTTTCGGTTTCGTTTCGGTTTCGTCAAAGTTAAAATTGGCTCAACTTTAACGAAACCGAAACACGCGAACATGCGAATGTAAACATAGACGATTTCCTTTGTTAAAAGGTAGCCATTTTGTGAAAGCGAAGGGAACCGGAAGCGAATTCGATGCGAAGTATGGGAACCCAGCTTTAAGGTTACTTACTACGTAATTGGACAAGTTCACTTTCATCCAGATCCTTGTTCCAGAGTTCCTCCAGTTCTTGTATAGTCGACTTGTTGCGTTGAGGTGCCCGTTGTGCCATAGGCTTGTAATAGTCGGTTACACCTGGAACTGCACACAATGTTGTTAATACCTAGGTACCCAGAGCAATTTACCAAGAGTCTGACAGATCAATGAGGAAACAACAAAGTCAATATTGGAAGAATGATCTGAAACCAGCCTCAATAATCATTATTTTATAAAATCAGAACAAATTCCACTTTTTAAAGTGGAGTTGATCTTGAGCTAGGGACCCTGCCGATATTTCCTGTCTTAACTACAAAGATGAAGGTTAGTTTTTAACATACTTAGCTCTGGCCAAAGTTCGGGGGACGACCTGTCCAACTTTTCAAGTGTGGTTAGGGAACACTCGATAGATTGAACTGCAGTTGGCGCCGGTGAATCAACTGAAATGTAATAGATGGGATGTTAAACTGACGCCCATATTGTAAGCAAGATATTGCAGGAGTTGATCTCGGAAATAAGCTACATTAAAGAATGAATTATCAATTAAAATCTTACCTTCTTCAAGTGACGTTGGTTTAGGCGCGGAAGCCATTTTCCAAAGCAAGAACTAGAACAAAATACGACGCCACTGCCATCGACAACGAAAACGACGCCAAGCAAGGCGGCGGTGGATTGTGTTCTGCACATGCGCGAGATCTGCTGCTCTCTTCTCATTGGTCTACTTGAACTTGGCGACATTTTACACGCATGCGCAGCACATTTTAATTTCACTGTCGCCAACAGTAGAGAAATATCGCTGGATAGAAAGAGACCAACGAAACGTACAAAATAGGGATTTCAGTATTTGCACAGATGCATACCCTGTTTATTGTCAACACTTGCTGCTTACGTCATGTGGTCCATGCATGGCTGTCAGAAAATGGGAGGGGTCTGTTCGCCCGTCTACCTTTCTTGGCTTCTTTCCTAAAATCCTAATTTTATAAATAGATAGAAAGTATGAAGATATTGCGAGACGCGGCGAGAAGCTTCTAGATGAAACACGTGTTCAGACGAAATTAGAGGCTTACTTTATTATCAACTAGTTATAACTAAGTTAATATAGGTAGACTCGTGGAATCAGTAATCACTGGATTCATCAACCTGTCCTCAATATGACTGTGCCACCTGAAGAATCAAATCCGTCCCAAGTATGCAAAGAACAAGGAAACGCGGCATTCAACGATGGTAATTGGGACAAAGCCTATAAGTGCTACACCGAAGCCATCAGATTAACTAACGGTGAGAGTGCAGAGAAAGCAGTGTTCTTCAAGAACCGAGCCGCTGTGAATCTGAAGCGTAACAATGCCACCGAGGCTATGGAGGATTGCACAGCTGCATTGGATATTGTCCCTAACGATCCGAAAGCTCTTTATCGCCGGTGTCAGGCACTAGAGTTGCTGGAACGTTTCGAAGAAGCTTATCGCGATGCCAGACAAGTCCACACAGTAGACCCGACAAACAAAGCAATCCAACCAGTCTTGGAAAGACTCCACCGTATTGTCCAAGAGCGACTCAAACAGAATGCGCAGATGAGCAACAAGATCGAGCAGATGTTCTCGCTGGCATTTGATGTTGCCGCAGACTTTGAGAAGCGAGAGACAGCGGTCAACAATATTCTGGTGTTAGCTCGAGAATCTTCCGGAGCCGATATGATGGTCAACGAGGGTTTAATTAGCAAGATCGGCAAACTGGTGAAGGTTGAGAAGAACAAGACGCTGTTCGTGGGGTGCGTACGGATAGTCGGGGAGCTGTGCAAGAACAGCGTGGCGCGCACGAAGAGAGTTCTGCAGGAGCTGGGCGTGCCGTGGTTCCTGGACGTGTTGAACAGCGCGGACCAGGAGCGCGTGAACGCCGCGCAGTACGACATGCAGACGGTGCTCAACACGCTCAGCGGCATGACCAACAAGGACGACGGCAAGCCGAGCAAGGAGCTGTGCGAGCAACACCACGGCGAGATCGACACGCTGCTGACGTGCATCGTGTACAGCACGACGAGTCGCAGCATCACGGGGCTGGCGAGAGACGCGCTGGTCGACTTGCTCACGCGGAATGTTCACTACACCAACTTGTCCTGGGCGGAGAGGCTGGTGGAGATCAGAGGACTGCAGCGACTCATGGAGGTGAGTTTTACTAAAAAGGCACTGTTGTCATTTATTATTTTCCACTTGGAGGTCTATTCTCGAGTTTATTGAAAGTTTCGCGATGCGGAAATAGCCACTGCACAATTCAGCTAATTTATTATTGATGAAACAAATGATTTCACTTGATTTTGCTTGATTTTGCATCTAGCATAGATTTCTACCTAGTCGAACATTTTTACACATTTTCAGGTTTGAGTTCAAAGTTCAGTTTATGTACATAATTTGTTTTAAAAACACTAGCTTAACAATACAAAGTAGACTTCAAAAGTAGAAATTGTGATCAGAACAGAGCAAGTTTACAGACACGGTAATATTCTCAAGACCCAGGCTCAATTCCCATGACCTTTATTCCAGACTGAAGTTTTCATGGTTTCCCTCATATCGTTGCTAGGAAGGTTCTCTACTAATGGGCCATGACTCCCTCCTTCCAACCATCCATCCAGTGTATGAATGTAATGTCACGATCGTTGTTCAGGTGGCTGGCGAAGTGCCCGAGCTCCGCAACGAGAGCGCGATGGAAGTAACACCGTCGACTCGAACCATCGTGGCCGTGTGCCTGGCTCGGATCTACGACAACATGTACTACGACCAGCTGCGTGAGCGCTACTACGCCGGCGTGGACGAGTACGTGAAGGACCGGCTGATCACGCCCGACGACGAGAGCAAGGTGCGCGTGGTGGTCGCCTTGACGACTCTGCTGCTTGGTCCGGTCGACGTCGGCAACACCATCATCTCGCGGCCCGGCATCATGGAGATGATCCTCGTCATGGCCGGCACAGATGACTTGCTGCAACAGAAGGTGGGGCACTTGACTCAAACATAGTCAAGTTACTTCATCGTTAATTTGTAGAAAGAAGAATAAAACAAAACATGTAAAACATCGACATTTGAATCGCACAGACCTGAGGCCTGATTCTACAATTTTCGTTTGCTTGCAGATTTGCTTGTGTCGTTTTGCAGTGATTGAATTAGGCCTCTGGCACAGGGGATTTCGATTATAAAACTGAAATTGTGGGATGTGGTTTTTTAAGTGGAATTAAACTTGATCAGGGTTTTACATACAGGTATTTTATCTTTGATCGCATTATCTTTGGAAGAAGGACCCAATTTCCAAAAAGAATCGTATAATTTTGATTTTCAATAATAATAATTTTGAAAATGGTAGGCTACTTACTTACCTTGGTACCAAAACACTTCAATACACCAAAATCCATATTTCTGTGTGATCTCAATAAACTTTCAGGCAGATACTTTTCAGTTTCACGTTACTTCCAAGTTTCACTATGACATGTAATACTAGAAAGCTACATAGGTAGTAATTAATTTTATCTCAATACAACATCTGTTCTCTGCACTGCAGGTGTCTTGTGAATGCATCGTTGCCGCCGCTTCGAAGAAAGACAAGGCGCAGTCCATCATCAACCAGGGAGTCCACATCTTGAAGAAGCTGTACGCGTCCAAGGACGACGGTATTCGTGTGCGAGCGTTGGTCGGCCTGTGCAAGCTGGGGTCCAGCGGCGGCACAGATGCCAGCATCCGGCCCTTCGCAGAGGGAGCCACCAGCAAGCTGGCCGAGGCATGTCGGAGGTTCCTCGTCAATCCAGCCAAAGACGCCGACATGCGGCGCTGGGCTGTCGAGGGTGAGTGACCAGTGTGCTTAGAAATCAATCCAGTTTGACTGTTATCACGACTTTTATGTTTCAAATGCAATTCAAGATTGTCTTCAGATGAATCTCTTCTTTTTGAGTTCAGAATCGTGTCATTATCTCAGAATTTGTTAAAATTGCAATGATCTTCCACATGCCCATCCCAAAATATATAGGCATTTTAAAATATGTTCAGTTGCTCCTGCCCGCAATCACAATTTATGGAATCGTAAATTGTCATTATTTAAAAACTCCATCTTCATATTTTCTTTGACCTGGCAACACTACTCTGTACACTCATACCAATAAAAATTGGTTGTACTTGTACTACTCAAAAAGAAAAGGATTGGCAGCTGGTAAGCTGCCCAGCCAATCCTTCAAACCCAGCCAATCCTTTTCTATTCGAGCAGGTACCGATTTTTATTGGTTTGAGTGTAGGTACACTCCCCCAAATAATAAATGGTACTCCGTTTTGCGGCTATGTCCTTTCACCGTAATCGATTTTAATAGGTACCCTGTAGAGTGAGAGAGCGCGATAGTTGATGTGCGAGTGAGAAGAAAGATTGACGAGAGGTTGTCGGGCATCTCACTCACTAGTAGTCTTGTCTCGCTTGCACTTGGTACTAACTGGGGTGGTTCATGCCGAGTTGTTTTCTGGTGGAGTGGGGTGAGGTGAACTAAAATAGATAACGATGTCAATAACTGCTACCTGCAGAAGATCCTCGATTGATTCAATGCTCGAACTGTCCTCGCCGTGGTTTACCGTGAATGAATTACACTGATATTTCCAAAATGTTCGAATGTAGTATTTTCAAGGGTTTAATTTTATAGCTATTTGCATAATCATATTGTAATCGTTGAATGAACCTTTCTATTAGAATAATAATATTATATTAAATTAAATTCTTGACAATGTCTGCAAACTGACTTGTCAGTTATGCATCAATTCATAAACGACACAAAAATCATGTAAAATAGCAATGTTTAGAATTGTATATCACATTCAGACACAAAACAATATCCACAAATTAGACTGACACATTTTCTTTTGAAATATGGGTATATATCTACAGAGCAAAAGAAATTGTATACAGAAATTTGCACCTGCATTATCAAAATAGCTAAATTTTAGCTTCAAAATGCATTCACAATAATGTGATATTACTTTGGTAATAATTGCATTTGTTGGTTAATTGATATTACCTATGTTGAAAGTATTCTTGTATCTTGGAGAGCAGTTAACATCGTTACTCGCATCTTGTATTTCAGTTACATTTTAAGGGTATGTTGCGCATCATTGACGGCATTGGCGTATAGTTTGAAAACAAAATTTGGTTAAAATTGGTTAAAATATTAGAAAATCATTTTCATCGGTAAAATGTCCAGATCACATTGAATTTTTGCAGCCATTGAAACCTTAATATCATTACCTACATGTCACAAAATATCCGTGGAATTGTCTGATTGATTAATTAAAATTATCCGTACTTACAAGTTGAAATTTGGCAAGGCCAATAATATTTAATTACGTTTCTAAATTTTTCAGTCAATTCTTATGATTTTTAGCAAATTTGAGCTATTTTGGGACGCTTAACTTTATCTATTTATATAGTACTGATTCCCTGAAGACAATGGCAATAATTGTAATTATACGTTTCTCACATAATATTTAGTCAATTCTTCTGATTTTAACAATTTATAACCCATTTTGGGACGCTAAACTTGATAATTTATAATGGATGGGGTCAGCTGCTTGAGTGGGGGGATCAATCCCCACCTGCTTATGTTAGCATTTCAATTGTGATTCATAATCAGATTTAATGAAGCATTATCTTGTTGAATTGGAAGTGGTGACGGTTTGTTCCGATGAATGTGCTGGTGGCCCTGGTAAGGGCCACCAGCGACGTTTCGAAGGAGTTACTTCCTTCATCTTCTGGCGGCCCTTATCAGGGCCACCAGCACATTCATCGGAACAAACCGTCACCACTGCCAATTTATTACACGATGGTTCCGAAAACGTCCACGACATCATTATCTTGTTATTTGATATTCTGTTTTTCGTCAGTTATCAAGGGCTAGGTTTCGAAAGCAGAAAATTTGAGCAAGTATTTTTATTTATTTTTTTTGGCACGGACGTCTGTTTCTTTTGCTTGTTACTGAGGTATCACCCACTGTAATTGCATTCGATTGAGCTGATATTTTGCAAACATGTTGCATCAACCATGTAGGTTTGCAGACCTACATTTTTCGAAATTCGTTTATTGGGTCAAATTGAAATTAATGTCTTCTGATTGGTTGATCAGATCAATTTGAAATTGTGTTAGTAAGACAAAAATTTTCTTAATCGTTACAAAGTTTCCGCCATATCTATTGGTTACAATTTAAAAAAATATTTTCTATAGGTCGAGAATAAAAAGAAACGTTGAATTGGTAATTAAGACCAACATTATATCCTATTTTACACATTCTATAAATAGTCTGAAAACTCCAAGATTCAGTGGAAATTCTGACACACAAATATTTAAATTTGCTATTTTTTAATTTTATCATCGCTTGTCTGAATTTTGATTAAATATGTTGCCTCACATAAGGGCTAATTGCAGCGAATACAACACATCGATTCAACCTTCAAAAATGTCTTACTTTCTTTTTTATGTGTGTCGAAATAATGTCCGCACTCGGGGAAAAACATTAATTTTGTGCATTAGCATTTAGAGAAAATGAACAAACAGATCATTATATGAAGATCATATGAATATACATTAACAAGTGCGTAGTCTATAACGCATTGATGAGCGAGCCAATTCGTTTTCCACGTGAATTGATTTGCGATTGCATGTTTCTAAGATACAAACCTTGGAATGAGCCGAAACGAAAGGCGTCAGAGAACCAGTAATGAAATATCCTGACAATTCCTTCAAGAAATTTGACAAATATTCCAAACCCTCATAAAATGTCCGTTTAATGTCAATAACTCTTGAAATTAACGAAAGATTAGAATGATAATATTACAGGGGACCGCTTCTAGATGACATTAGTGTGTTCAGATTTTCAGATCGATTGGTTGAACGGTTTGTTCTAGTCACTGCCGACAAAAATACAATAAAAACACACATAAAAAAAACAGAAAGTATCCCCAATTTATAAGTGACACAAGAAGCATGTAAAAAATACATAATTGAAATTTTATGTCACATTAAAACACAAAAAAATATAGCACAGTGGTGACGCTCGCTATTCTCGCACAATAAATTCAATTGCAAGGTAAAACCGCACAACCAATCGATCTGAAATTTTGCACACTTACTAAAGTAATCTGTGCGGTCCCTGGGATCGATATTGAACGGTATCCTGTAATTGGTTCAAATTTTAAAATAATTATCTTTCGATTGGTTATTCCGATCGATTTGAAATTTGGCAAAGTCATTGCAACCAACATTGTCCCCAATCTTACACAAATTCAGTAAAATCCTCCCATCGGTTAAAATTTAAAACAATCTTTCCTGTGATTTTTTAAAATTAAACTAGTACAAATTTATCGATAAACTTAAAACTTCGCATGTTCATTGGTAACAAATACCTAAAATGTTGGTACAACATTTTAAGGACATTTTATTCTATAATCTTGAAATATTCCAAAAGTGTATACTACATTTTCATCCTTGCCTTCTTAATGCTGCAGAAAGCATATAGAAAAAAAGCAAAGCATATAGAGCAGCTGTTACTTGCAAGCGCATATCAAATCGGATGCAGTACGATGGCTCGCTCATCAACGCGTTACACTGAGCGTTTTCCTAGTTTTTAAAACTTCGGTTGAATCATATAAAATGACAACTCGACTTTTCGATTGACAATCTTCTCACCTTACCCAAGAAATAAATAACATTGATCAATATAATAAATGATGATATCATTATTGGAAGGACATTTACGGCTTATGGCAGATTGGAATGAGTCTATATATTCCATTTAATTTAATATTTTGATAATTTGTTTTAATTTATGTAATTAAGAGCATTGTTATAAGTTATTCGTATCAAAATCGCTTCATTGTCACTCAGTTTTGAGGGTGGGAGGCAAAGGGGGTTTGATGCCCCTTTTATCACTACTTGAAGTGTTCTAAGAAGAATGCGAAAACATTTTTTGATATAAGATTTGTTTGGAATTGACCTGTTGACTTAGTTTCTAATTTAGTACCATTATTATTTTGATGTTATTTCATTTGTAAGAATGTGTACTTGACTGGTCATTTGACAACATTGTGGTGACTACTTATACATGAAGATAAAATCGTAACTTCATTTCTTCTTTCATTACAAAGGTAGGATCATCAAACAGTACGTTTTAATGTGATATTTTCGAATTTGTTATACAAAAGAAATTCTAGATTACCTCTCTGGTTATACCTAGGTCATCCTTGGTTACACCACAGATTTATTGAAACGCCAATGCATGGTAATTTTTTTACCTTTTTTAACTTGATCCTGAATAATACTTGCATTATGAAGAGTATGTTTTGTAAACTAATACTTACAAAATCAAGTAGTTCTTTTGTGTCTATTAAGAATTAGTTGGGAACAATAAATCCACCTTTTGCTAGGACTGTAGAATATCAGAATGGTTTTTAGTTTTTACGCCAGAGTGGCAAAACAATACAATTCCCTCCCTACGAATGTGCGACAAGAGCTAGATTTTCAAATATTTAAAAAACAGGTTAGAATAATTTTAACTGAAGATATGAGGGCTTTGCACTAAGAATTGTTTTATTTATGAATAATTAATTTAATCTTAACTACTATTTTAATCTTATACATGATGTTTCACTTCCCTTTTATAATTTTGATACCTACCTATCTATTTTATTTGTTAGTATTAACTATTAAGTGATATTATTTGATGTATTAATTAATTATTTGTAGCTGGCAGTAGGGCACACAGTGTTACGGGGTTCACCCTACTCCTGCTGCCAGCAAATGCACAGTGTGTGTTTGAAAAATAATAAATAAATAAATAAAATAAATAGTAAGCTCAGTTGACCAAATGGTTACTTGAAATTAAAATGACTAATAATGAGTTTATTGTAAATAATAATTATATTGTAGTGTAGAAAATTATTTACTACAAACTCATTAGTCATTTTAATTTCACATTATATATAAATGTCACATTAATCACATTTATCACAGCAATTATTCAGTCATAAATTATTTAATTTTATAAATGAAAGCAGTGTTGGGGAAGGAACTTTTAAAAATAACTAGGACCGCGCTACTTTTTTGGGGAACTCTTGAGTGAACGCGTTCACATTTGTTTACAAGAAACGTGAACGTCAAACGTTTATTTTAACCGTACGAACCGCAGTTTCCTTCTTTTGTAATTTCGAATTTCTTCTATAAATTTTCTCGATCTTGCTCGACCTGAAAAATTTCAAACTCGCACAGCCCTATATACTAATATCTTTCACACACATCAATTATCTTCTTAATTAATATTATCATCAAATAAAATTGTGAAATAGTGGATAAATATCATTTTAGTGAGTAAAATGGTGAAAACAATTGCGGTTCATGTGGTGCCCTTGAGTGTTTAACCCTTGAATTGTCTTTAACTTTTAAATTTTGTCAAAAGAAGACATTTCAAAAGAAATTATATTCGTTTTTAAGGAACTAGAACTTTTATTACCCAATTCTGAATAAAAGAATTTGTACTTTCAAAATTTCATATATTTGGTCATGAACTGAACTTCAAAATATATCATTTTAAAAAGGAACTTCCTCAACACTGGATGAAAGTGCAAACTATAGAATACATTTTCTTCTACACTATATACACATCTTTTATCAGTAAATGCGCTATCCTATTTAGTGGATATTTTTGGTGTTTGAATGTGATGTTAAATTTCACTCATTGCTATTTAACAGGCTTTTGTGTCGTTTATGAACTATAGCTGACACGACAGTTTGCTGGCAAAGCAATAAATTTATTATTATTTTATATCTGTTTGAAGTCAATTCAAATTGCAAAATATACAGAATACCAATCATTTTATAGAAAATTATGTAATACGTTTTATAGTATCGAAGATTTAATAATGAATAAGTCTATAACTATCAAATAATGAACAATGAAGCAAGATATAAGTACAAATGGTTGATAATAAAATAAAATTAATAATACCGGGAGTATACTTTAAAGGCATCGGAACAAATGATCAATCGCTTATAAATTTGGAATAAAATGGTCTCGCATAATACCTATAATGATTTTATAAAACTGAAATTAAAATGTTTTTTTATAAATGTTTTAACTAAATTGAAACGTTTACAAAAGGAATACAACATTCTGATATTGTGCCCGATCATTAGTCCGATGACCTCTATTTCATCAACCGAGTATTTGGATTTGAAATAGTCGATAGTCGGTATATAAATCGCCTTCTTCTCTCTCCATCTCTTCTGTTGTTTGTTAATATTCTAATAGAAAGGTTCATTCAACGATTACAATATGATTATGCAAATAGCTATAAAATTAAACCCTTGAAAATACTACATTCGAACATTTTGGAAATATCAGTGTAATTCATTCACGGTAAACCACGGCGAGGACAGTTCGAGCATTGAATCAATCGAGGATCTTCTGCAGGTAGCAGTTATTGAAATCGTTATCTATTTTAGTTCACCTCACCCCACTCCACCAGAAAACAACTCGGCATGAACCACCCCAGTTAGTACCAAGTGCAAGCGAGACACGACTACTTGTGAGTGAGATGCCCGACAACCTCTCGTCAATCTTTCTTCTCACTCGCACATCAACTATCGCGCTCTCTCACTCTACAGGGTACCTATTAAAATCGTTTACGGTGAAAGGACATAGCCGCAAAACGGAGTACCATTTATTATTTGGGGGAGTGTACCTATAATTAATTTGATTATAATTAGGATTCCTTAACCTCTAGTTTTCGAGTAATATTTTGCTCAATAAAATTGGAACTAATTTGATCAACATATTCAACAAAATTTTGTTAAAAATGCTTAAACCTAATAATGGACTACCTACCTATCTGTAAACTGTTAAAATCAAACTTACCTAGGTATTTTTTTTTTACTTTTGTGCATCTCAGAGGATTTATTACTACCCTCCTACTTGTGTTAAAATGTACAGAAACATACACCAGGAATATAGCCTTAGTTTAGTAGGTATATTTTTGTATATGAATTTAAGAAGTAGAGTAGAACCATGAATAGCTTGGAACAGCTGTGCAGTGGCACTGTATATATGTCTGCCGTCAGCAATTATTACATCATTGTTCTACTACTAGGTCTCTCCTACTTGACATTGGACGCCGATGTGAAAGAGAAGCTGACGGAAGACCGACCGGCGCTGCGAGCGATGATCGAGCTGGCGCGCTCGGGAGACCAGTCGGCCGTCTACGGCGTTGTGACCACTCTGGTGAATCTCGTCAATGCCTACGAGAAGCAGGAAGTGATGCCCGAGATGATGGAGCTCGCCAAGTTCGCCAAGCATCACATCCCGGAGGACCACGAGCTGGATGACCCGGACTTTGTGTCCAAGCGGTGAGTTCCTTAGGGATAGTGGGGGGAGATAGTTTCAATCATTATTGGAATCTCAAACCATTCACTGTTTTGTTCACCTCTCCCATCTATGTGAGTTTAAGTAAGTAGATGTTTTGACAAATTTCGTTAAAAATATTTTGGTAAAACTACAATTTTTCTGTTTCATTTTGTGAAATACCTACTTCATCTTACATCGAGAAGTGCTCAATGTTGTTCCTCAATTTTTTCTGAATCCTGATTGACTGTGGGATAGTAGGTAATGAAAATGTTTCTACACGTAAGCGTTTATTTGTTTCATGCAATAGGAGAATGCTGTACATACTACATATCGTATTGTCTAATCTTGAACTGTTTGGGTGAAAATCATTTTGGCAGTGTTCTTTATTTTCTTCTCTGTTTACATTCTTTTTGGGACTAGGATGTTTCCAAAAGTGGAATTGGCATAAATATAATATTAAATTAAAACTAAAAACAGATTAGTACTACTTTGTAGTGTATCTTTCTTCATATTTGTTTCTATTGTAAAATAACTTGGGTGCATCTAAGTTGCAATGCTTGCTTGCAGGTTGGAGGTATTGGCTCAGGAGGGTGTGACCACTGCACTGGTAGCGCTCTCCAAGACCGAGAGTCCCAACAGCAAGGAACTGATTGCGCGCGTGTTCAACGCGCTGTGTGGCGAGCGCGAGTTGCGCGGCCTCGTCGTACAACACGGAGGAGCCAAGGTGCTGCTTCCGTTAGCGCTCAAGGGAACCGACAAAGGTAAACAGACTTTTATTATGAGATTATGACAGTCCTTGGATATCTACCATGTCATGCCATAAATCTAGGTATTCAATTCTTGAATCCGAAAGTAATTTTTACGAAGTAATCTGAGAATGATTATGTAGTAAGAAGTATTATTTGGTTATCTGTGATGTTTTTAGATTTTTGTACAATTGGTTCTCAACTTCTTACTGATAGAGTGCAGTTTAATTTAATGTTTTCATTTTGGCATCCTTTGGAGACAATTAGGTACGTTGTAGTACGTTGATGATGTCTTATGTATAATGTCACTCATATCTCTTTCATTGACTTTTTTTATTTTAATTTACTTGTTTTTTTTTCCTAATTTGGACAAAAACTAAGGCCCAGTTTTATCTATGGATTGACATGCGTTCTACAGACCACAAGATCTAAGCATTCGAAAGCATCTGATTGTTGCACTTCATGCTGAAGAACTTAGCTCTGAGTGTGTGATCTTGTCCCAGGCAAGAAGCAAGCTGCACAGGCGCTGTCTCGCATCGGCATCACCATCAACCCCGAGGTCTCGTTCCCCGGTCAGCGCTGCCTGGAGGTGATCCGGCCGCTGATCGCAATGCTGCATCCCGACTGCGCGGCGCTCGAGAACTTCGAGGCGCTGCTGGCGCTGTGCAACCTGGCGCAGGTCGGCGAGAGCGTGCGGCAGCGCATCATCAAGGAGGGCGGCATCGCCAAGGTCGAGACGTACATGTTCGAGGAGCACGACATGCTCAAACGTGCTGCCACGCAGGTGAGTCCGACGCTGTCGTTCAGCACTCGTGGGAATGCACATTCACACTGTCTGATTCCAGTCAAATATTTGACAAAAAAAAAACATAAAAAATACAACATGTTCTGTCATATAAACATGACAAAGAAATGTGTAGTGCTTGTGTCAGTCGTTTGAAAGGGTCAGTTGACATAATAAGTTGTCAAAATGGATGCTGAAATTATGCAAAGAAACTTTCGTAAGGTAATGGAACGGGACACGAACGGTTCTTCAAAAAGTTTTTTTAATTCGTATTAACTTTTTGAGGTCGTACAAGAATTCGTAATGTACTCTGTAGTCTGTATGGCATTATTTAGTCAATTAAGCCTAGAAGGTTGCTGATACCTGATTTTTAAAATGCCTGTTAGGGCGAAGACAAAATTAAAAAAAAAAATCTTGAATAAACTGTGCATTTAAAAAATTCAGAAAATCAAAATTCAGAAATTTGTATTCTGATTTTTTTTCTCCTATTATGCTTTATGATTATTGTTATGAACACTCTTAGTTTCTCTGTCCAGCTTCTAAAACTGAAAATATGCAAGCAGTTGTCTCAAGGATGAGCTCTTGCCGCAGGTGATGACGAACCTGATGATGTCGCCGGACGTGGTGACGATGTACGAGGGCGAGAACGACCGCACCAAGCTTCTGGTGGTGCTGTGCGGAGAGGACGATCCGGAGACGAGTCAGGCGGCGGCCGGCGCGCTCGCCATGCTGACCTCCGTCAGTCTCAAGGCCTGCGAGAAGGTCGTCGACAACACCATATGGCTGGAGTCCTTGCACAGGCTACTCGGTGAGTGCGGCTCCGTAGCAGTGTTGCGAGACATGTATTCAAGTTGGGGGGGGGGGGGGGGGGGGCGCAGGGTTGGCAAAAAGCCGGCTTTTTCTTATAAAAGCCAGGCCAGCGGTTAAAACCGGTTTAAACCAACTTTTTCTGGTTTAAACCAGATACATTAAAAAATTGTGTTTCAGCAATTTTTTACCAAAATATTGAGGTATAGGTAGGTATAAAGAACATAATTAATTGTAAATATTATCAATTGAATATCTACAAATTAATTGTTAATTCAGTTATTATTACTTATTAGCAATGTATTTGACTGACGATATTTTGACGTAAGAAAAGTTAGTTTATTTTAATTTAAAAATAAAGATGATCAAGGCAAAACTTGAATTGAGGCAAATTTTTGGCAAAAATACCAAACATTTTGGTCCCAACTCCCAACCATGCAAAGTTTTAAGTTGAGGTCAAACGGTCCCAGTTTAAATTTCAAAAATCACAGGATCCTCTTCCGAAACGATCCCAGTGACCACTTAGATTATATTTGTAAGTATGTGTACAAATTTCAGATCGATTGGTTAAATAGTTTGATCTGGGCACAGCTGACAAAAAGCAAAACAAAAATCATAGAAAGTGTCATAATTTTACTGCATACTGTGGTGATGCTCTCTCAATAACTAGGAAAACGCTCAGTGTAACGCGTTGATGAGCGAGCACGGGTACGTGCAAATTCTCGAACCGGAAATGCGTATACAACGCAAAAAACATATACATCCATATTTAATTGAAATATGATCACTCAATCAATAAAGAAGTATATTATGCTTTTCATCGAACTTGAAAATAGCATCTAAGCAAATCAGATAAATATAGCAAATATAGTAATATATAATAGTAATATACTCAGTATAGTAATATAATATAGTAAATACTTAATATAGCAAATCAGATTCAATTCAAGTGGCACTGGAAAACATTACTTTCGATACTTCATTACTGACAGATATTAAAAATGTCAATAAGTTCATACGTTCTTAACTGATTGGGATGAAATTTTGTAAAATAAGAGACAATGTTGGTCTTAATGATCATGCAAAATATGAGTTTGATCAGAATTATCGAAGACCGTTTTCATTTTTCAGCCTATCAGGAGATATTTATTTAAATAAAATAAAATTAGGGTCTGCAAACAGAGAAGGTTGGTTTTACATGTGTGCAAAATTTCAGATCGATCGCTGAAACGGTGCAACCTGTGTATCGGTTAATAGCAGAAAAAAAAAAAAATTAAAAAAAAACAAAAAAAAAAACAGAGGTCCATGCTTAACGAGCCAAAAGGAGACGCTCGCTTCGCTCGCTCAATAACAACCAAATTTGTCAAGTCAATAATATCAATCTATAGTTAATAATGTGTCAAATACATAACTCAAATAAAATGAGTTTTAGCCACCTGGCTGAAATTATTTTATTGGCTTAAACCGGGGGGTGGCTAAAACTTGCCAACATAGGCGGGGGGGGGGGGGGGGGGGGGGGGCGAGCCTTGAGCACATTTAATGCTTTAATCGAGTTAAAATTATTTAAAAATTAACGCGGCTATGCATCCCAGACTTGAATAGCTACGATATAACTTAATTTATAATGTATTTATGTAGGTACACTCAAACCTAGGATTATAACACCCACTAGGATTATAACACCCACGAGTTATAATCCTAGCTCAAACCAATTAAAAACGGTATTTGCACAAAACGGATTGGCTGGATGGTCAGGTTCGTTGACAATCAATCATTGTTATTATCAATGAAATCATAGCTCGCTACTAGAATTAGATGATGCGTTAGCACAGACTTCGTGGGATGATGTTATCAAACCATTATCAGCCAATCCTTTTCTCTCGAATACCATTTAATATTTGCTTGAGTGTACCTATTCCTTAACTAACCTATTATTATGCCAATTATTGGAAATAATGTAGGTAATTATATTTCCCCCCCCCCCCCCCCCCCACCCACCACGTCCTAATTCTCCATGCCTTTAAGGAGAATTTTGAAAACTCCCTTTTGAAGACATTCCCCTAAAAATGGAGCCTTTTGTGTACATTCTCTCTTTCTCTTGTGGTACAGCATTATTTCTTTCTTTTGCTCTGCAGTTACAAATTTGATGGAAAATATTAAATAATTTTTGTGTCCTAATCCTGCCTGGCTATTACTATTTTGAAAAATTTATAATTTATTCTGATGGAAATGTTCTTACTTCTTCTAAATCATAGTTGAAAACATGAAACAATGAGCAAATCTATCCATGCCACTGCCCTGTAGTTTGATATTGAATGCTATGTAAACAACACGGATGTGTGGTGTCAGGTGACGAGAGCATCGAGCTGCAGCACCGCGGCGTGGCTATCGTGGAGAACCTGGTGCGCAGCTGCAAGTCCGTCGCCGAGAGCGTCATCCAGACCGACGTCATGGAGATCCTGCTGGCGCTGACCATGCTGCCGGGCTCCGAGAAGGACAAGGTGCGCGTAGTGGCCAACGCGGCGCTCAAGGCAGCGGAGAAGTGGGAGTTGATACGCAAGCCCGGACAGGATGATATACCGGAGCTGGACATGGAGTGACGTAGATGACGAGCAGTATTGCAGGGTTCCCAGTGGCAAGTGTTAGGCTGGGAAATGAGTCAGGAAATACTGAATTATTTCAGCAATATTTTATGAATTTTTTGCAATGCATTTTCCAATCGAAGGAATATTTCTATTTCTTTTAATGTTTTACTCCTTTTTTATTTATATTTTTGTCGTAATAAATATGATCTTGGATTGATTCAATAGGAATTTAGAAAGTAGACC